>SJYV01052222.1:643582-768614 GCA_006410875.1 Neotragus pygmaeus | reverse complement strand
CACACACACACACACACACACACACACACTCACTCACTCACACACCCCTTGGAAAGTGTGAAGAAAATATAACAGGGCCATGCACGGGGGGAAAGGGAGGGGGTGGTGTGCAGCTTTAAATAGAGTTGTCTGGCAAGAGTTCCCTAAAGTGTTTGCCCAGACATAGCTTCAGCAGTGCTGAATCGGCCCTCCGAGCCGCTGCTGCTTTGTGAGCCTTCAAGTGCAGAGTCCTTTGAACTTGAGGAGTTGGTAAAGTGGTGGTGTGTTTTCTTGGTAAAAGAACCAGTCTGTCCCCGACATAATCTCCATCATTGTTAGAAATCCCAGGCTGTATCTTTTCAGTGCTTAAAACAGTCATTTGATTCTCCTGCTTACCCATACCAAAGGAGTAGGAAGTGGGAGATCCTAGAGACTGATAACATTAGCAGAGCTATGGCTGTGCATCTCCCATCCCTTTTTTCCGAACATGTGTAATTCAGTTCCGTTCAGATGCTCAGTCGTGTCGGACTCTTTGCAACCCATGGACTGCAGCTCGCCATGCTTCCCTGTCCATCACCAACTCTTGGAGCTTACTCAAACTCGTGTCCATCCAGTCGATGATGCCATCTCATCCTCTGTCATCCCTTTCTCCTCCCGCCTTCAGTCTTTCCCAGCATCAGGGTCTTTTCCAGTGAGTCAGTTCTTCACATCAGGTGGCCAAAGTATTGGAGCTTCAACTTCAGCATCAATCCATCCGATGAATATTCAAGGCTGATTTCCTTTAGGCTGGACTGGTTAGATTGCCTTGCAGTCCAAGAGACTCTGAAGAGTCTTCTCCAACACCACAGTTCAAAAGCATCAGTTCTTCTGTGCTTAGCTTTCTTTATGGTCCAACTCTCAGATCAATACATGACTACTGGAAAAACCATAGCTTTGACTAGATGGACCTTTGTTGGCTAAGTAATGTCTCTGCTTTTTAATATGCTGTGTAGGTTGGTCATAGCTTTTTTTCCAAGGAGCAAGTGTCATGGCTGCAGTCACCATCTGCAGTGATTTTGGAGCCCAAGAAAATAAAGTCTGTCACTGTTTCCCCATCTTTTTGTCATGAAGTGATGGGAACAGATGCCATGATCTTAGTTTTTTGAATGTTGAGTATTAAGCCAGCTTTTTCACTCTGTTCTTTCACTTTTATCAAGGGGCTCTTTCTTTAGTTCCTCTTCGCTTTCTGCCATAAGGGTGATGTCTTGTGCATATCTGAGGTTTCTGATATTTCTCCTGGCAATCTTGATTTCAGCTTGTGCTTCTTCCAGCCCAGCATTTCACATGATATACTCTGCATATAGGTTAAATCATCAGGGTGACAATATACAGCCTTGACATACTCCTTTCCCAATTTGGAACCAGTCCGTTGTTCCATGTGCGGTTCTGACTGTTGCTTCCTGACCTGTCTCAGAAGGCAGGTAAGGTGGTCTGGTATTCCCATCTCTTTAAGAGAAAGAGTAAAGAGATGTATAATTCAGGTTGAATCGTTATGAGCTGATCAAAAAACTTATTTGGGACCATATTTAGCTTAATCTAGAATTGTGAATGTAGCGGTTTCAAGCATCACATGATTTTTCTTTCCTGCACATTTCCACTTCCATAGAGAATTTTGATGTCATCGATGGTAAATATTTACTGATACTCTTGTGGGTGTTTGTAGGGTGTGTGTGTGTAAGTCAGCTGTGAAGGAAACATTTTCTGCGCATTGAGGCAGGGTGGGGAGAACTTTACATGGTCTCTCAGTTTGAGCTTCTGTTGTCCTTGTTCCTTAAGAGAACTAGTAAGTGAAGATGTTCTTGTTCATTATGACTGAGTTAGGGAAGAGTGTAGCCAATTGTTCTGCCTAAAATTGACTTCATGGCAGAGAGGATGGGGGACAAAAGATAGAACAGTGATTCTCAAGTCAGTTGTATACGTTGCTCTCCCAAAGAGGTGATTCAGGACTCTTCCCGAGAACCCAATGCTGTCCTGTGCCCCAACCCTCTATTTTTGTTAGACAGTCATCTCCTTAGACTATGTTAGAGAACACAGAAGCCAAACTGGAGTTTTCCTATTCTATGAATTTGAGAGTATTTCAGATTTTCCTCTTATGTCATCTTTAGTTACAAATCTACCAGCTAGGTTGAGAGTTCTTCCTCAAGAGGTCAGTAATGTTTCTCAGAAGAAATCTGCTTTTAATTTAGGAAGAGTGCTTAGGAGACAGAAGTTTGTGAAAAACAGTAGGGCCGCCTTTCACGCAGATTTGAATGAGGACCCACGATTTCATTTATTCAGTATCTTTTTTGAGGGCCTGTCATGTAGCAGACACCATTGTTGATTTAGTCGCTAAGTCACCTCCAACTCTTTGTGACCCTGTGGACCGTAGCCCACCAGGCTCCTCTGTCCGAAGGATTTCTCAGGGAAGAATACTGGAGGCGGTTGCCATTTCCTTCTCCAGAGGAGCTTCCTGACCCATGAAGGGAACCCACGTCTCGGGCTTGGCAGGTGATTCTTTACCACTGAGCCCCCTGGGGAGCCCACCAGACACTCTGCTGGACAGTAAAACTTGAGCAGAGTTCTTTTAAGTGATGGCACATCCGTACCTTCATGACACTGTAATGTCAAGTGTCAAACAGCTAAATAAAAGACCTCTGTGTAATAAAGTGTCATATTTGCCGAGCCTCGGACAGTAAATTCTGATTGAAGCTGGCCTAAACTGTAATGCCTACTAATTCTGCTCTATTGTGTAATAATGCTTCCCTTTTAGAGAAAATTCCTAAAACTGCTCACTAAAGAAAAGTGTATTGGGCTTCAAGATACTGCTTATAAATTTTAATTGAAAGCAACAACCAACTTAACGGAAGGGACACCATTCATGTTTTTTTAAGAAGAGGAAAAAATATTTACATTCTTAATGTACCTCAGCCAGATTTTCATAGTACCTTAGAAGGTTTACAGTCGAGATTTTGAATTTCCTGGCAGGCACCTCTCTGGACTTCCTGGTGGCTCAGACGGTAGAGAATCCGTCTGCAATGCAGGAGACCTGCATTCAATCCTTGGGTCTGGAAGATTCTCTGGAGAAGGGAATGGCAACCCACTCCAGTGTTCCTGCCTGGAAAATTCCATGGACAGAGTATGTGGTCGCAAAAAATCTGACACGACTGAGCAACTAACACACACTTCTCTGGACGCTTTTGAAACCATGTTTGAGTTTCTTAGTCTAGAACTTCCTTCTAACTTTATTTTGATTTTCACCCTTTTTTAAAGAGGTGAGTGCCACAGTTGCTCAGGGAGCTGCCACTGAGGGGACTGCCCAGGGTTACATTCTTTTATTGTTCTGTTTCTCTTCTTGCCTGGCCCCATGCCCTTCAGTGGAACATTGGAAGAAAAACAGTCAAGGGAGGAACAGGTGCATATTTACCACATAACCCTTGTTTTCAAGGAGTCTGTCTTCATGAAGAAGGGAACTTTAAACACACATACTCAGACATATTTACACCATGACCATGTATGTTCTGAGGAGCAAACTGCAGGTCATCAATTCTAAGTGAGGCATTATTTAATACCTCAGAGCTTCCGGTCCTTCTGTCGTCGCTCCTCTCCTAACTCGTGCTGTTCGCCTCCTCATCCGGCCCCCGCCCGCTCTGCCTCTGCCGATCCTTAGGCAGGTCTCCCTCCTCCGCTGTGTCTCTTCTCTCTCAGCCCTTTTCCTAGTCCCCAACAGGCCATAGAAGAACATGCTGTGGCCCATCGTTAAATTTTGTCCCAGCTTTTTATGAATGTACTAAATTTTAAGATGTAAATATTTAATTTTATGTTATGTAGTTGAGAAAAACTTAAAGAAAAACCAAACAACTATTAAGGGATTTTGGCAGTTAGACTGAGGCAAGATCTGACCAATATAATACCTGAACTCTGATTTCTCTTGTGTTCTCTTACACAGCACTGTATTGGCTCTAAGGGTAGAAGAGGATAAACTTTACTGACTTATGTTTCATGAAATAGCATTCTTTCGGTACTTTTTTCTGGCATGCTTAAGCTAAAATCAAAGACCAACCAAGTTCATAATCCCTCAAAAATATGTAGAAGTGTTAACAGTGTTAACACACAAACTAAGTTTAATTGAGTCTAAGGAAGGAAGTGATACAGCTTAGTTTACCCATCTCCTTTAAATGTCATACTTGAGAAACTTGTTGAAACTGCATCCTTTCTTCTCTAAAGCAGTGACTTTACTTTGCACATCACTGCTGCTTATTAGTTGTGATTTCACCGTCATAATTAGAAGGTTTTTCTTTTAGAATGTGTCTACCGAGTGTGAATCAAATTGTAACTTTTTTACTTGAAAATATCTTAGTGATTTCTTTTGTGTTTGCTCTTTTTATTAGATATTAAAATCACAAATATAGTTTTAGAAATGTATTTAAAATGTTTACAATTAAAGCCTCTCATTAGGATCATAAATCATTTATCCAGCTAAAATATGCAGCTGTTGGAAAAGGAAAATGCACGGTGCTGTGTAGAATGTGAAACATTTTACTGTGTTTACACACCTACCTGTTACTGAATCACTGTGATCACTGAAAATATCACTTATATCTTGTTTCTTCTTTGAAAACCAGAGGTAGTAACTACTTGAGGGAGATTTCTGTTCAAAAGTCTTGTCCATATACTTCAGTTGAAAAACAGATAATTTAAAAAGCTGCAAAGAAGAATATAATTTTATTTTGCATTTCATAAAGGATAAAGTCTGTTAATAATGTCTGTGAAATTCTTTGATAAAACTAATGACTATTAATGGTAGTTTAACAATGTTAAAATGTTTTAACTTTCCAAAGGTCTTGCTGTTTAGGATAATACATTCCAATTTACATGTGCTTGTGTGAAGCCTGTATTTAGGACTCAAATTGCCTTTGACAACCCTGGATCTGGCAAGCTTTTCTTTCTCTCCTCTTTTATTAATTAAGATCTCAGGATACTAGTTTGAAAGATTCCAATTAAAGAAGCTTGGTATTAGACACAGATCGTGACTTAAAAGCCCATCAGAACTATGTTTGGGTCCTGGATCTGCTACTTAACTAACTGTGTGGTTCTGGACAAATTATTTCACTTTTCTGAGCCTTGGTGGTTTTCTCATCTGAAAAGTAGGGATAGTAGTACCACCTACCTCACAGGATTACTGTGAGGCACTCCACACAATTCACAAGGCATTCCGTAGCCCCTTGTAGGCTTTCAGCAAATGTTGCTGGTAATCCCTTTTTGTTCTAGTCCAGATTTTTTTTCCTTGGTAGGGGATGGGTTGTTTCAAGCAGGAATTCTTCATTTACTTTTAGACAGTGAATTTTAGACAATTCAAAGGTCTTTCTAAGTAAAGCTTGAAATTCAAGTTAAAGGAAATTAGATTGGTAACTCTGCAAAAAATAAGGATGTCAGATGGCTCCAGACTTTGATTTTATGACATCTACTGAGGGCTTCCCTAGTGGGAAGCCTTTACTTTCAAACAGTTAAGAATCTGACTGCAATGCAGGAGACCTGGGTTGGATCCCTGGGTCAGGAAGATGCCCAGCTCTATAAACAGAGGAGCCTGGCAGTCCATGCAGTGTCAGAAGTCGGACATGACTGAGCACCTAACACTTGCACTTTCACACTGAGCGACTAACATTTCACTTTTCAGAAGCTATAGAGCAAGCTACAGGAGTGTAATGTGGCAGAGAAGTCAGCCATGATTTTTTTTGAACCTTTGCACGAAAAAGTGGGTAATATACTTTTGAAGTAGTAATTCCTGAAGGCAGATTTTGTGTCTGCATTTCATGAAGAAGCTATCCTTATTCACAGAAATTTCTGTTATTTAGGGGTTGGTATTAATGTTTAAGACAGGAGGAGTTGTCATTAATCTAGTAAATATGTATATATTAAAATCTGTACCGTTCAAAGATCTAATTGTTGCCATAGCCTTTTGATACATAAAACACTTTATTTCTGATTTTTTTTTAAAATAGTGTCCTTAATTGAGATTCCAATGAACCTAAATAGCTTTGCACCCTGCCTTTTTTTTTTTCCCTTGAGTCTATAATCTACTGGATGTTCTTTAGTCATCCACTTACTTATCTAAACCATTTAGAGGATTGCCTTTTACAGAGTAAATACGATGCTGTGTACATATTTGGTTTAGTGGTATGTTTAAGGTTTTCCAGTAATTAAAAGTTTTCTGTAGTTACAATATGTATTGCTTTGTTTCCCAACTTGATCCATTAGGAAAAGGGCTAGCTTGGAGACAGGTGTGAAGTGGGGACTGGGAATTTGTTGACTCTTCATATGATGAGTATCTGAGGGCAAGCACTTCTGACATTTTTTTTTTAAGGAAACAAACGAACTTTGAATGTATTATTTTAATGAAAAGTTAAGTATGTGACATTGGGCATGCAGAAAAAATTACCATTTTTATATTCTAAAACAGGCAAAATAAAGCTTCCTAACTTTCCTCTTATTGCTTAATTTCAGGAATATATTCTACCTTGTGCAGTATGCCCATTGAAAATAGATGGGTATATCTAAATGTAACACCCTTATTTGAGAACTGTGTTTCTTCAGTCTGTTCACTTGCTCAGTCATGTCAGATTCTGCAACCCATGGACTGCAGCACGCCATGCTTCCCTGTCCATCATGAACTCCCAGAGATTACTCAAACTCATGTCCATCCAGTCGGTGATGCCATCCACCTGTCTTATCCTCTGTCGTCCCCTTCTCTTCCTGCTTTCAGTCTTTCCCAGCATCAGAGTCTTTTCCAGTGAGTCAGGTCTTCACATCAGGTGGCCAAAGTATTGGAGCTTCAGCATCAGTCCTTCCCATGAATATTCAGGACTGATTTCCTTTAGGCTGGACTGGTTAGATCACCTTGCAGTCCAAGAGACTCTGAAAAGTCTTCTCCAACACCACAGTTGAAAGCATCAGTTCTTCTGCACTTAGCTTTCTTTATGGTCCAATTCTCACATCCATACGTGACTACTGGAAAAACCATATCTTTGGCTAGACAGACCTTTGTCAGCAAAATAAATGTCTTGGTTTTTTAAATATGCCATCTAGGTTGGTCATAGCTTTTCTTCCAAGGAGCAGGTGTCTTTTAATTTCATGGCTGCGGTCACCATCTGCAGTGATTTTGGAGCCCAAAAAAATATAAAGTCTGTCACTTCCATTGTTTCCTCATCTATTTGCCATGAAGTGATGGGGCCAATGTCATGATCTTAGTTTTCTGAACGTTGAGTGTTAAGCCAGCTTTTTCACTCTCCTCTTTCACTTTCATCAAGAGACTCTTTAGTTCCTCTTCACTTTCTGCCATAAGGGTGGTGTCATCTGCCTATCTGAGGTTGATATTTCTCCTGGCAATCTTGATTTCAGCTTGTGCTTCATCCAGCCCAGCATTTTGCATAATGTACTCTGCATATAAATTAAATAAACAGGGTTACAGTATACAGCATTGACATACTCCTTTCCCAGTTTGGAGCCAGTCTTTTGTTCCATATCCAGTTCTAACTGTTGCTTCCTTACCTGCATCGAGGTTTCTCAAGAGGCAGGTCAGGTGGTCTGGTATTCCCATCTCTTAAAGAATTTTCCACAGTTTGTTGCAATCCACACAGTCAAAGGCTTTAGTGTAGTCAGTGAAGCAGAGGTAGATGTTTTTCTGGAATTCTCTTGCATTTTCTGTGATCCAACAAATGTCGGCAATTTGATCTCTGGTTCTTCTGCCTTTTCTAAATCCAGCTTGAACATCTCGAATTTTCTCGGTTCACATACTGTTGAAGCCTAGCTTGGAGAATTTTGAGCATTACTTTGCTAGCATGTGAGATGAGTACAGTTGTGTTTATTCTGTTTATTACAAAATTTTAAAGCATGATACAGTCACAAGACTAAGAACAGTTAATCACTAAATGAAGAAGTGTTAGTACATAACAAACCTGTTTTTTCCACATAAAATTAGAATCATTTTTCTCTCTTTCCCAAATCACAAAGAAAATGTGAAGGGCAAGGAGCAAATAGTAGGAAGGTAAGTGTTGAATTTAAACAGTAAAACTCCCAAAATAAGCCCTATTTCTTAGCCTGTGTGAAATTTTACTAACTTAAAGCAAACTCAAAAAAGTTTGTTTAGCTTCCCATTCTTCAAAATTGTATTTCTTTTCTGCTTTATTCTTTTGTTTCAGCATAAAGATGCTTATCAAGTGATACTGGATGGTGTCAAAGGTGGTACCAAGGAAAAAAGATTAGCAGCTCAGTTTATTCCAAAATTCTTTAAACATTTTCCAGAATTGGCTGATTCTGCTATCAATGCACAGTTAGACCTCTGTGAAGATGAAGACGTATCGGTATGTTTATGGTTGATACTTTCAACAAGTTTTCAGATGTTGCTTTTGCCACTTCCAGACATTTTCTGTGTGTAGCTAATGTAACTGAAATACCCGTCATGTGAGTGTACGATAAAATACTGCTGTTGGGTCTGGTCTGGTGGGACAACGTCCCAAGGCTTCAATCTACACGTGAGAAAATGTATCAGCTCTTTCACCACCTTTCAGTTTTGAAAAATGCATACAAAATACTTCATTTTGCTTATTTATTATCCACCGTTGAAAACAATTGTGGCTCACATCTTTTTCGTAGATTGTTAGGCAAAGTGCATATGAAATCAGACTAGCTTTAGCTTGTAGTCAATTTATGCTTTCTTGGATATTTAAAATAATAATAGCATTGCAGCATAAAATATAGTTTCAGCACCCCTAAATATTTTTTTATCAGAAAAATAATTGAACTCTGAAATAATTATAAATGATTACTGGAATAAAAAGGAGTAGTTTTTCCTTGGAACAGAATTAAGCATTAGCATTTCTGGCTGCTGATACAAGTTCCTAAGAATTTTCAACTATCAACCACTGGCTTTTCAAATGAAATTAGTGAATCATCAACATTTTGTGCATAATTTGAATTTTTATATTAAACTAGATAAGCCAAGATCCTGTATGTGGAATTAAGTACACAGAATATATCCACAAATTTGCATACTGAAAATCCTAAAGTAAGTCGTTACTAGCCATGACACTGGCCTCTGCAGCCATTCTTGAGGGATCCTGTATGGTGTGCCCACAGGTAGTAGTAAAAACCCAACAATTGTATGTATTCAACATACAGACTGTTTATGATCTTAAGTCTGTCTACTTGAGTCAGAGAATTGTATTTAATGTTCCTTTCCACCACATTTTGTTTTAATATTCTGTGAAGCAAACTGAAAATCTCATGTTTTATATTTTTGTGGCTCATATGCTGGTAATTACGGTTTCTCTTGTGCTTTTTGTCCTCTTTAAAGGTCGAGGTTGTTGTTTTTATTCATGATAGTGTTTGGTTAATTTTTTATTTGAAATTATGTTCAGATTCGACGGCAAGCAATTAAAGAGCTGCCTCAGTTTGCCACTGGAGAAAATCTCCCCCGAGTGGCAGATATACTAACCCAACTTTTGCAAACAGGTAAGGAATTTTATTATTACCCTTTTATCTAAATGTAACTTCTCTGAAATAATGATTCTTTTTTTTTTCCCCTGAAGATTTGCCTCTGATAGAAATTTAAATTCTTTTTTCATTCAGTTAGTTTGCAGCTTAATGACTTCTGGCTGTCTGGTTTCTAGTTTTGTTGTGATTGTGTTTGTGAAGGTGTAATGACTGGACTCTCCGGGGCATTGTGATGTGTCGCAGTTTCACCCCCAGTTCCCCGTAGTTTTCTTAACTGTGCCATCTTACCATCTTAGCACAAGCGCTGGCCAGGCACATGAGATCAGGGTCTCTACCCTTAGAGGAGAGATCACTAGATCAGGGTCTCTACCCTCACAGGAGAGATCACTAGGTCAGGGTCTCTACCCTCACAGGAGAGATCACCAGATCCAGGTCTCTACCCTCACAGGAGAGATCACTAGATCAGGGTCTCTACCCTCACAGGAGAGATCACTAGATCAGGGTCTCTACCCTTACAGGAGAGATCACTAGGTCAGGGTCTCTACCCTCTCAGGAAAGATGTATTTTCTTGGTACCTGAGATAAACGTAGGTTCATGTCTCCTCTCAATGTAATCTGTGACAAACTGTGTTGAGGCTTAAGTTTGAAAATGAAGCAGATTATACACTGTACGTCTTTCTGTCTATCCAGATGACTCTGCAGAATTTAACTTAGTGAACAACGCCCTCTTAAGTATATTTAAGATGGATGCAAAAGGTAAGGCCACTTCTTGTTCTGAATTGTGTTTGATGTCCTAAAAAATTGGGGAGTTTGGCATTTCTCATTAAGGGTGAAGTCTGGGATTTACCCAGACATCTGTTTCATAAAAATTCTAAGTGTTCTCAGGGGGAAAAAAAGCAGCTTAGCTCAAGATGTTGAGTCAAGATGACTCCAAAAACCAGCAAAAATAATTTTTAAAACAGACCAAACTTTTCCCTTAGAAATATGTTGGAAAAACTCTGTTTCCCACTTGAAAGAATTCATCCAAAAATACGTGGGCTTACTTATTATTAATAATCATAGAAAAGGAATGTCATGCTCAAGCTGATTCTGAATCCATGAACAAAGTGTACGATCACTCTTATGATTGAGACTGTAGAAATTTTAGACTGGTTTAACCAGTATCAGTGATATTCATGATGTATAGTAATTCACTTGAAAAGAAATGCTGTAATTCCAATTAACCTGAAGGATGTCATTCCTGTAGAGAGTCGACTTCCCGGATGCAACTGTTTTGTTTTGCAGGGACTTTAGGTGGCTTGTTCAGCCAGATACTTCAGGGAGAGGACATTGTTAGAGAACGAGCAATTAAATTCCTTTCTACAAAACTTAAGACTTTACCAGATGAAGTCTTAACAAAGGAAGTAGAGGAACTTATTCTAACTGAATCCAAAAAGGTAAGCTTCCCTTGTCTTTTAGTGAACTTCTCTAATGCACAGGAACGTAGTTGATTTCAGCAATATTCATCAGTGCTACATGGAGCTTGTTTATAAGATCATATATCCCCTAAGAACCATTGTAGAACTTCAAGATTTTCTTCTGTTGTATTTTGCACTTTGGTTACTTTAATGGCAAGTGGAAAAGACAAAGGGAGAAGGGGGCGGAAGAGGATGAAATGGTTGGATGGCATCACCGATCAGTGGACATGAACTTGGGCAAACTCCAGGAGATGGTGAGGGACACAGAGGCCTGGCATGCTGCAGTCCGTGGGGTGCAAAGAGTCAGACACGACTTAATGACTGAGCAACAGCAGCAGCACTTGTAACGATGCATTATTGTGTTACTCTAAAGGGTTTAATCACATATAAATCCTTTGTGGTATTATCCTCAAAATCTATGCATTCATCGGGTCTCTGAATGGAATCATTTCCTTCAGGAAATTTTACTTATTTCCCACCTGTCTCCCTAATTTTAGGATATTCAGCCATAGGATTCGGAATCATTTCAAAATGGAAATGAAATCACCTTGAAATGACCTGTGGTTTTATACTGTCCATGAATGACATTATAAGCTCAGGAGACCACGCTCATTTGTCTGTGCACCCAGCACTAGCAGAGTTACAGTTGCTCAGATTTGAAAGGTGTGCCACAGTCAACTTTCCGTTCAAACAGCACCAAAGTTTGGGGAGTAGTTTATTTTTTTATGTTCAGGAAAGTTCAACGTTGTCTCTAATGGCACCACTCACTTGCTTATTGGTGAGATTTCTTCAGTGAGAGAGAAAGGAGCTGTGTATTTCACTTTTGTGTCTGCTGGGATATGTCTTGATTGCTTGCTCCTTTGGTCAGTGAACAGAAAGGTTTAGACCCACCGATACAGAGGACTGAAGATTTGCATGGTCTCCTGTCTTATTTGTGTTCCCTTGTGGCTCAGCTGGTAAAGAATCCGCCTGCAATGTGGGAGACCTGGGTTCGATCCCCAGGTTGGGAAGATCCCCTGGAGAAGGGAAAGGCTACCCACTCCAGTATTCTGGCCTGGAGAATTCCACACTGTAAAGTCCATGGGGTGGCAAACAGTTGGACATGACAGAGAGACTTTCACTTTTCCTGTTTTGTGTGTAATTACCACGTTATGTGAATGAGGCTGCTTTTAAATATAAGGAACTGAATCTGATTTACCAGTTTATTGCCAGATTTTCATTTTTTTTTTTTTTTTTTTTTTTTTTGCTATCAGCCCCTGAAGAGCCTTTTTAGATATTTTTGATTTAAGTAGTATCCTTAGCCACTCTCCCATGAAATTTTTAACACCGCAGATCTACTGTATATCTGTTTATGTACTGTATGTACATCAGTGCTTTAGACGTAAAAAAAGAGTAAAATTTCCCAAGAACTAAGTGTTGTTCTCTTGGAAACAATATAGTGCACCACTGAGAGTGCAGGGCTTATTCTGAAGCTAAATCGACTGAAGCTTGAAGTTGTTCTCTTCAGTGTTTCAGAAGTCAGCAAACTGACTTCTGCAAAACTAATTTGCTATGCAGTTTCAATATTGCCCTTTCTTTTCCATTCAAGTGATAAAGATACTAATAACTATTCTGAATCGTCTCTTTCCAGGTGCTAGAAGACGTGACTGGTGAAGAATTTGTCCTGTTCATGAAGATACTGTCTGGGTTAAAAAGCTTACAGACAGTGAGTGGAAGGCAGCAACTGGTAGAGTTGGTGGCTGAGCAGGCTGACCTGGAGCAAACCTTCAACCCCTCGGACCCTGACTGTGTGGACAGGCTTCTACAGTGCACGCGGCAGGCGGTGCCCCTCTTCTCTGTGAGCTCTTCGTTCTATATAGCTAGTATTTTGATTACTCTATTGGCTTGTAACTGTGTCGATACACACTCGACCATTCTTCTCAAAGCTCTGCATAAAAGTATTAACACAGTGGAGCAGTCATTTGTTTTATGCAGGCCTAGGCAAAGAGCCCAAAGCAGCAAGATGTTTCTTAAAGTCTTGCCTGGAGACTTTTGAAAAGTCTTGAGAATTTTATGTCCTACTTTGTAGTGTTCACTGAGTTTTTAAAACAGTTTAGTAACCTAACTTCTTTTTCTTAAATTGTCTAGATTGTTGTTATAGGTAAGTTTGCTGTTTTCTCTCTGGCTTTGGGCCTCCTCAGGCACTGAATCGTTTGAGATGTATGTAGCAAAGTTTAAAAAACACAATTTAAAGGAGCTATCCTTTTGGGAAAATGTATACTCTAAAATTCAACAATGAAGTTTCCCACACAATTTGACCTTAAAGAGTTCGAAGATGTATAAAAGTCCCATGCTCCAGATTACTTTGCAACTAAGTATATGCTGTCTGTTGAGGTTACTGATGAGAGGCTCTGGGATTTGTATTTTAGCTGTAGTACTTAATGCTTTGATACTGAGCGTTTGTTGATTGACATTTGACTATTAAATTTGAGAGAATATGTATTTTTTTGACAATTCAGTATTCTTTGGATTTTTACAGAAAAATGTTCATTCCACAAGGTTTGTGACTTACTTCTGTGAGCAAGTGCTCCCTAACCTCAGTTCCTTGACTACCCCGGTGGAAGGTCTTGATATACAGTTGGAGGTGAGAGAACATTTCTGGCTTTAGCACTGAAAAGGTATTGCCATATTTCAACCTGAATGTAAACCACTAACTTGATCTGATTGCTAAGAGATTTAAGGCCTGATGGTGGCTAGCTAATAAGCTGTCCCAGGATTAATTACATGGGAATGCTTTATGGATTCATCGAGAGTTTGCTGTAGTGGGAAAGCAATGCCTGTAGTTTTCATTATAGTCATTCTCTTTCCTTTGTAGCCTTAATGCTGTTAAATACATTGTTCAGTCATGACAGTTCCTATCTCTATAACTGATAGAGCCAGGTTTAAATAGATTAACACAGAATGTCATTTATCCCTTCTCCAATAGAATTGACTACCCTCTCTCCCTTCTATATCGACTGTAGTGTACATACACATTTTTTCAGAGCATATAAAAATGCTTACTTCTTTCTCCCCAATTTAACCTTATTCTTCTCGGAATCTCCAAAATCTAATGTAGAGCCTGATTCCGAAAAGCACCTGATGATGTTTGTTTAGTTGAACTGAAATATGGAAATACACCATTTCCTCATGGGTCTTTAGGGGAGGGGAGGCTCACAGTGCACTTACCTGTGGTTGCTCCGCATGTCCTGGGTGTGACTGACCAGACTGGGATTGAGTAAAGCAGAGATGAGCCTCAGGAACAGTGACAGTTACTGATACTTTGATAGTGTCCAGAGGTTGAATTTGGTAGCAGAGGAGGCCCAGCCTGAATATTAGCAGTGAAGAGCCCTTGCTCACCGTCTCTTCCTTGTACATTTTTGTCCTGTAGCAGAGAGCGTCGTGTGTGTTCCTTTCCTTCCTTTTCCCCACAGGCATATTGAGAGCCATGAGGTCAGGGTTTCAGGGCCTGCCCTGCCACTCACATATATCGTGACTTTGCCAAGTTACATTCTCTATCCGACCTTCAGTTTCCTCAAATAAAATAGAACTACATCTCTAAATTTTTTTTTTCCAGTTCAAACATTATGATTCTGTAAAAGCCTATTTGAAAAATAAGCAATCTTAAATAGTTATCTAGAATATTACCTTACAACCCTTGCTCATTCAAAGAAAAGAATGCTAATAACAGTAAATTGTGTGTTTTAGGTATTAAAACTCTTGGCCGAAATGAGTTCATTTTGTGGTGACATGGAAAAGCTAGAAACAAATTTAAGGAAACTGTTTGATAAGTTATTGGTANGCTCATTCAAAGAAAAGAATGCTAATAACAGTAAATTGTGTGTTTTAGGTATTAAAACTCTTGGCCGAAATGAGTTCATTTTGTGGTGACATGGAAAAGCTAGAAACAAATTTAAGGAAACTGTTTGATAAGTTATTGGTAAGAATTTTTTTCTTTCCTTATTGCATAGTCAGTACAGCGTCCCAAAGCTTAGTAGTATAGTATTTACAGATTATGCAGAGCCAGATTTTGAAGTGACTTAGGTAATAATCCTAGCGAGTGTTCTTAGCTGCTCAGGCCACAGAATTGTCTACTTTTTTTAAAAAAAATCTGTTTTAGTCTTTTGCATTTCTTCTGTTGTTGATGCTTTAGACAAAATATAATACAAGATTTTTATAGTAAGTTTTTCTGCTATTTCTTCATCAAAATATTGTAAGTGTTTGCTGCAGAGCACCATCGCGGTTACTGCCCAGGGCCAAATAGCTTTAACAGCCTAGAAGTAAAGTCATTAAGTCATCATTGTTTTTTATTTTGTGGCTTACAATTTAGGTGTCGTATCCAAAAATCATTATTACCATGACCCATGTCGAGGAGCTTTATTCCTGTGTTTTCCTCTAGGAATTTTGTAAGAGACAAACGTCTTACAGTCTTTGTTTTCCTCTGACATGCTTTGCTTAGTGATGATCTCTAGGCCCGTCCCTGTGGCTGCAGGTGGCGCCGTCTCCCCGCTTCTTGTGGCTGAGGAGCACTGCAGTGTGTGCAGAGACGCTCCGCGTCCTGTCTGCTTGGTGATGGGCGTTAGGTCGCTTCCATATCTTGGCTATTGTAAATAGTGCCGTGAACATTGGGACGCGTGTATCTTTCTGAATTAGTTTTCTTGGATATTTCCCCAGGAGTAGAATTGCTGGATCATACTGTAACTCTTTTTTCAGTTTTTTAAGAAACTGTTTTTAAGAATACTGTTTTAGGAGCATCAGCTATTATTGCCAAACCTAGATTGAATCCTGACTCTTCAGCTGGTTTTTTACCTAAATTCTCAGAACTTCGGTTCATTCTTCTGCCTAGTGCTGGGCTGGCTACTTTTGTCGTCAGTAGAAGCAACAGCTATACTATAGGTTAATGTGGAATGTTGACCAGTTGGATCATTGATCCAAAATGTAAAAGGGATATCTTATGTAAATTTCTTATCTTGGTAGTTTTTAATGTTTCATGTCTTAAAAGTGTGTCCTATAATTACTTGAGTATATATTTTATAATTAGAGTGTCTAGAGCAGGTCTCATATATCTCTTGTATTTTCATTTCTTAGGAGTACATGCCTCTCCCTCCAGAAGAAGCAGAAAATGGGGAGAACGCTGGTAATGAAGAACCCAAGCTGCAGTTCAGTTATGTGGAATGTTTGTTGTATAGCTTTCACCAGTTGGGCCGAAAACTTCCAGATTTCTTAACAGCTAAGCTGAATGCAGAAAAGCTCAAAGATTTCAAAATCAGGTGATATATGATTGAAGTGCCCCAGTCTTTGTTAAAGGCGAAAGCTATCTTGAAGCTGCCTTGGTTTTGTTTTCACTTTGCAAGAGCTTTTTCCCCACCTTTTCTTATTACAATGAAAAGAATGCAAGATCGACCAAACAGGAACGTATACAAAGATACAACTGTGGTGGCATGACAAATGCTTGGCAGAAGATGGCCTTTTACAGAAATGGACTCTGGCTCTCCTCACTTGCTTTAGGATATTGGGCGGGTTCTCTGACCTAACACTTTAAATTGTCCTCAGCTGTTTAGTTTATAGATAACAGCACCTGCCTTATAGAGTTGTGAGAATCAAATTGTCCTCAACTGTTAAATTATAGATACTAGCATCTACCTTTAGAGAATTAAATGAGAGTAATGAAAAGCTTTAAGCACAGTGCCTGGCATATACTGGGTATTTGGTAAACTATAGCTGCTCTTAATCGGAGAAGGCAATGGCAACCCACTCCAGTACTCTTGCCTGGAAAATCCCATGGGTGGAGGAGCCTGGTAGGCTGCAGTCCATGGGGTTGCTAAGAGTCGGACACGACCGAGCGACGTCCCTTTCACTTTTCACTTTGATGCATTGGAGAAGGAAATAGCAACCCACTCCAGTGTTCTTGCCTGGAGAATCCCAGGGACAGGGGAGGCTGGTGGGCTGCCGTCTATGGGGTCGCACAGAGTTGGACACAACTGAAGCGACTTAGCAGCAGAAGCTGCTCTTAATATCTTATAGGGGTTTTATTATGTTATAGTGTGGCTGGAGGAGCAGCACTGGAGAAATCAAGTTAAGTTGTTTCTCAGGAAGATACTTTGTATTAAATCATTGTTCACAAATTCTCATCTTAAGCTACTGTATCACCTGTTATTATCCTCTATGCTTTGGTAAGGCAGAGGTTTATTACTTGCTGAAACATGTGACCAGAAGCAAACATCTTAGGAAATTACTCTGAAAGTGGAAAAAAAAAACAGTGATGCCACATTGTTAACATGCAGAATTCCTAGAAGGTGGCAGGCTGGAGTTACAGTAGCACTTTTCCACACATACTACCTGGAAACAAATTTGAAAAAAAGGTTGCTCAACATCCTTTGCAAAATTAACCATTTTGTTTTATTTTTAAACTGGACCCGAAGGTGCAAATGGGTCAGACACCGTCCCTTGTTAGCAGATAAACACAGAGAGATTAGGTGACTTGTGTCTGTCACTTGAGCTTCATTTGACTAGTGGAAGAGAAGAATCCAGGCTACCTGATTCTAACCCATGGTTTTGGGTTGTTTCTAACTTAGGTTAACCTTGTAGGTTAATGTAACAAGCTTCCTTAACCCATTTCTAGAAGTGTTTCCATTGCCAGGTTGAATGTGGATCTCTTCCAATTTTTGACAAAGGAAAACTTTTATTTTACTTATTTGTGTATCTCTTATGATCATACATTGATAATTAAAGTCCCCCTCAAAATTTACTCTTTATTGGTAAAGGCTGTAGTTTTCTTCAAATTTAAAAACAGAGTTGAAGTGATGATTTGTTAATTAATAAATACTTCTTCATTTAGGCTGCAGTACTTTGCTCGGGGCCTGCAGGTTTATATCAGACAACTTCGCTTGGCTCTCCAAGGTAAAACAGGCGAGGCCTTAAAAACAGATGAGGTAAGAATACTGGGTTATATCTCATTAGGAAATTTTTATAATAGCCACCATTCATTACAAATTCAGACTGAATTCATATATTGAAGTGTACCATTCAACTTTATTTGAACTGGTGATTTAAGTCTAAAAGTTGAAGATACAGTGTTAGAAGACTGCATATTTAGCTATATGCTAAGTTATCTAGGAAACTTTTACCATTGTTGAAATGTCTTGATTGCTTCCAACCTTTGTGAACAGTGTTTGTTACCACACTTTGATACATACTGATCTTTCACTGGGGTCTCATTAGCAGCACATTTTGTTTAAATATTTGATTAGCGATTGTGACATTTTTCAATTTTACCTTTTTGAAACCCAAACATTAGTTTACATTAAAATTAAAAGTATTAAACTACTAATTCTGTACCAAACTATATCTTGTGTTTATGTTGGGATCTTTGGTTTTCCCTGATCTCATCTGTTTTGATCAGTCTTCATCCTACTTCATCCTAGTCCTAATGAAATATTTTAAGTTTCATTGTGCCTTTCTGTAATGTAAACTAGTTTCTTTTGAACAACTGATACATGCCAATGACCTGTCCCTTACTTGTTTTTCAAGTGAACTGTAGTTAACAGTTTAATGTTCTGACCTGTTGAGGGAAGATAAAGATTATTTGCTCTCTTTGCCATTGCCACATTTGTTAATAGTCGAGAAATGGGAATAAGCATTATCTGTAGATACAAGCCAATGAATTTCCTAACTGTAGAAATGATTATGAAAAAGAAGTGGAATTCAAGTTTTATATGGGAAAGTAATATATCATAAAAGTTACTGGCATTTTAATTTAATGTTGTTTTCCTTTTACAGAACAAGATTAAAGTCGTTGCATTGAAAATAACAAATAATATTAATGTTTTAATCAAGGTAAGTCTTCCTTTCTTACTCAGCCATCCCAACTAGCTAGAAAGTTAGTGCAAGGGATATGTCCGTAATGGTCTAGTGAAGGAGAAATGCCATTACGTTGCATACATTTGGCCTTCTAAAGCTTTATGCCTTTTATAATACCAAGTAACATTTTTGTAGCTATTATAATTCATTGTTTTATTTATTTAAACGTTATTGCAGAAGATACTGTAAACAAAGGGAGGCATGCACAGTTCTGACCAGCATTAGAGCAGATACATTAGACTCAGAAATTTCACTGACTTAAGCTCTTGTAGTTTTAACGCTATTGGTTCCTTTTGAATGACCAATAAAACCCTGCTTCACTTATACTAAGAATGGACAGTCTTACGTGGTGCATGACATGTCCTATGCTCTTTTCTGTTAATTTGTCTATGTAATAAATTGAGAGTGTTCTATACTGTAGGCTAAGGTGTACATTACCATTAAACCATAAATATGGTTCAGTTCCATTTACCCTCCTCAAGTATCTGTTAGCCTAAACAAAAACTAATAACCTGAAAGAACAAAGAGGAATCACAAGAACCCATCATTTGATATCATAAGTTAACAGTATTGTCACAAGTTAACAGTATTGCAGTCAGGTGGGAGAAGGAAATATTTGTCACACTTACAGCACAAAGCCTGACAGTAACAAAATCAGGGCTAGTGGTATGTCTTAAAAGTAGTCTGGTAAAAATCCCATGGAATACTTACTTTTTATCAGAAGAGAAAGGGAACTTTTCAAAGAAAACAGTGAGACATTAAGGGATGAATTATCAGTGCCAAGAGGAAAAGGGAAAGGGCATTAAGAGAGAAGAAAACTGACTCACACCTCAAAGAAAATTTTTATAATAGGCTCCATTTATTTCAAATCTTAAATATAAATCATAGTTTGAAATGATGAATTAATACATTAAAATGTGAGATTTTACTATATTTGAACTGATACCATAAATCAAAGTTGAAGATAATGTTTAGAATACTTTAAGCAAATACTGTGAAAGAAACTCAGTTTACTTTTATCAGATTTTACCTATATATAAAAATTAAGGTAAAACGATAAATACAAATTCATCATAGTTTTGAGGGTATAATGAGGATTAGATTATTTCACTTCTGAATTATTTCAGTATTTAAATTTAGCAAATATTTGCATTACCATATATTTATAATTTAGTATTTAAATAATGTGGGTTTTTCCATTATTGGTAATATATAGATATTTGAGGGGAAGAAAAACATGATTACCCAGACTGTTGGTTTTGCCCTAGTATTGAACCACTTAAAAATCTGCAATAGCAAATGCAGATTGCACCATTATATTTTCCTTAAAGCACATTAGTGACTGCATCTGTGCAAAAGAAACCACTTGGAGATTTGATTGAAGTTGATAAAGATTGATATTTTGTCCTGTAACCTGAAATGACGTTTGAAAAAGTGAGCTGCGGTTTCTTAAGTGATGTGCACAGAATGACATTAATGAGGTAATGTGTGTCATTTGCAAACCAAATTGTCCTTATTTACTTTCTCAGGCAGTTTTCCCTAGGTTCTTGTTTTAGTCACTAGCACAAAAGCAAGTGGGTAAGTTACTCTCCTTCTAAGATTAAAGATGTGTCTTCCCATTTCCTATCTTTACTGCCACTTCCCACGCCACCAAATACTTTAGAAATCTCTTCATTTTGCTTCTTCAGGATCTCTTCCATATCCCTCCTTCTTATAAGAGCACAGTAACATTATCCTGGAAACCTGTACAGAAGGTTGAACTTGGGTAAGAAACATATTTAAAAGGGATTAAAGTGTTCTAATATTTGATTTATAAATATGAAAAGTCTGAATTTAGATTATTGCATTTCATGTACGAAATGGTTCATTATTAAATGATTCTTAATAAGATGTTAAAGTATAACTATTAGAACCATAACTTATATAGAAAATCTAATCTAGTGTTTATAAAATAAACTCGTGGTATACAACTCTGGAATTTTCAAAGCATTGTTTGTATTGCTGTGGCATAAGACTTTTCTGATAAGTTCTATGAAATGAGTCACTTGTATATAATCTATGAAGATACATATTACAGACTGTTTTAAAGCCTTGTAAATGCCCTTGTGACAATGTCTGCATAACTGAAGCAGAGTTAATTTGATGACATCAGATGTTATTTCCTTTTTTCTGATGTGACTATCATCTTTAGGATGTCTTTTGTGACCAATATAATAAATATATTGCTAGCCTCTGATATAAAAGAATTTTTTTTCATTGCTGCTCTTCCTACCATTATAGGCAAAAGAGAGCCAGTGAAGATACAACTTCAGGTTCACCTCCCAAGAAATCTTCAGCAGGACCAAAAAGGGATGCCAGGCAGATTTATAATCCTCCTAGTGGGAAATATAGCAGCAATTTGAGCAACTTTAATTATGGTGAGCGTTTCCGTTTGGGTAAAAGAAATATGAGAGATTAGGCAGAAACTGTGTTATACTTGATTTTAAGTAATAATTGAACAGTATCTTAGCTCTTTCAGGTTACTTTTTTTGCGTTAGCTTGGGGAACTTGAACTGCTGGGAAAACAACTTATCCCATTCCATTCTAAGTCACCCTTGTGGGTTCACTGAGCTGAGCATGTAACACTAAGAACCTGAAAAATAAGCTTATTGTATTCAGAGATGCCAACAGAAAAAAAAAGGAAGGAAGAGGACATGAACCATCCATTCATGATTTTCCCTGTTTTAGCTTCAAAGCAAGAAGTGTTGTCCATTCTCCCTCAGGAACAGATAATAGCCTCTGGCAGATGTGGTATTAATGATCCTTCTTGGGCCTCGTCAGCCTCCTGCTTGTCCTCTCGTTGTCTGTGGTCCTTCAGGAGGAGAAGCCTGGAAGGCAGAGTCAGGCGGGAAAGCACCGGCTGGCAAAGATGTGTCCTGCATTCTCCTCCATGCCCAGTGCAGTCCTCCTGTCAACTTCCACTAGTCCAGTCTCGCCCAGGGCTGTTGAATCAGAAGTGAAGTTTGTCTCATTGGCTTATAAAGAAGAATGGACATAAATATCACTGACTCAGATCCTTAATCTTGCTTAAGAAGACAAAGTTTAATATCCAGAACCAAACATACTTGTGATTGGTCTTGATTACCAATCAGAATTAATTCTACAGTAATTATTCCCCAAAAAAGTACATTCTGAAGCATATACTCCCTATAATTGTTTCCAGGATGAGATGATTAGACATTAAGTAAATGCCTTCTATAATAGCAAAATTCCTCCGATATCCGAGCAAAAAGATTATAAAAAGGCAATTTCAGATTGTGAAATGAACCCTTAAACTCCAATCAGACTCCTTGAGGCAACTTTAGAAAAGATCACTAAACTCTTTTACTTATATAATAATAGGTAAACATGCTCTCTTGGCTTCTTGTCTTATCTGAAAAATAGGGATAGCAGAGAGCTTAAAAACTTCAAAAAAATATTTATGATAGCATTTTGTAAATGGAAAAGATTCTGTTACTCCATTCACTAAATAGTCTGTCCTCTGTCACTTGTATGATTTAATGTGGTATTTATCAAAACCTTTCTTAACATCAGCTGTTCTCTCAGATACCATCTTCATTTGATTTAGAGGAATATAATCAACTATGGAAATACATAGAAAATTGTATTTATTTTCACTTAGGCAAGTCAGTTTACTCTGAGTTTCCATGAGTATTCTGCCCTGTGACATTCATTGCCTGCCTTAGAATCAGATGATGTAATGCATGTGGAAAAGAGATGTGAAAAATGCAAAGCCTTAGGTTGTATGTGATTTTTTTAATTATCAATATGGGGGGTGAGGAGGGGGAAGCAGTTTTACCAAAGACAAAAATCAGGGAATTTCCTGGTCATCCTGTAGTTAGAACTTCGACCTCACCCTGAGGGCCTGGGGTTCAATTCCTGGTCAGGAAACTAAGATCCTATAAGCCACACGGCAAGGCCAAGGAAGAAATCCAGGAGTCCCTTACAGCTTCAGTTGTTCCTTAGTCAGCAAAGTAACAGATCGACAAACATGCCTATTAACTGCCTTTGTGTCTGGTGTTCCTGTACTTTAGTACTCCTACAGGAGCACCCTGGTAATTGGAGTGCTTGTCATAAATTGAGTTACAAAGCAAGCTAGGAACAAAATTTCTGCTAGTATTTTTATTTGGGGGAGTTGAGATGTATCAGGTTATAAGTATTCTCATAGAAACAATTTGAAGAGTTTTCTTGGATTTCTTTCACCCATTCAGCTGAAAACAGTTCTCAGTATTGCAGATGAAAATTAGTCGGCCTATCTACCTCAAGGTTTTCTACCTTTTTAGTGTCCTTTCCTTAAGGAACTGACAGTGGGTCGGGGGAAAGAGAAACTGTTGGATTTTTTTCCTGGGATGTCAGTGTTGCCTCAGGACAGAGGGAGAAAAATGTTTTGTGTTGAGTCTTTAATACTTAGACTTTATTACCCATATTTAATCATTGAAACACTACTTTCTATGTCAGCCAAACTCAGTTTTATCATATCACTGTCTTACTACAGTGACCAAGTCTGCTGCAAAGAAAATAGATTGTGCCAGTGTCATGGGCCTAAACTAGTTCTATGCAGAGAATCAGCCAGAATTTGTTATTTGTCTTTGAGTCCATGTAGGCATAGTTAGAATTTTTTCCTTATCAAAGTTTTTCACTTTACTAACCATCATCTCTATTATTTGCTTTATCAAAAGGTGTTTGTTCCCATAACTTGGTCCAGCTTCCTGGTGCATTTTCAATCAAAGTGTTTGCACATACCCATGTTTAGCTTTCCTTCCTGTAGAGCAGAGTTCCCTGGTAACCCACAAGTACTAATTCTATATTTTGTGACTTGTGTCCTTCAACTTTTACCGTTTTTGAATATTAAAGTAAATTGTTAAGTATAATTTTAGCTAGTAGCAGTATTAGTTTAAGCTTGAAACCATTAAAAAGATCATTAAAGTGATTTTTTGAATGTGATAGCTCATGATGGTTTCATTTGAATAGTTGGCATACCAGTCAATTTAGAAAAATTTATGACATGAGAGGTGACTTTGAATCAGATTCCATTCTGTTGACAGGTAAATGTTGGTTAAGCTGGGGAAAGGTCTAGTTAGTTTTCTAACTCAGTTTCTGGAGGGAGAAAAATAAAGCATCACCCCAAAACAGTAACATAATTCTAGCCATAATGGCAAAAAATGGATTGCAGTACTGACTGGATAGGAATTTTTCAAGCCTCCAACATTATGGATCAAAAATGGCAACAGCAGGTTCTTTTTATTGCTCCTAACAAGATTCCTGCAGTGAGGAAGTTTGAAGGTTCCAATGAGGAGATTGGATCTCTGGAATTAGAAGTTTGAGACTCTTACTCCTTTGTGTATGATGGATGAAAGGTCCAGCCTTGCTGATAACGTCAATCAGTTTTCTTCACTGGAAAGACTCCTTTGAGGAATATTTCTCTGGACCAGTGAAACAGACTGATGAGTGAATCAAGGACTCATTCTCTCATATGATCCAAGGGACTTGATTTTTCAGCAAGAGATATGCTTAATTTACATCAGTAACCCAAACACTGTAATATATACATAAAACCTTTTTGGCAGCACTCTGAGCAGCTCATATGCGTAGCTGACAAAGCAGTGAGAAAAGCTGTCAGAATTTGTTACATTATTTTTCAGTGTGATGACCCAAACAGATTACCGTTTCATTGCATTTGAAAGGTACATTTTTCATTCTAGCCTAACTTTTCAGAATTGATCACTGGTAGTTTAAGATATTTTATATATATGACACTAACTTTTGAAGGCCTATAGCTTTAATCCATATTAAATATAGACACGTTTATAGTTTCATTAGTTACCTTTGTGATAGGCACCAAAATAAAGAACTAAATGTAGTTATCGTTACATTGTCACCTTGAAATATTTTTAATGGGATACATTTAATTGTGTACATACTATGAATATATTTGGTACCTTGAGATGATGGGCTTTGGCATATATGATGCCCTGGTTTTATGTAAAGATTTGAACTTGTAGATGTGCTCGCAGAATACCATGCCGTGTTGATAGAGCCTTCTGCTGCATTCCGAGCTTCCAGCGACATTTCTTCTGTGTGTGCTCTCCCGTGAAGTCCTGAACAAGACCTAAACCCTTGTTCGCTTTTTCGTAGAGCAGAGAGGAGCCTTCAGGGGAAGTAGAGGTGGCCGAGGTTGGGGAGCACGAGGAAATCGTAGTCGGGGAAGACTCTACTGAATGAGAAGTCACATTCTTCACAGCATTGTCATGAGCTTAATATACTTAATTCTACTACTCATTGGATTGCCGGGGGTGTCCCTTTAAAAAGACTGCTGCCTTCAGCTAAAAACTTACTGTTCTTTATACCTTTGTATGTATGATCTACTTTTGTAACAAACCATGGTTGTGTCCAAGGTAAAAACCACAGCGATATTTTTGGATGCTTTGTCTGCAATCTTGACTTGTTTTTGCAATATCATCATTATTCAGACTTCACATTGTGAACCTTTTAAACATCTTGATAATTTGTTATTGAGAGCTATTCAAATCTAAACTGTAATAAAATTCAGTCCATTTCTGATACCTGGTAAAGATCATCAGTGCTGAAAGGTTCCTGACTTTCCTGTCCCCTCTGTCTCCCCGATGCCAACATATGGAGAAGAGTAATGGTCAGACCTAACATTTATTTTCATGATTATTTAATGAAGCTGCTAGGCAATGGTACAGAATTCCTGCGTGTCAGAAAAACAAAAATAATCAGCTTTCTTAAAATGTAGAAATGACATGACATTTTTGGAAGAAGTAAGTTGCTTTGCACTGCTTACTTAACTCTTCTCCATATGTTGTGATATAAACTTTTGAATATGGGATCTTCCTATTTGCATAGAAATGTGTATGTATAATATACATACATACATGAGCATATATCTGTGTGTGTGTGTGTATATATATATATGCATGCTGTGAAACTTGACTATACAGCATAAGTCTTTTTTTTTTTTTAATTCCAGGAACGGGTAGTCTTTGACACAGTGATTATCCTCTTGAGGCTGAATTCATTATTCACTTGTTATTTAGGTTTTCCTCCNTGAGTCCCTTGGACTGCAAGGAGATCCAACCAGTCCATCGTAAAGGAGATCAGTCCTGGGTGTTCACTGGAAGGACTGATGTTGAAGATGAAACTCCAATACTTTGGCCACCTCATGTGAAGAGCTGACTCATTTGAAAAGACCCTGATGCTGGGAAAGACTGAGGGTAGGAGGAGAGGGGGATGACAGAAGATGAGATGGTTGGATGGCATCACCAACTTAATGTACATGAGTTTGGGTAAACTCCTGGAGTTGGTGATGGACAGGGAGGCCTGACGTGCTGCAGTCCATGGGGTCGCAAAGTCGGAAAGGACTGTGCGACTGAACTGAACTGATAGATGTAAAACACATACCGATTTCGAAGACATGATACAAAAATAAATACTTCAGTAGTTTCTATAGATTTCACAATGAACTAATAATATATTGCATATAGTGGTTAAATAAGATGTTGGTTATCTCCATCTTTTAAAAAAAAAAAATTAGTTTGTGGCTCACGGCTCACGTTATGGTTTTACGTTTCTAATGGACAGCGCTGTCCTACACTAACAATCTTCCCAATTGTGAAGCTCCCCCATTGTGAAATTTTCAGAATAAAAGAGAACCTATCCCTTCCCTTAGGTGTTTAGAAAGCATACCTTTTATTTCCCAACCATTCGAAACAAATAAAAATAATCTTTTTTTTAAAGTAATAATACATATATGCTCTGAGTCCTCTCATTTTTGCTGAGGCTCCAACTGGAACACTACTTTTCTCTCCCTCTGGTTCCCACGCTACAAGATCGTATCGCGCACCACAAGAAAATAACAATAAAAAAGCGGTCTCCGACCTGAAGCCAAACTGGGACAGGGCCTAAGACATCGCTTCAGCGTCGCCCAAACAGAGGCGGAGGAAGCCGCTTGTCAGCTAGCGGCACCACCTCGGCTCCTCCTCCTCGAGCGTCGACCTTCCCAAGATGGCGAACGGCAAGGGCTCACTTCCGCTTCCGGTGCGAGTCGCCGGGNTCGCTTCAGCGTCGCCCAAACAGAGGCGGAGGAAGCCGCTTGTCAGCTAGCGGCACCACCTCGGCTCCTCCTCCTCGAGCGTCGACCTTCCCAAGATGGCGAACGGCAAGGGCTCACTTCCGCTTCCGGTGCGAGTCGCCGGGCCGGGGGGGGGCAAGATGGCGGTGGCAGTAGGGGTCCGCGGCCGGTGCGAGCTGCTGCCGTGCTCCAGTCCAGGCTGGTTCCTCAGCCTGTCCGCCTTGCTGAGTGTGGCAGCTCGAGGGGCATTCGCCACCACGCACTGGGTCGTCACAGAGGACGGGAAGATTCAGCAGCAGGTAGCGGCCAGGGTGCCCCTCTCCGCCCGCCCTCGCCTGGTGGGGAGAGATTCCCCAGACCGGCCCGGCCCCTGGGTATTAGGCTCCACGCGGCTCCGCCCCCAGCTTACCTTCCCACGGTCCTGGTGTCGGGGTTCGGGCGACCCCCGCGCTCTGACCCATCCATTCCCCGCTAGTGGACTGACTCTGGCCTCTGCCGTCTGCAAGTTCTCAGGCTTCCTTCCATCCCTGGGGTCGCGCGCCGCTCGGGGAGTGTCGCCCAGCGGTGAGGGTTATCGGGCCCTGGGGACGTTTCCTGGCGCTCTGGCTTTAGAAACCGGATTCATTATTTCTTCCCTGGTGCCTCTCGGGCCCACGCGTCACCAGCCCTCCCCGAGGAAGTAGAAAGCAGGTGGCAGCGCCTGGCTGTGCGCGAGTCCCAAGGAGGTGACATCTTCGGCCCCCCAGGCAGTGTGTCAGCTAATGCTGCTTCCCCCGTCTCCTCTCCTACATGCTGGCGTTCGTGTCAGGCTAGGGTGGTTTCAGCTGGGACCGTTACCCAGGTCAGCAGGGGCTCATGACAAACCGCACGCACACTCTGTTTGCAAAGGAATGCTTGAGTATGCCTCTGGTGGCGTTGCGTGCATTTTTTCAGCGGTAAACTGCCCTGCTTTCCTAGTGTTCTTTGCCCAGTTTCTCTACCTAGTACCTTTGACCCGGCCCCGCAAGGAGGATATGTGATTTCTTAGAAGGTTGAATGAATTACTCAGAGGAGAGGCTGCTTTTCTTACGTAACTTTCTGATGGCCTGTATTTTGTGAATGCTGCGGATGCTTGAAGAATGCATGAGTGTGTATTCTGCTGCAGAAACTCGGTACATTTAATGTACCAGCACTTGAGCGCAGTCCTGTAAAGTCCAGGGAACATTTACAGAGTGATGTGTGTGCCCCATGCAATTACATTCGGTCCTCTGGTCCGAAATGTATTAACCATTGTCCTGTGAAAGTCGCGGGTTGTATGTAATGCTTGGTGATAGGAGCAGAATGCCAGGCTTGCCTTTGTATGTAAACTGAAGTTCACATTTAGAGCCACCGTGTGATGGCAAATTTTGCCATAAATATAATGAATGAATAAAGCAGTTTAAAAGTCAGTGTTGGTTTTGGTGAGTGGCTTTCCGTGTATATCTGAAAAAAGACTGACTTCTTTATACTGGATGGCAGTTTCTCTATACCCAAGTTATTGCATTAGAAAAAAAATTTCCTTTTCATGGCCATACCAGGTGAGATTTAAAATACATATGTGTGTTTGAGACACCCTAGACAACACTTAGAAATTCATTTCTAACAGAAGATTGGAAATTTCTTCTGCGAGTCCTGGTTGCTTCTGTCCTTCTGTCTTCCAGTAAAGGTTTTCCCTGAGGCCTTGGTGGAGGGGGATGTGGAATTAAGTCACTCCTGCTTTGGGGGGAACTCTCCCCTATTGGCTCTTTTGCAGTATTGGTTTTGGCCACAGCTGTTTATACCCCCTGACACCTGACTTCTCCTTCCCATTTTGATGTCTTGCTGTTCAGCTGAGAAACTGGCCTATATGAAAAGTGAAAGCTGGTAGAAATGTAATATATGCTGAACATTGCAGTGGGAAAGTTGAATCTGATTTGGTTTTTGTTTCTTCAATATGGCCTTTCTTGTTGCACATCGGGTGTTGGTGGGGAAAGGTGGGAGTTACTAGAAACTTGCTTGAGAAAGGGACAAATCTACAGAATCATCTGGGTCTCTTCCAAGTCACCCCTACAATTGGTAGTTAGGCTTAAAGTTAGGAAAGCAAGATTTCTTTACTACATACACCTTTTTTTAGTGATCCTCTTCAGTGAATTGTCCAGTACTTTGCTAAATAACATTATAATGTTAAGTTCAGGCAACTGCAAAATTTTATACCAGAAGTAAAATTGGTGACTACAGTGTAACAGTAAGAGGCTAGCGAAGGGAAAGTGAAGTGAACTGAAGTCGCTCAGTCGTGTCTGACTCTTAGCGACCCCATGGACTACAGCCCACCAGGCTCTTCCATCCATGGGATTTTCCAGGCNGTAAAATTGGTGACTACAGTGTAACAGTAAGAGGCTAGCGAAGGGAAAGTGAAGTGAACTGAAGTCGCTCAGTCGTGTCTGACTCTTAGCGACCCCATGGACTACAGCCCACCAGGCTCTTCCATCCATGGGATTTTCCAGGCAAGAGTACTGGAGTAGGGTGCCATTGCCTTCTCCAAGCGAAGGGAAGTTGGATTTAATCTGAGGAGAAAGCACATGTAAATAAAGTGAGAGTTGAGCATCAAGGCCTGGCCCCTGAGTTCCACTCTGATAGTTACGCGTGCCTTACCCATGCTGTCTTTCTGGGAAGTTGTATTTAATCTGAGGGGAAAGCCCAGTAACTAAAGTGAGAGTTGAGCATCAGGGCCAGCCCCTGAGTTCCACTCTGATAGTTACGCGTACATTACCCATGCTGTCTTTTCTGGCCATAATTGGAATGCAGGAGAATCAAAACCTTAATTTAGATTTAGATTAATTATCACGTTTGGATATATTTATCAAAGAACTGAAAGATTTCTTTAGTACATGAATTTGCATAAATTGCAGATGTGGAAGACCTTGGTTCGATCCCTGGGTGGGGAAGATCCCCTGCAGAAGGGAACAGCTACCCACTCCAGTATTCAGGCCTGGAAAATTCCATGGACTAGTCTGTGGGGTCACAAAGAGTTGGGACACGGATGAGCAAACTCTCATTTTTTCAGATCTGTTCATACTTTCAGAAACACAACTAATTTAGAATATATCTTGTGTCTTACCAGAAATGCCAAACTCCTTGCTATTTGTTTTTGGTTGTATTAGCTGAGAGCAATGGTATGATTTCATTTTTATTTGTTTATTCTGGCTGTGCCACGCAGCTTCCTGGATCTCAGTTCCCAGACCAGGGATTGAACCCGGGTATGAAAGCCCAAAATCCTAAGCACAAGGCCACCAGCGAGCCCCATGATTTCATTTTTAAAGTTAGGGAAAGGGGTAAGGACAAACTCAATAGCAGACATTTGCAAATACCTTTTGAAACTCTTCACCCAGTATTTAAACCTATCCAAATTAGGTATAATAGGTCATTGTTTTCAGAGTGAATGTGAAGTGCTTATGAATTAAAAATCTAAACTGCCCAAAATACAGACTTAGATAGGAACATTTTCCACCATTATAGTTAAAGTTTTAAGTACAGTAAGCAGTACTTCCCAGAAGAAGATAACATTGATTTTGGCTTTTCTGTTTCAAGCCTTCGATGATAAAGATAGACACCCCTAAGTTGCAGACTTGTAAACCTGCCATATATATTGGAAGGCCTGGATCTGTAGAGGGGTTGAAATGGGTCTTTCAGTCAGGGCAAGGAAGCGAACATTAGACTTCCTAACAGTCAAAGCTGGGACTGCTTCTGGCAGTAGCAGATGTCTAGTCCTTGGCATGGCTACTCAGGGAATTGTTCCTTTCCACAGTCCCCACTCTGTCTAGGAAGCACACCGTCCATGTTTTTAGGCTCTGTGTTTACTGAGCCACTGAACTCCGTTGTCCAGGGAATACTGGAGCTGGGATGTGAAGCAAATGCTCCAGTACTAAGTCCATTTCCCACTGTAGTCAGAAGACTTCTAAGAAAAGGCCCTCCTACCCACCTCAGCTTTTCTCCAGGCTCCGGGCTTTGGCATACTTCTGAACTCCTAGTGTCCCTGCACCTGAAAATTAGTAAGATCCTCTCACTTTTTTTAAGCAGGAGTCCTTAACCTGTGATCTATGGGCTTGAGGTGTGAGATTTTATAATCTAGTTACTAAGAGGATCTCTAGTGTAATCAGGCCAGTGGATCTTTTGTATGACTTCAAGATAAATTTTTGTTTGTTTGTTTCACTTTGACAATTCTTTTTGCTTAATTACTAGTATGGAGACACCTCTATTTTCTTTTTTAATCAAAGGTGTCTAGCAATTCACCAGCATTGAAGGTGAAATAAACTTTTGTGAATTAGCCTAAGAACCTCTAGGGTTCGACCCTTGGGTCAGGAAGATCCCCTGGAGTAGGAAGTGGCAATCTTCTCCAGTATTCTTGTCTTGAAAATTCGGTGGACAGAGGAGCTACTGTCCATGGGGTTGCAAAGAGTTGGACGCAACTGAGTGCACACACACATGCACACACCTGTCATATCACTTCTTTGGAAAAATTTTTGCTTTATTTTCCAAATTAGCAGCTTACAGATCAATTTTTGAAATGTTACCAGTTGTGGACTTACTGAATCAAGAATCTGAACTTCTAGCACAGAGTTTATTACCTCCAATAGTGTCTTCGTAAATGGAAGTCTAAAAACTTAAAAATTTAGAGTATCAACCCTTGGCATTTTAGATTTTGAAAAAATTCTTAAAGAATATATGGTACAACTCCTAGGAGAGAGTCACCCAAAGACACTAATGAATGGTATGTAGTGGTAGCAAGAAGTAAAGATGTATTTATTTGTGGTAGCATGCAAGTGAGCAGTTTATGCAGTTTGAAGTGGTTTGGTTTCTCTTAACCTTTGTAACACCTACAAAGGAAGGAATATAAAGAAAAATAAAACCAAATGAAGAAAATGTCTTCTCTTTTCCAGTTTGCTTTACCTTTGCAGAATGTTTTACGATAACTTCAAATTGGGGGTGGGTGGATGGAGAAGTTTCCTAAATAGATGTGATTTAATTTGGGGTCACTTAATCATTCTGCCTCTTATCAAGGGGATGTCTTCAGAGTTCAGATCATTTTAACAGCTCAGAACAAATAAGGCTTCCTACAAAATGCTCTGAAGCCTAGCAAACTTGGCAAAGAACAGTTGATGAGCAACTATTTCAGCAACTATAATATAACCTAAGGAAGAGCTATTATATTTAGTTGGACAAACTGCCTAAATCTTTATTTACTGATCTTTACTAGCTTGTAAGTGAAGGAGTGGTTTAATTTTGGTCTCATGTTACGTAATTTGGTTAATCTGGGGGAGAGCATCCGTATGGTACTTTGGAGCCAACAACTTCATTTCAATGCTTTTCGAAACAGAACCCATCTTTTTGATGCAGAGCACTGTTTCTGTGTTTTTACACTTCAGGGATTTACTTGGACCTAGAGGTCATGCTGGTTAGTTACTAACTAGCCAGGCACCTGCCAAATCTTTGGAATTTATCCTCAATGTTGACATCAAAGCGTTTGTTACTCAATCCATTTTTTAAAGCTATTTCCCACTATCATTTTTCTTCTTGTAAATTACCCAAGTGTTAACTGTGTTTATACGGGAGAATAGTTATAGCTTGGAAATATACAGAGACAAATTATAGCATTAAGTTCAGTTCAGTCGCTCAGTCATGTCCAACTCTTTGTGACTCCATGGACTGAAGCACACCAGGCTTCCCTGTCCATCACCAACTCCCAGAGCTTACTTAAACTCATGTCCATCTAGTTGGTGAAGCCATCCAACCATCTCATCCTCTGTCATCCCCTTCTCCTCCCGCTTTCATTCTTTCCCAGCATCAGGATCTTTTACAGTGAGTCAGTTCTTCCCATTAGGTGGCCAAAGTATTGGAGCTTTAGCATCATCCTTCCAATGAATATTCAGGACTCATTTCCTTTAGGATTGACTGGTTAGATCTCCTTGCAGTCCAAGGGGCTCTCAAGAGTCTTCTCCAGCACCACAGTTCAAAAGCATCAGTTCTTNAGTTCTTCCCATTAGGTGGCCAAAGTATTGGAGCTTTAGCATCATCCTTCCAATGAATATTCAGGACTCATTTCCTTTAGGATTGACTGGTTAGATCTCCTTGCAGTCCAAGGGGCTCTCAAGAGTCTTCTCCAGCACCACAGTTCAAAAGCATCAGTTCTTCAGCACTCAGCTTTCTTTGTAGTCCCAACTCTCACATCCATACGTGACTACTGGAAAAACCATAGCTTTGGCTAAACGGACTTTTGTTGGCAAAGTATAATGTCTCTGCCTTTTAATATGCTGTCTAGATTGGTCATAGCTTTAAGTACTTCTCCCAATTATTTATTGAACAAATATTTATTGACGGCTTCCTTTTTTCACCAAGCCACAGTGCTTTGAAGGGTATGTTCTTTTCCATTGGCTACAACTCTCATTTTTTCTTAGGTGATGAGCAGAGCACACCTCCTTCTTGAACCATTTTTTGGGGGACAGGGGGCTCTTCCACCTCTGCTTATCTTCTAGATCCATGGCTTTCAAACTTGACTATGCACAGAAATAATCCAAGGTGCCTGCTTAGGATGCTAATTCCCAGGTTGCTGAGTGTCTGATTCAGTAGGTTGATGGTGAATCCAAGATCTTTACATTTTAATCAAACTTCTCAGGAGGTTATGGTGCAGATGAGTCACCGAACATTATGAGAAATTCAGTTTTAGATCTTGCTCTTCCTTTGCCTTTTTTTGCAAGCTTCTCTTTTACTCTTTGCATATACCTGGGCAATCTCATCCTTTCCCAGTACTTCAGTTACCATATATATGCTGGGAATATCTACCTTTCTTTCTACAACTCAGATTTTCTTCTCCAGAGTTATAAATTCAAGACTTCTGTGTTAACTCCATGTTGAACATCCTCTGTGCACTTCAAACTCCTTATTACCAAATCTAAACTGTTTTACACCTACCCCTGTGTGATGCTCTGTTTCCCCAAACTTAAAGAAAGACACCGCGTTCGCCATCTGCCACTACCACTGCTACCATCAGACAAACAGGTAGTATTTGTCTAGTTGTCCTTTTCCATTTCTCCCTCCTCCTTACCAGCAGTTTTCAATTTTACTGTCTAATTGTATCCTGCTTCTTTCCATAGCCACTGCCATTGCTCTAATTTTCGCTGCCTCATTAATTGCTATAACTTCCTAACTGCTCTCCCTTCTTCTAGTCCTGTCCTGCTTCCAGTCCATTTTCTCCACAATGCAATTAGAATAATCTTTTAAAGCCTTCTTTGTTTTTTTGTTTAAAAATTCGAGTTAGAAAATTGATGTGTGGCATTGTAAAAATAAATGCCCGACACTGTGGGAGTATATAAAGTCACAGAATGAAGCCCTCCTACCTCTACTTATTATTACTCCCCAAGAAAAAACACCTTTAAAACAGATGAGTACATACCCCAGAATATGGTTGAGGTTCGTTAACATGTCTTGAGGTCTGGCCTTCCCTTCGCTCTAGCCTGTCTCTGCTCATCCTTGAGAGCCCCACTCTCACTTCCAAAGGTACACACATACCACACTTAGCCATACTTAACTTTTTTGTCAGTATCCCCAAATATGCTCTGCTCTCACTTACTTCTGGGCCTTTGTACATGGTCTTCCCCTACAAATGTCTCAGTCCATCTAACTCACACTTGTCACAACTTAAACATCAGTTTGTCAGGGACGCCTCTCTGATATGCAGCTTGGAATAAGCTGTTCTCTCAAGGTGTTTTCAGAGCATCCTGCATTCCCCTGTGAAAGCATTTCCCTGCCGTGTTGTGTCTTTTGTACTTTGCCACGTTTACTTTTGTAAATGTCCTGCTAGACTACTGTATGCTCCATGAAGGGAGTAGCTGTATTCATCTTCCCTGCAGCTCCGGTATCTCTCACACTGTGTCATCACAGAGGCTGCAGTAGTATCTGTTGAATGGATGATGTAAGGAAGCATGAGAAGTGGTTCCTACTTTTTAGAAATTTACCGTTATATGAATGAAGCCTTACAATACTCACTAGTGTGGAAATCAGCTAGGGTCTAGCCTAAAGGAAGCCTCAGGAGATCCTGAAATCTCCGAGTAACCCATCCATGCATCAGCCCCGAGGCCTTCAGAGACCTGCTGTACACAGGTGAGATCCATAATTTCAGAGATTGCTCGTGCCTGTCTGTTGTGGTCAGGCTGTGTATGCAAGAGAAGTCATCCACTTATCACTAACATATCTGAAAGGTCAGCACTTACTCAGTCATTTAAAGTAGGAAGAAGCGACAGGAAACTGATAAACAAGAAAAGCAGGAAAAGAATCGGAAAGGGCTGAGATGAAGTAGACGGGAACTGGCAGCTGCACTGTTGAGGATGGATTAGATCAGCCGTGGGCTTCAGCAGTTGCTGCAGTTGAGAAGCAGCGCAGGTGGAAGTGAACAGAAGGCACTCTGACAGCCAGGAATAAGAGGACTTGCCAGCAAGTCAGGTCAAAAATTGGAACAGCTCTGCACTCTGTAGGGAGCTGGGTGTGGGCAGGGCCTGCATCTCAGCTGTGCTCCATGGGGGCAAGAGCAAGGGAAATCCCTCTGCCAGCAGACTTGTCTGCTTCCAGACTCCCCTCCTCTTCACACGGGTCTCTTTTAAACCCATTCCAACCGATCCTTCATCCGCACCACTCTTGTCAAAATTCCCAGGGCCTTCCATATTGCCACATTCAGTGCTCAGTTCAGAGGCATCTTTCTGAACCTCTAAGCAGCCCAACAGTTGTCCTCAGACTTCATCAAACTTTTTTTTTAACGTGACTTTCAGAATGTATATTCCTGGTTTTCCTTCTAAACCCCTGCCACAGGCTCTCATTCTTTTCTGCTGAATTTGGTTTGTTAGTTTTAAATATTTAATATTTAAATAAAATATTAATTAAATAAATATAAATTAAAATATTTAAATATTTAAACCGTTTTGGTTTGTTAGTCTTAAATATTGGAGTGCCCCATTTCTTCCCTCTGTGCGTGTGCCCACCAGACGCTCTGATGCCATCTCATGGCATACAGTGTTGTATCTGCAGTCCTTGGACCCTATCTGCAGTCTCACCCTGAACTCCAGTTCGTGCAGCCAGCTGCCTGCTCAGCCTCTCCACCTGAGTGTCGAATAGATACCATGCGTGTATCCTGTGCTAAATTGAACTCTGGATTTCCCGCCCCACCACACCTGTTTCCAGATGGTTCATGCCCTCAAATCTTGGTATTGTCCTTAACTCTTTTCCTCTCACACCTCATACCCAGTCTGTCGGCAACCTGTCAACCTCCGAAATGCCTTCTGAATCCTGCCGGGTCATTCCACCTCTACTTTCCCAAGCCTAGTCCAGACGATTGTCTTCTCTCTCCTGAACCTCTGCAGTAACCGCCTAATAGGTCTGCTTGTTTCTCTCTTTGCTCCATAGAGTCCGTTCTCCTCAGAGCAACCAAAGTGATCTTTTAAAAAGCAAAAGTTTTGGTCATGCCACTCCTCAAGGAGTCTTGGGGGAAGGGAAGCAAAGAATCTCAGAAAACCTTCAGTGGTTTCCCATCACTTAAACACTTAAAAACTAACACCTAGTTTTCACCAGGACCTGTAGGCCCTGCAAGACCTGGGACCTGGCTCCTGGCCACCTCTCTGCCCTGATGCTACTTTCCTTGTGTGCTGTATTCGGTCATACTGGCCTTCAGCTGGCTTTCAGAGTACCAAGTTCACTTGTTTTGGGTTGACCAAGACCTTTGCCTTTGCTCCTTCCTCTACGTGAAACACTTTTCTGCGGTCATCAACATGGCTCATCCTTTCTCTTCTTTCAGGCCTCTGTTCTCATGTCCCTCATTTCTGACCAGACTGCCCAAAACAGCATCTCTTTCCTCACTCTGTCTTCTATATGTTTCTTCATGGTATTTATCACTGGCACTATATTGTAACATATACTTTATTGCATGTCTCTCTACAAGAGCATAATAAGCTCTATGAACACAACAGCTTTGTTCAATGAAGTAACCCAGTGCTTTAAAACAGTGCGCTGACACATGACGCACACTCAGGAAACACTGAAGAAGTGAGAGAGAGAGTACAGGCATGTCTGTGTGTGCAAGCAGTGATTATTCCTGTATTAGCTCCCGCATCTCATGTGGGCATACTGCAGGGCCACCATTGCTTTAATAGTCTGGAGGAGGGAGGTGCATTTACTAAATTTAAAGAAGGCAAGCTAATTCACTCATTCTCCCCATTCCCAGTGCCATGTCTGGACAGCCTAAGAATTTTTTAAGCACATGGAATCTCTAACCCAGAATTGTAAAATGGTGCCTCAGATGATCTACTTTCCTCTTGGCTATTTTGGATATTGTACTTCTCCAACCTTCTGATACACTCGAAGAGCTCATATTTGAGATTGCGACATTTGTGTGTGTGTGTAGTTGCTCAGTCGTGTCCGGCTTCTTGCAGCTCTGTGAAATATAGCCTGCCAAGCTCCCCTGGCCATGGATTTTTCAGGCAAGAATACTGAACTGGGCTGCCATTTCCTCCTCCAGAGGATCTTCCCAGCTCAGGAGTCAAACCTGGGTCTCCTGCATTGCAGGCAGATTCTTTACTGTACCCTGAGCCGTTCTTTGGGGAAGCCTCTGCGACATTACTTGTTAATTGAATATTGTATAAATTTAGGTAAGTCACTTTATATTTTGCTTTCAAGACATACTATTTGGAATTCACACTGTTGTGCTTCCCATGTTTGTTTAGTCAGTAGTATCTACTTTATGAGTCTAACTTGAAAAGAACTCACTTATATATTTACTAATGTTTTCAGCCTTCATTTTTTCTCTGAGGACCTTAGTTATTTCAGTTAAAATCAGGTGACTGGCAAGAGGCTCTGCCTCCGAAGGTCAAGCCTTTCCACCTTCAGTCTGATTGTTTGGTGGGGAATTGAGATGGGTAGTTAATCTTTAGATAGAACCTAAAGAGAGTAGTACATGACGAAAGTGGTCAGGTGGAGTCAGGGAAGTGTTTATGGGAGCAAGTATTTGCCGAGTGCTTTTCGTGGGTCCGTCACTGCTCTTGGCACACTTGGGTCACTCATTCAATACATGCTTGGATGCTTTTTGTGTTACGAAATTGAAATGCAGCTGTGAGGGAGATAAAGTCCCTGCCTTAATAGAGTTTGCATTTTATATAGTCATACATGGAAGTGAATCTTAATTTAGGATATCACCAGGTAACTTTCATTGTAATAAAAACCATTTAATGTCTGTAATTCGCTGAACCCTTTACCAAATGTTTTCATATTCATTATCTCTTTTTATCATCATACAGACTCAGGAAAATGTGGTACTGATCTTTTATTTAAAAAATTTAGACAGAATGTGGTTAAATTATTTGCCTGAGGCCATGCAGGTAGGCAGTGGCAGAGTGTGAACTCAAGATCAGATCAGATTCTAAACTCTCTTCTCTTTTCTACAGCTCCAAAGGTTACTACTAACATAAAGAAAAATATTTCTATAGTTTTATTTGTAAAACAAATACTCATCAAAATTAAAAATTTTCTTTAAAATTTTTTAGTTTTAAAATTGAACTAAAGACTATATGATAATTGAAAGTTTTTTGTACTATTTAGTTTGTTATAAAATGAAAAGTTAAAATTTCATAACTACCCATAGTCTTTCTTCTGGAAACAACTAGAATTATTTGTGTATTCTTCCCTAAAGTTTCTGTGCACTTGCAAACACACAGTTTTGTTTGTTTGTTTGTTTGTTTTAATACGAGACTAGGAACATTTAGTCTCACTGTTAGCTTTTATTCACTTCATAAGACTTAGACATCTGTCCATATCAGAAATAGAAGGCTCCCCTTTTCTCTCTTACGCATGCATAGTATTGGGTTGTATGGATGTTCTATAATTTAAGCAGTTCCCTAATAATGGACATTTAGATTGTTTCTATATTTTTACTACTACAGACATTCTTGCAGAGGGTGAACAAGCAAATGCATATATTTAATTTGCTTAGATTTGCTAAATTATTCTCCTGGCAGACTGTGTGAACAGTGTTTGGGATGTGCAAAAGAAATTTCATAATCCAGTTCTAGTGAAAGACCTCTATCCACTGCCTTTAGCTAAACGATGTTGTGACCGTCAGTGGAAATAAGAACAGAAAGGGAGCTTCAGTTAATTTTTTTTTATCTTCATAGACAAAATTAAACCTTTGTCATTAATGTTTATTTTACAGTTGCTGGGACTGCAATAAAAGAGATTAGTCAAGCTGACTTCTTTTACCCCATGGTTAATACTGCCACTATTTTGATGAATAATCAAGTTGAACTATTTCCAGTTGTCTTTTGTAGACTATCGTTTTCCAATACGAAATAGCAGAGTCATTTCCTGGCCATTGAGTTTGCCATCATCTGAATAATGATGAAGTTACTAAGGTTTATTTTCTGGCCCCGATTTTAATTTTCCAATATTTGATTGGCAAATCTGTCTTAGCTTTTTGTTGTTCAGTCACTAAGTCGTGTCAGACTCTTTGTGACCCCATGGACTGCAGCACGCCAGGCTTCCCTGTCCTTCACTGTCTCCCGGAGCTTGCTCAGACTCACGTCCACTGAGTCGGTGATGCTGTCTAAACCATCTTGCCCTGTGTTGCCGCCTTCTCCTCCTGTGCTCCATCTTTCCCAGCTTGTCTTAGCTTGGGCTGCCATAACAAAATGCCAGAAACTGGTGACTTAAACAGCCAAGGTTTATTTTCTCACAGATCTGAAGGCTGAAATCCAAGATCAGAGTGCCAGCATGGTTGGGTTCTAGTGAGAGCTCTCTTTCTGGCTTACAGATAGTTACATCTTCCTCCTCCCTCTCATGGCAGAGAAAAAGAGAAAACAAGCTCTCTGGTATCTCCTTCAGCTTACAGGAGCACCAGTCCCTCCATGAGGGCCCCAGTCTCACATTGTCATTTAGTCGCTCTGTCGTGTTTGACTGTTTTGTAGCCCCATGGACTGTAGCCTGCCAAGCTCCTCTATCCGTGGGATTTCCCAGAAAAGAATACTGGAGTGGGTTGCCATTTCCTTCTCCAGGGGATTTTCCCTACCCAGCGATTGAACCCGAATCTCCTGCATTGTCAGGTGAATCCTTACCGCTGAACCATCAGGGAAGGCCCCCAACCTCATGACCCCCCATCTAAATCCAATTACTTCCCAAAGGTCCAGTCTCCGGTAGACGGTAAAGTATCTGTCTACAATGCGGGAGACCCAGTTTCGATTCCTGGGTTGGGAAGACCCCCTGGAGAAAGAAATGGCAATCCACTCCAGGACTATTGCCTGGAAAATCCCATAGACAGAGGAGTCTGGTAGGCTACAGTCCATGGGGTCGCAAAGAGTCGGACACGACTGAGTGACTTCACTATATTTATACTATAGGGCTTCTACATATGAATTTATAAGGGGGGACATCGTTCAGTCCATAGCATCCCTCTGGTGCGCGTGTTTTTTCATCACCGTAGTGCCTGGTGTTATGTCTGGTACTTAGTAGGTTCTTGTGTTAGTTTTCTGTTGCTGTCATTAAAAATGACCACAAGCTGAGTGGCTTAAAATAGCACAGATTTATTATCTCACAGTCCTGTAGGTGTTTCACTGAGCTAAAGTCAAAGCGACAGCAGCCTGTCTTTGTGGAGGTTCTAGGGGAAAGTGCATTTCCTTGCTTTTTCCAGTTTCTGGAAACCACCTGTAGTCCTCAGCTTCCAATCCCATTTTATTGCATCTTCAAAGCCAGCAACCTTGCATCTCTCTCTGTGACCTTCCTCTTCCACTTTTAAGGACCCTGTAATTACATTGGGCCCACTTGTTGCATAATCTAGGTGACAATCTGTAGCTTGCTTAATTAAAGTAATCTGACTGGCAGCCTTAACTCAATCAGCGACCTTAATTCCCTTTGCTTTGTATCCTAATGTATTCACACATTTGGGGATTAGCACATGGACATCTTTGTTGAGTCATTGTTCTGTGTTTGGTATTTTCTGCCTGAAAGAAAAACCACTTCTGAGTTACATATACATCCACTCTAACTGTACAGCTACATTGTTTCTGTATGTGTCTACAAGAATATCATAAGTACACAAATAAGAAATGTTCATGATTCTGGTGTCCTGATTCAGTGTTTCGTTTTCTTTTCTTGTGAGGTTGTAAGTTGTCTACTTTATTCATTATGTTGTTTGTATCTTTTTGGGTGAAGTAAATCAGAAAATGTAGACTGATGACTCTTATAAGAAGTTGTTCATTAGTTGCTCATGTCAAAAATGGTTACTTGCTAATCAGTTGAGAAAATGGTGATTGACATGAATGCTCTAATGATATGTTCAGATCTAGATTATAGCTGTATATTCAGTACTTCAAATACCCAGATTATTTTATGAGTTTAAGTATTTACAACTATGTCTTCCAAGAACTGAAAATGGTGAAATCTAATTGAGGGTAACTTTGAAAAATAGGGATATAAGGCCATAAAAATTCATGTAATGGTCAGGAGTCAACATTTTTATTTATTTAAATTTGAATTTTAGTTTGGTAACTTGGTGTTCTATAAAATTGAGGCTGGTTTTTAATTTTTTATTAAAATACAAGTACTCTGAGAGTGGAAAAAAGTCATCTTTAATAAAAATTTATTTTCGAATCTTGACAGTTCATAACAGTAGCGTTTTATTGATCTGATACAGTTACATTTTTCTAGTAAAAGGTCTAGAAAATGTTACTTTTTTGGCAATTATTACAGCCAGGAAGTTGTGTAAGTCTCTCTTAAGAGTCGAGGCTAAACTGGTATTTTGTGAACTTAAGCTTCTCTAGCCCCGAAAGGCCACAATAGTTGGACTTAAATTCTGAAGAGAGAGTTGCACGCAAAGTCCAGCAGCAGGCTTTTCTGCCTCTCTCATCCTGTCCCTCCAGAGCCTTCGCGCTGGCAACTGCAGGAACCTCAGAGGCCCACAAAGCTGAGGGCCCGTCATTGTGAACTTGATTTGAGATAAGAATGAAAATGTGAGGGGAGAAAGGAATAAAGAAATACAATAGATATTGTCTTTTTGACGATTTGGCCCCATGTCTGTGAGAGGAATTTTTTCTCTGTGTATATATAAGGAAAAGCTAAAGATTGTTTCTCAAATCTGAGCTTATACTTGTCATTACAGTTTTTTTTTTTTTTTTAATACAAGAAGACATGTTGCATAGCACTATATAAAGTTTAACAAGATGACCTGTTCGTAGCTCTTTAAAGAAAAGAAATACTTTGTAAATTTAAGTATACATGTTCACTGTAGAAATGTCAGAAAACACAAACCAGAAGAGAATCATCATCCAGCTGGAAAGCACCATTCATAAAATNGAAAAAAGTCATCTTTAATAAAAATTTATTTTCGAATCTTGACAGTTCATAACAGTAGCGTTTTATTGATCTGATACAGTTACATTTTTCTAGTAAAAGGTCTAGAAAATGTTACTTTTTTGGCAATTATTACAGCCAGGAAGTTGTGTAAGTCTCTCTTAAGAGTCGAGGCTAAACTGGTATTTTGTGAACTTAAGCTTCTCTAGCCCCGAAAGGCCACAATAGTTGGACTTAAATTCTGAAGAGAGAGTTGCACGCAAAGTCCAGCAGCAGGCTTTTCTGCCTCTCTCATCCTGTCCCTCCAGAGCCTTCGCGCTGGCAACTGCAGGAACCTCAGAGGCCCACAAAGCTGAGGGCCCGTCATTGTGAACTTGATTTGAGATAAGAATGAAAATGTGAGGGGAGAAAGGAATAAAGAAATACAATAGATATTGTCTTTTTGACGATTTGGCCCCATGTCTGTGAGAGGAATTTTTTCTCTGTGTATATATAAGGAAAAGCTAAAGATTGTTTCTCAAATCTGAGCTTATACTTGTCATTACAGTTTTTTTTTTTTTTTAATACAAGAAGACATGTTGCATAGCACTATATAAAGTTTAACAAGATGACCTGTTCGTAGCTCTTTAAAGAAAAGAAATACTTTGTAAATTTAAGTATACATGTTCACTGTAGAAATGTCAGAAAACACAAACCAGAAGAGAATCATCATCCAGCTGGAAAGCACCATTCATAAAATACGATGTATAAACTGTCAGATGGGTTTTAAAAAAGAAAAAAATTTTTTGTAAGTGTTTAAAGGCAAAAATACATATGGCCGACAAAGAAATTAAAATATGTTCATGCTTTTCTTGTGTTTCTGAGTGTATAGAAACTCAGTTACTATTATAAATTTCAGCTGATTCAACTATTCTGGAGAAAAGCTAGTAAAATATACAGCTGTTAGAAGCCAATCCCTTTAACCTAACAATCCCCATTCTGGGAAGGAAACAATTTAATAGCTATTCGAAAAATTTAGGGGCTTCCCTAGTAGCTCAGTTGGTAAAGAATCCACCCGCAATGCAGAAGCCCCCGGTTGATTTCCTGGGTCGGGAAGATCCACTGGAGAAGGGATAGGCTACCCACTCCACTGTTCTTGGGCTTCCCCGGTGTTTCAGCTGGTAAAGAATCCGCCTGCAGTGTGGGAGAACTGGGTTCAATCCCTTGGTTGAGAAGATCTCCTGGAGAAAGGAAAGGCTATCCGCTCCAGTATTCTGGCCTGAAGAATGCCATGGACTGTATACCAGGGGTTTGCAAAGAGTCGGACACGACTGAGCGACTTTCACTTTCAAAAAATTTAGGTGTAAGGTTACCCATCCCAGTATTAAAAGGAGAGCATAAATTTTAGTAGCAGCTTGAGTAAATGACTTTAATATAATTGTTGTTGCCCAGGTTGCAGTTGTTACTGTTTAACATAAATGTCATCTACTAAGTATGATAATGTAAATCTGTATTTATTGGGAAAGAAGTCTGATAAAATTTAGAGAAGAACAGAGAGGGAAAGGATATAATAGATACATTATCTGATTTTTTTAACAGTATATGCATAGCTATGTATGTATACAAATGCTGAGAAGTTACCCTGATAAATATATTTGACATCAGGTATCTCTGAAGTTGAAAGTTCAAGTAATTCTAACTTTCTTCTTTAGATTGTCTATGATGTGTCTGTTTTTATAGTACCATATATATTTTTAGCCTGTAAATCAGAAAAAAGATCATTTTGTTACTAAGTTTTAAATTGGAACTTTCTTAGAATTAAGCAGCATAAAGACAGAGAGGGCTGACTTTGTCTGTGATACAGTGAGCAACTTAACAGATCAGAAATAGCCACTGCTCACTGGAGTCTTGGTGTCATTTGATGAATTGACAGTTGAAAAGAAGCTCTTAACTGTGTCTTTGGAAATAGTCCCTGCCTAAAGTCCATCCTAAAGAAGATCAGTCCTGAGTGTTGAGGACTGATGTGAAGGACTGATGCTAAAGCTGAAACTCCAATACTTTGGCCACCTCATTCGAAGAGTTGACCCATTGGAAAAGACCCTGATGCTGAGAGGGATTGGGGGCAGGAGGAGAAGGGGACGACAGAGGATGAGATGGCTGGATGGCATCACCAACTCGATGGACATGAGTTTGAGTGAACTCCGAAAGTTGGTGATGGACAGGGAGGCCTGGCGTGCTGCGATTCATGGGGTCGCAAAGAGTCAGACACGACTGAGCGACTGAACTGAACTGAACTGAAAGAAAGTACACGTTTGTATGAGCAAACTGAAAGAATGACAACTTCATTCATTTGAATGAAGATTACTTGAGCGGTTTAGGCTGGTTAAAAGTGATACTTTAATAATAGTGTTCAATCTTTTATAGAGGTAGGATTTGGAAAATGTCAGGAATTTTTAGAAGTCATTAGGTTGGGCTCCCTCAGTTTATAGAGAAGGAAACGGGAGCCCTGGCAGAAAAGGTGATTTGCTTTAACCATCACAGAGCTGGTCATGGTCAGGTCAAAGGCTTATTTTTTCCTGATTCCTGATGGCTTAGCCACTTTACCTTCTTTCCAGAAAGTCATCAGTAAGCCATGATGCCTTAGGAGATAGAGAATCTAACAAATGTGATATCAGACACTTTCCATCAAACAATCAACAATGTATCATGTACCTAAATAAGTAGGTGGTGTTCAATCGTGTCTTTATGACCCCATGAACTGTAGCCTGCCAGGCTCCTCTGTCCGTGGAATTCTCCAGGCAAGAGTACTAGAGTGGGTTGCTGTCCCCTTCCAGGGAAGCTTCCTGACCCAGGGATCAAACCCAGGACTCCTGCATTGCAGGCAGATTCTTTACCATATGAGCCACCAGGGAAGCCTATTATGTACCTGACATGTACACGAAAGCATATAAATACTGAGGGTAGAAAGAGGAATTTAAAAAATATTTTTTTAGGAAGACACCCATACAATAAAGAATGTAATAAATGTTAATACAGAAGTATATATAAAGTACTATGGAAGCTCAAGAGAAGGACAGTTTCACACACACAAAAAGAAGTAAATGTCATTGGAGCCAAGTCAGTTGGCCATCAAAAACATAAGAAAAGAAATGCATTCCGAGTAGGGGAATTAGCATGTGCAAAGGCACAGAGGCTCCCAAAAGAGCCAGGAGGATTAGAAGACACCCTGGATAGAGGTCCTCGAGAAAAGTAGGCAGAGGTCTCGCAGTAGCAGCAAGACTTTGTTTTGGAATTCCTCGTTGGAATGTTGAGACAAGTTCTAAGCGTACAGGTTCAGTTTGATCCAGGGCTCAAACAGTGTCACCAGAACGGGTTTTTTTTCTGTCTTCATTGGTCTGCTTTTTTAATCCCATTCTCAGGCTCCCCGTGGGTACAAGAGGACTAGTCCCAAGTACCTCAAATAAAAGTTCTGGACTAGGGACTGTACAGTTAGTTAATGTCCCTTCTCAGAAAAAAATCACCAAAATACCAATGAGAAGGAATCCACTGATCAGGCTCCCCACGTGGGAAGGGATGTTTCTAGCCAAGCAGGACAGGCACTTGTGCCATGAGGAGGAGATTGCAGGTGGCTGAATAGGAAAAACTGTAAATGCTCAGTGAGTGGGACATTGAGGTAGAGGTGAAGTCTTAGGGGGTCTTAAAGAGTTTTCTTTATGTTTTCCATCATACTGTCTCAATATTTGAATAAATAAAATCCAGAATAAAGGATTTAAATATTCCATCCCATATTTAATCCAAGGACATTATACGTGAAGAATAAGTTGCTGTGAGGGGTGGAACTTATGTTACAGTAGAAGTGTTCAATTTCCTGTCATAAAGGACCAGTGGAAAGTGATTGATTTTAGTTTCTTTTCTGCTGTGCTGTGCAGCTGCAGGATCTTGGTTTGCCAACCAGGGATCAAACCCAGGGCCCCTGCAGTAAGAATGCTGAGTCCTAACCCCTGGACTGCCAGGGAATTCCTCGAAAGTGATTGGTTTTGTAGAACTCGAAAGTGTTCATATCCTTAGATTGGTTATTTTAAGTTTACAGTGTTCACCTTTTTATTTCACTTGGCGGTGAAGTCATTACCTTTATATAGTTATATTACCATGTGATTTTACAGAATTCACAGAGACAAGACTCCAAATTAGAGATATAGAAATTAACAATATCTTGAAGATGTCAGCAAATGAAATATATGAAAATGAACCTGACAATGAATAAGATATTTACTGCTGTTCTATATAATTGGATACATGTAGCTATAAAATATATTAAAAGGAAAATAAAATTGACTGTTATATATAGGTTGAGATTTTCTTTATTAAAATAAATTGCTGTGGTAACAGTGAAACTGTTAACCTGGAAGTCTTAAGAAAATGATTTATTTTGAACAGAATTCCATTTAGCTAATTTCCAAACACATGGTCAGTTTTTCCCTGCAGTTTAAATTTTGCCCTACTTTCTCCCCTTCTTATTTACAACAAATTGAAAATAATTTCAGTTTTTCTTTTTAATTCAGGTCATTATAAGCATCATTTATTATGCTGTGGAAGTTATAGGATTATTTGTCCTTTTGTGAAAAAACCATAAAGTGCTGAGGTCTTGTGGATGCATTATGTCGTATTTAATCTGTTAATACCTCTCTGTAATTTATCACTCTTTTTGCTCTTGGGCTTATAGCAGCCACTTCTAAATGCTAAAGGTTTTGAAGGGATATTACCACTCCTTCTTAAATTGTATATAAAATCAGTGCACAGGCTCCACATGTTGGCTCATAGTGGGCCTGGTTGATAGAGGCTTAATATAACTTTTGTTAGTTGAATGGATATTGTCGCATTTACAAAGTTGTAATCTTTCTTAATCTTCCAAAGAGGAGAGGTATTCAAAAGGAGAAAAATTCAAGCTGATTGGCATTTGCCAAAGATAGTTAACATAAAGTCTTAAAATGTAAGAACTTGAAGGTACCTCAGAAAGAATATGCGTCAGGCTATAAATCTTCTGTAATCAACCCTAATCTGGCAGAGCTCCGTGCCATTTGCTGCCATGTCAGTAAGAGAGACACAGCTGTCAAGCTGTCAGTGGACTCTCTTCTGCTAGTAATTTTATCTTTGTACCTTCTCTAGCTACTATATCTTTGTTGCACTCAGTGCTTCAAGGGAATGAAAAGTACTTCCTCAGAGTTGAATGTTGGCCAAACCCATGCTATTCAAATACGATAAAGCCCTGGTTCTCTTGTGTCTTTTTAATCTAAAGCCAAAATTATACTTTATTCATTTGTCTTATTCTTTCATTCCACTTGTAGTTCTCCAAATTACCAGATAAATAGACTGGTTGGGTATTTTGGAATGGGAATGGCACACTCCCACATTCCTTCTCCCTCCCCCCAATTTTTTTTTTTTTTTCCTAAAAACCTCATTTAAATACACTTACAGAGAGGTATGTTAAATCAGTACCTCTCGAGGTCTGGCTAGTTCCAAAGTAAAGACTTTCTTTGACCTCCTATTAAAGCTCTTTTGCATTCTAACCACTGGCTATAGCTTTTACATTTTCTCCTGTAAAAATTTTGGTGTGCTGTAATATATTACAAATAATATATTATATTGTTGTATAAAAGATTGATGGACTTTGCAGTTAGATCAGGTCATATTCAGTATAGTTACTTTCCCTGCCCTTTTGGCATTTGACTGTTGATATGTAAGAGAAGCAAAAATTGCCACCCCTCATTGAGAAACACCTAGCGTTTTGCTTGTAGGCCTTTACTAGATCTTATTGTTTGATAGAGATTAACAACTCAAGTGGTCAAGTATAGGCCTTGCTATTATATTTTTAGTGCCTTTTAAATTCAGAGTACAGTTTTAATGTAAATTCCAATATAGTAGGAAAGCCAGGGGAAGCAGTGAAGGGATTTAGTTATAAAAGAGAGACCCTGGGAGATGATAATTATCCATCACTATATAATGGTGATTATGTAGTTCGGATAATTGCTATGAAAATATGAGTGGAAGTTACTCCAGACTAGCACCTCTTTTTCTTCTGGCATCTCTGAGACGGTAGAATGAAGAAAGGCGGATGAGTTTTGTATGCAGTCACCTAGCATCACCCAGTACTACTGTGCGTGTTATTGAAGCAACCATTGGACTTATTCCATGTTATTTTTGTTCCCTCTTATTATTTATCTGTTGGCCATACTTCGCGGCTTGCAGGATCTTAATTCCCCAATCAGGGATTGAATCTGTGCCTCTGGCAGTGAGAGCACAGATTCCTAACCACTGGACTGCCAGAGAATTCTCATTCCCTCTCTGATTTTTTTTTTTTTAATAGGTTTGCATTTACCGAGGTCTAAGCAAGGCTATCTTTTGCTCTTAAAAAACTCGCTCTAAAATTAATTAATTGGGCTGCTGTCAAGTTCTTAGAGATTACATGAATGTAGTTTCTTCTCAAAGTAGAACTTCTGAAGAGCTAGTACGTAATTTGACAATCTAACCCTAAGGGATACCAGGAACTTCATTCATGTCTTAGGTTCCAAGGCCACTGTCTTAGATTTTCCTGAAATTTAAAAAGTCCCATGTGTGTTTATGTGTTGGTTTTTTCCTTGTTATAAATATATATGCTGCTGCTGCTACTGCTAAGTCACTTCAGTTGTGTCCGACTCTGTGTGACCCCATAGACAGCAGCCAACCAGGCTCCCCCGTCCCTGGGATTCTCCAGGCAAGAACGCTGGAGCAGGTTGCCATTTCCTTCTCCAATGCAAGAAAGTGAAAAGTGAAAGGGAAGTCACTCAGTCGTGTCCAACTCTTCGTGACCCCATGGACCGCAGCCTACCAGGCTCCCCTGTCCATGGGATTTTCCAGGCAAGAGTACTAGGGTGGGGTGCCATCTATACAAGTGTAAAAAGTAAAAGATATAAATGTACCTCTCCTTTTAATCCCACTTTCCAAAAGTAAACCAGCTTAGTTTTTAGCATATCCAACATGTATACATCTAAGTCTATAAAAATGTAATTTCTTTAAAAAAAAGATAACATGCTTATTCTTTATCACTGTTTTAGTTAATTATGCATTGTGAATGTCTTTCTGTGATAGTAGATCTAATTTTTCTGTATTTTTTGTTTTTGTTGTTTGGTTAGTTTTTTTGTTTGTTTGTTTTCAGTTAAAGGCAATATAGTGAACATCTTTCTGTATATCTTTGCCTACTTGTTTAAAGAATGCCTATAGTTTCCTAGAGTTTATATTCCTAAATCAAGGGTATATAATTTTAAAGTTTTGATACATGTTGTCAAATGAGCCTCCCAATAATCAGTTTATAAGCCTGCTGCCAGCATATAAAGATTCATTTTTCCTACATCTTCAACAACATAGTTGCTTGTTTATGATTCAGAAACTTGAATTTGAAACTCTTAAGTCCCAAGATTATTTTATATGATCTCTGATTTATGGTTTCACAAACAGCCTGTAAAAATAGATGCTTTTCATATTTTTCCTTTTATTGCTGCCATACTTGTTTAGATATAGAATATGTTATCAAGACAAGGCAATCTTTTTTTTTGTTAGTATAGGTGTAACATATTTATCATTCATTTCTGAATACTTCTCTTCTTGAATATTTCTTATATTACTAGTCCAGTCAGGATATTCATTTCAAAACCTTGCTCTTTTGAGTTGGAGTTCAAGGGACAGCTACTGAACCTCTCATTCTCTTTGCTGAAATTTACACATGATCGCTTTTGAAATACCCTGTAAATTTACTGAGCACCTCACACTGACTGTAATGGAGATTGAACAGTAATTTAAGGCATATTAAAACTTTATTAATCCAAATAAATTTTAATGAAATCCGAGCTTTATCTGTTTGCTTGCTTGCAGGTGGATTCACCTATGAACTTGAAGCATCCCCATGACTTAGTCATATTAATGAGACAAGAAACAACAGTTAACTACCTCAAAGAACTGGAGGTGAGACAACTGGACGAGCAACATGCAGCTGATCCTTGGTGCATTTCACAATGGCAACCCACTCCAGTATTCTTGCCTGGAGAGTCCCATGGACGGAGGAGCCTGGTGGGCTACAGTCCGTGGGGTCCAAAAAGTCGGACACGACTGAGCGACTTAATTGAAACATGTTATTTCTTAACTCTTCTGACTTTTATAGGAATTTCTATTTTTAGATCATGCTTTTCTTTTTTAAAAATCAGAATGCCTTTTGAGCACTAGTAAGAGAAATAGACTACTGGAACCTTGGTTTTATGCCTCATTCTTGATTCACATATCCTTGAACAGTATTTCCATGTATAAATATTTCCATCAAATATGAAGAGGAATTATCTCAAGATGATCTTGGAAGGAGAGTTTGGGTAAAATATCAAAAGGAAGAATGGTTTGAATACCTCATAAAAATACAATTATGTTAGTTCTCAGGTAGAAAAAATTAGGATCTTAGTAGTTTGTGTTATTATGACCGAGGTGAAAACCATTCATCACTTTGCATCTTGAAAACTCTTCCTTCATTTTTATTTTATATTGAAATATAGTTGATTAACAGTATTGTGTTAGTTTCAAGTGTACAGCAAAGTTATCCAGTTATACATATACATGTATTTATTCTTTTTCAGATTCTTTTCCACACTTTGAAAAGCTGATATTTATTAGCACTAATAATATCTGACCTTTTGGTTTCTATCATTGATTTTTGTAAACTGATTTTTCTTAGTAGCAAATAGTGTTAACTATTTGAAAAAGTTTTTTTTCTTTCATATAACCCCCTCTTAAAAGTTACTGTGTAAATTGAGTTCAAATTTTAATGAAACTTTTAAGTTGCAGAAAAAAAAAACCCAATTTGCAAAATGAGATTTAGAAAATTATTAGGGATAATAAGAGTAGAATCAGAGTCTTAGAAAGCTAGAGGAATCATAAAGATCATCATCATTTCAGAGGTAAGGTAATAATTAGACCTAAGGACTGAATTGCCTGATTTCATGAAACAAGTTATAGCAGAATCAGAGGCAGACGCCTTATCTCCTGGCTGTTTACAGAGATGAAACCAGGTAGTTTCATCTTCTAGTTACATAAAAGTTCCCGACTTTACTTATATAAATTTAAACTAGTACATCTATTAACAGTAATAGTTATATGTTTTTTAAATTTCTATACATTAAGAAGGAAGAACTTTCAGCACATATTAATCAACTGTGCAGGCAGTAAATTTTTAGGAATACTTTTAAAACTTGACCACCTCACCATTTTTAAAATAGTGTCTCACCTTGTTCTTACCAGTTTTGTCACTTATAAATTTGGAAATGTTGATTTTTATGAATACTAAGACAGTAGACATAATTTGTAGGGCTTCATGCCTGAAAGCTTATTACACAGTGTGCAGAAAGATGAAGTGGTGCAGAAAATCGTTTTTAAGAGTCATATACAACATTATATATGTTTATGATTATCCATCTTTTTAAGTGGAAGTATTATTTAATATAAAGAGAAAGAGACTTTAAGTATGTGTAATGGGAAAATGCCATTTACCAAGTCATTGAAAATGCAAATGAAAAATACTGACTCCACCAATATTTGGTTAAAGTAATGTAATGAGTTTATACATAGTACTTAGTTTCTGCTTCATATACACAATGACAGATAAAAGACAAAATAGAAATGAAAGTTAAATATAGTCAGGTCTGAACACAACATAAACAATCTCCGTAGAGTTGAAAATGGAAAACACCAAGTTGAGAACGTAGCTAAAACTGTAAACCTGCTGGTCGCCAAGACTAGGAATAGGTTCTGCTGTCTGATGTTCATTTCATCTCTGTGGAGTAAAGGGAACAGTGTCCTGTGCAAGATAAAGGAAGATAGCCAGATTCACTACTGCTTGAAGACTGGGACGGAGCATGAAAAGAGTCTGGTGGGAAACATTTTAAAAAGGCAGGAAGACAAAACAAAACCTAATGACCTAAAAATGAACCACACCATCGAGTGGTTCAATAATTGCTTCTTCAGTTTCCTGAACACCGTTTCAGGGCAGAGTGTCACTTTGGGTTAGAACCTCTAAAATTGTACGATCTGGTTTTGGACTTTGGATCTAGATAGAACCTGGAAGCAGCTACAAAACTGTTAGACCCAGGAGATGGTCATGGAGTGGTTGGGAGGAGACAGAGATGGAGATGGGGTGAAGGATGATTCCAGGATTTTTGACCTAAGCAATTGATGTTGGATGGAGTTGGCTTTAGCTGAGATGAGAAGACTGAAGGAGGTATAGACTGGGGAGGAGGGTGGTATATTAAGAAGATACCTATTAGGAATCTAAGTGGAGACATTGAATGAGGAGTTGGTTCTTCTTGTGTAGACGCCTGGGTAAAGGCTTGAGCTAGAGATTTAAGTTCATTTATCCTTCTTAATCACTGACACAGGAATAAATCCATGAGACTAGATAATACAGATTATCTACAAAGTAGTGACAACTAGGTATACTTCTTAGATAGCAGAATCAATACCAGAAGACAATAGCATCAAAGTGTTAAGTACAGAATTTTATATATTTTTTAATATAGTATTTTATATTCTCTTAAACCATCATTCAGAAGTGAGGACAAAGCAGTTTCCTGACATACACAGTTTACTAACCACAGACCTTCACTATACTGACCAATGTAGATAAATCTCAAAAGCATTAAGTTTAAAAACAGGAAGTTGTAGAATATACAGTATGATACTATTTATATAAAATTTTAAAACTTGCAAAGCAGTGCTATATATTGATTTTGGAGAGATATAGTAATATTTAAGAGAATAAGGGCAGTATAGTAATATTTTATAAAAATATTCATGAAAATGATGCATAAAACATTCAGGATAGTGGTGACTTTTGTTTGCTTGCTTATATATTTATAATATTTATTTTTTACTCTTGGTAATGCCATGCGGCTTGTAGGATCTTAGTTCTCCAACCAGAGACTGAACTTGGGCTCTTGACAGTGAGAGTGCCAACTCCTAACCATGGGATTCCCAGGGTAGTGGTAACTTTTCAAAGGGAGAGAGGGATTTCAAAGACAGGTAAGAGGGGCTTCAACTATTTTTTTTCTCTTTTAGAAAAATCTATAGTATGGCAAAATGTTAAGATTGGGTAGTAGAAATATAGCTGTTATATACTTCCTCTTTAGATTTGGGGGAAAAATATGAGTGGCAGAAATTTCTCTCAAACCTAGTGACTTCAACTAGTACTATCAATGTGCTGGTTGTCTTGAAGGACTGAAGTAGGGCATGTTCGGACAGTTCAAGGTAGTTTTAATTGCTGAGCATCCTGTGCCAAGAAAGTTGTTAAATATAGCTTTATAGACAGTTAGAGATCATTTTATAAGGCACTCATGTGCCAGTATTATACATGTCATGTTCTGTTACTTTCTGTATATGGACACTTTTGAGAAGCTCATTCATGTCAACTAAGGTAACCAAGGGCATATTTAGAATTCTCTGACTTGGTCAACACATTAAATTCTTTCTCTTACATGGTATGTAGGTTGTAATATTAGAAAAATCCAGCAAGTTCTTATTTTCTTCTCAACAGAAGCAATTAGTTGCTCAAAAAATTCACATAGAAGAGAATGAAGACAGAGATACAGGACTGGAACAGAGACATAATAAAGAGGATCCAGACTGCATCAAAGCCAAGGTGCCCTTAGGGGACCTAGATCTATATGATGGCACANAAAAAAAAAAAATCTCTAAACCAAGGAGCTTATAAATTAGGGTAAGGGACCAGAAAAACATTCAAAATTTATTAAAAGAGGGGAGAAGATATATAAACATTCCAAAACAATAATATAAAAGTCATTAAGCAAAGGCACTAATTTGTGCAATTACTGTAGATTACAATCATTTTGTGAACACATCTTGTTTTTTCTTATAACTTAGAACACCAAATTTGAAATTGGGTTACAATTCTTTCCCAAATAACCCCAACATTATGAAACTGAGAATGACAGAAACAATTTACAAAACATCTTTTTATATACTAGAACAAATAAAACTATTTGTAAAGTATTTGATGATTTCATTTCCTAGAGAAACACTACTAGAAAGATTTTAAGAACACTCATTGCAGCATAATTTGTTGTTCTAGAAAATGACATGTCGCAGTAAAAACAACACCTTTCCAATTGCTAAATGTTTCTCGAAGCTTCTTTTTTTTTTAATAAAGACTGCATTTTCTGTCATAAGTTCTCCCCTTTTAGCAAACATTTTGTCACACAAGAAAAAGGTGATACAACTATGCTGATAAATTGCGCCAACAAGACAAACTCTAGAGACCCCAAAAGCAGCAGCCTGGACCGGGATCCTCAGCCCTAGCCTAAGCTGCAGCCTCTGGGAGTCTGGGAGCAGCCACTACAGAAAGATGGGCGGTCCTGTTCTTATGGGAGAGCTCAAGGCTCTCCCTCAGCCCACTTCCTGCCCATTCAGAACCGCGAGAGAACAGAAAAGAAATACACAGAAAAGGGTGGCAGCGGAGCTGGGTGTTTTCTTCTCAGAACCAGAAGAAAATGACATTCTTGCACTAAACCCGAGAACTAAGCCACTCGGACGTTCCAGTCACACTTTCAATTTCACATACTCTTATCTGCACCTCTAACTAAAGAAATTAGGGTCGTTGTGTAAACTGGTATAACCCGAGGAAATTTTATGATTTCATGAAAATTCATAAGATAGTCTCATTTGAATGCTGCTTCAAGCATTGTATTTATATGACAAGGCTAAAATATATTTTCCGATACTTTTATGCTTTTTCAGTTAGTGAATTTATGGGATAGTTTATTTTCTTTTCCTTAGAACTTCAGCTGGACAATTTATCTTTCTGTCATCAAATAGGTAATCATGTTACAGCAAAGGCCCCAAACACATTTTTTCCATTCATCTGGATGTCCTGAGATCATCCTACAATGTGCAGTAAGAATGCAGCAAGAAAAATGGGTGAAAAACAGGAACATTAGGCAAAAAGGCCAGACGTCAGGGAAGGAAGATGAACAATGAGGAAAGGCAGCTTGAGAACCACCAGGACTGAAAAAATTTTAAAGAAAAAAAAAAAAAAGGAAATGTAAAAAGCCCAAAAGTAATTTTAAGAAACAGGAAATAGATTAGAAAAAAAATAGTATTCTCAAAAAGGTCTTTCCATTTCAGGAATATGTGTATAGTTCAACTTTTAAAAGCCCCTTCCTAACTTATGAATGCTGTCTGAATCAACAGATAATTTAATTTTCTTCTAAGACAGACAGTGAAGGCCACATAAAGAAGATGAAAGAAAGAAAACTGACAAGGTTTGGGGTTTGTTTTTGTTTTATCTTCCTTTTTAAATCTCATTTCATGTTCAGGAAGCAAGGTCTTAATCATTCTAAAGCTGTTCAGAAGATGAACAAATATCTTGAAATGATGCCCTAAGGCTCCTTCTCTGCTTTATATTCACAGATGACCTAGACAAAGGAGCAGGGGCCTGGCAGTCAGACCCACATAGGATGTGGTACTGAGCGTGGTGACTCACCTGCACAAATGAAGAAGTAGGCTGACATTTTACTTAAAAATAGGATGACACTTTGACAAAGTCTCATATAGAAAGCAAAATAGATAAAAATCTGGCCAGGCATAAACACTCAATAAGAGAGAACTGGCTGAATATGATCTGATTTGTTTGAAAAAATCAATTATTTCCTCACCATACACCACAGAAATTCTAGGTCATTAAAGATTTTCAGAAATGTTTACCATAAGATTAAAAATATCTCATGAATGGGTAGAAATCATAATGGAACATTTCAACAGATTAGGATTCATAAAAATGCAAAACTATCACAATAACAAAATAATCACAAACNTTCATCTCTGTGGAGTAAAGGGAACAGTGTCCTGTGCAAGATAAAGGAAGATAGCCAGATTCACTACTGCTTGAAGACTGGGACGGAGCATGAAAAGAGTCTGGTGGGAAACATTTTAAAAAGGCAGGAAGACAAAACAAAACCTAATGACCTAAAAATGAACCACACCATCGAGTGGTTCAATAATTGCTTCTTCAGTTTCCTGAACACCGTTTCAGGGCAGAGTGTCACTTTGGGTTAGAACCTCTAAAATTGTACGATCTGGTTTTGGACTTTGGATCTAGATAGAACCTGGAAGCAGCTACAAAACTGTTAGACCCAGGAGATGGTCATGGAGTGGTTGGGAGGAGACAGAGATGGAGATGGGGTGAAGGATGATTCCAGGATTTTTGACCTAAGCAATTGATGTTGGATGGAGTTGGCTTTAGCTGAGATGAGAAGACTGAAGGAGGTATAGACTGGGGAGGAGGGTGGTATATTAAGAAGATACCTATTAGGAATCTAAGTGGAGACATTGAATGAGGAGTTGGTTCTTCTTGTGTAGACGCCTGGGTAAAGGCTTGAGCTAGAGATTTAAGTTCATTTATCCTTCTTAATCACTGACACAGGAATAAATCCATGAGACTAGATAATACAGATTATCTACAAAGTAGTGACAACTAGGTATACTTCTTAGATAGCAGAATCAATACCAGAAGACAATAGCATCAAAGTGTTAAGTACAGAATTTTATATATTTTTTAATATAGTATTTTATATTCTCTTAAACCATCATTCAGAAGTGAGGACAAAGCAGTTTCCTGACATACACAGTTTACTAACCACAGACCTTCACTATACTGACCAATGTAGATAAATCTCAAAAGCATTAAGTTTAAAAACAGGAAGTTGTAGAATATACAGTATGATACTATTTATATAAAATTTTAAAACTTGCAAAGCAGTGCTATATATTGATTTTGGAGAGATATAGTAATATTTAAGAGAATAAGGGCAGTATAGTAATATTTTATAAAAATATTCATGAAAATGATGCATAAAACATTCAGGATAGTGGTGACTTTTGTTTGCTTGCTTATATATTTATAATATTTATTTTTTACTCTTGGTAATGCCATGCGGCTTGTAGGATCTTAGTTCTCCAACCAGAGACTGAACTTGGGCTCTTGACAGTGAGAGTGCCAACTCCTAACCATGGGATTCCCAGGGTAGTGGTAACTTTTCAAAGGGAGAGAGGGATTTCAAAGACAGGTAAGAGGGGCTTCAACTATTTTTTTTCTCTTTTAGAAAAATCTATAGTATGGCAAAATGTTAAGATTGGGTAGTAGAAATATAGCTGTTATATACTTCCTCTTTAGATTTGGGGGAAAAATATGAGTGGCAGAAATTTCTCTCAAACCTAGTGACTTCAACTAGTACTATCAATGTGCTGGTTGTCTTGAAGGACTGAAGTAGGGCATGTTCGGACAGTTCAAGGTAGTTTTAATTGCTGAGCATCCTGTGCCAAGAAAGTTGTTAAATATAGCTTTATAGACAGTTAGAGATCATTTTATAAGGCACTCATGTGCCAGTATTATACATGTCATGTTCTGTTACTTTCTGTATATGGACACTTTTGAGAAGCTCATTCATGTCAACTAAGGTAACCAAGGGCATATTTAGAATTCTCTGACTTGGTCAACACATTAAATTCTTTCTCTTACATGGTATGTAGGTTGTAATATTAGAAAAATCCAGCAAGTTCTTATTTTCTTCTCAACAGAAGCAATTAGTTGCTCAAAAAATTCACATAGAAGAGAATGAAGACAGAGATACAGGACTGGAACAGAGACATAATAAAGAGGATCCAGACTGCATCAAAGCCAAGGTGCCCTTAGGGGACCTAGATCTATATGATGGCACATACATAACTTTGGAGAGCAAAGATATCAGGTAAAAAAAATTCTCTTTCCAAAAATAAAAGTAATTCTTCCCGAACAGACATTTCTCAATTTGAAATTATTTCTCTAATTAGAAAAAGCTTCAACTGATGAATATTGAAATTTGAAAGTTCAAAATATATACTATGTATAGAATTCTTAACAAATCAATTAAAATATTTATCATCACAGTAGAAAATTGAACAGTTTATGGTAAAAAGTACAAATGGCCCATAAACACGTGGAAAAAAATATTTCTCGGTAATGATCAAATAAGTGCATGCTAAAACATTTTTCATCAAATTGGGAAAAAATATTTAAAAATCAGTAACTGGTGAAATATGGGAAAACTGTATACAAAACTGTAAATTGGTTTAACGTTTCTAGAAAGAGTTTAGCAGTGTCTTGTTAGCTGAAAAGTCTGCAGCCTTAACAGTCTCTGACTTAACTGTTATTGTCTCTTTAACTCTTGATTTATCTCCTTTAAGTTGAAATCTCAAACTAGTTTATTCCAACAGCAACTGTATGAAAAAGGTATGCATGTTGACTAATACTGACTGCAAAGTGAGATGCTTTGAGAGTATGATTTAATTAGGGAAAAATTTGGCATTTCTTCACTTTTCATTCATTCTTTACTCCTTGCCTCTTGATTGTAGCCCTGAAGATTATATAGACACAGAATCTCCTGTCCCTCCAGACCCTGAACAACCTGATTGTACTAAAATTTTAGAACTTCCATATAGTATACATGCTTTTCAGCATTTGCGAGTAAGTAGAGAAATTTGGGGGGCCTCATTTTCATTTTTTTCTTTAATCTCTGGCTTAGACATGCTCTTTCTTTTCTTTGTTCTCTCCTTCCAAACAGTTTTTTGTTTTAACAGCTATCTCCTACTTTTAAAATTCCTTCAGAATAAACACTCTTAAGATATCAAATTGTAATCTTTTATGTCTTATAATCTCCTTTTTCTTTTCTTTTTTTTCAATCTTTTCTTCTTCTCTTCAGGGTGTACAAGAGAGAGTTAATCTTTCTGCACCGTTACTACCTAAAGAAGATCCAATCTTCACATATTTATCTAAACGATTAGGAAGGAGTATAGATGACATAGGTCATCTCATTCATGAAGGCCTGCAGAAGGTAAGTCATCAGTGACTAAAGAGCCGAGAGACTGTGAACAGAAGGTACTTTTCTCTCAGAAAATACCTCCCTAGCTTGTTTTTGTCTAGAGAGTGAATTTAAATCCTGATCACAGCAGTATAAACTATAGTACAAAGTTAGGCAAAAACACTGACAATCCAGTCCTCTTTACCAGGGTGAGATGCTGCAAAGTTTTATTTGAACTAATTCTTGAAAAAAATAAATTATAAACTAATATAAGCAACAGGGTTTATAGGCTAGGTTATATATTTTGAGTGTGAAGGAAAATTTAACATTAGCATCTTTGATATATAGCTACTCATAGTAAATACATAGATTATCACTGTTCTCTGAACAGGAAAAAACATCACCACAAACAATAAAATCTTCATGTAATTTTCTTTTAAAGAAACATCTACTTTAAAAAAATGGAATGCAGAATTATGTAACAGGACCCCAAAATTTAAATGTATCATTGAGGATACCATGTGGGAATTTAGAAATAGTTTTTGCTCTTCTCTGTGCCTAAGGAGATTCATAAAATGCAGGCTGGTTTCTATGCAGTGGTATTAAGTAAAATGTGTAGTTGTAGTATTTATGTACCGTTTACTCAAATATATATATTTTTATACTGTTACCCAAATATATGTTTATTCAAATACTTTATATAAGATTATTTTTGTAGCTAAGTTACCTTCTTCATCTTGTTTTTCTGAAGGTAATATAAAATACTGCATCCCCAGAATTGATGAATAATAAGGGAAAACTGGCCTAGGATTTAAAATATCCTTCAGAGAATTGTTAGTTGAAAGTAGATCATAGTGGTAAGTGCTCTATAAAAAATTAAAATAGAGGGTTTATTGGGGGGCTACTTTAGATTAATCAGGTGGGGTTATCCTCTCTGGCAAGTTGAAATTTAAGCTGATACTCGAATGACAAGAAGAAACCAAAAGTCAGAGATCAAGGAAGAGCATTCTAGGCTGAGGCAACAGCCCCGAAGCCTTAATGAGCTCGATAGTGTATCAGTCAGCTCAGGCCGCCATCACAGAATACCACAGACTGGGCGGCTTCAGCAACCGAGCTCTCACAGTTCTGGAGGCTGGAAAGCCCAAGGTCGTGTTGCTGGCTGCTTCAGTCCCTGGTGAGGACTCTTCCTGGCTTGTAGGTGCCCGCTTTCTGGCTGTGGTGTCAGCTGGCTTCTCTGTGTGCTTTGAGACAGAGAGAAGGGCTCTTAGAAGGGCACTGGCCCTATTGGATTTTAAACCTTTGTCACTTCTTCAGAAGGCTTATCTTCAGTATAGTCACACTGGGGGTTAGAGCACCTATATATGAATGCTGAGAGAGAGACACATTCAGACTGTAACAGGTGTTAAATAGTTAAATTCAGGTCAGTATGGCTGGAGCCTGGTGAGCGAAGGGAAGGGTGATAGGGAATGAAGCCAGGGAAGGTGACCAGGGCCAGATTATCTGGAGCTCTGAGAGCCAGTTAGGACTTTGAATTTTATTCCAGGTGTGCTGAGAAGCTGAAGCAGAGAAGGGACATAATTTAATTAGTGTTTTTTAAAAGTATACTCAAACTTATATGGAGAAATGACTCAAGGAGGCCAGAACTGGAAATAAACCGGTTAGAGGGTTAGCGCAGTAATTCAAGAGGGAGAGGAAGATGGTTTGGACCAGAATGGTTAGTAGTGGAAATGAAAGGACTTAAACTATTTCAGAAGATGTTTAGAAGCTGCTTAATCAGATGTGGAGAATGAGAGAAAAATAAATCAAGGATAATTGCTTAATTTTTGATGTGAGCAACCTGAAGAAGGAGCTGGTTTGGGGTGGAAGAGAGTTCTGTATGGGTCAGGTTAAACTGAAATACTTTTATGAGTCTGGAACTGCAGTAGAGGTCAGAGCTGGGTTTAGAGATAGAGAATAATTGTTAAACAGGGAGAATTTGTAGCCATGGGATTGGATAAGGTCATTTGGAGAAGAGTGAAGTTGGAGAAGAGGGCCTGGGTCCTCCTATGTCATCTGTCAAGCAGAGGAGGAGGAGGGGCCAGTATAAGAAGCCCAAAAGGATGTTCAGAAGAATGTGGTATCTAAGTGCCAGGCAGAAACAAAGTGTTCAATAGAGAAAGAATAATTAATAGTGACATTCCAGCATTTATAGCTTTGGCAGGAGAGTCTATAAGAAATCTTACTGAAAGATTTTTCTTTAAAGATTTATTTTTCTCTTCAAGTATGATGTGTAGAGTACTCTGTTTATCATGATGTTTTTAGTAGTTCATGTTGAATTTTTAATTTATTGTTTTGTCCCAATTCACAGCGCAAGTTTTAAAAACAGATTAAAAACCATTTGTTGATTTAAAAAGAAACTTTCTCAAAAGGCTACTAAAAGACAGACTGAAGCCTAAGTCATAAATCAATTGTGAAAGAATGTAGCATCTGCTCTTTCTAGAACCTATCAGTTCAGTTCAGTTCAGTTGCTCAGTCATGTCTGACTCTTTGCGACCCCGTGGACTGTAGCACGCCAGGCCTCCCTGTCCATCACCAACTCCTGGAGTTTATCCAAACTCATATCCATTGAGTCGGTGATGCCATCCAACCATCTTATCCTCTGTCATCCCCTTCTCCTCCTGCCTTCAGTCTTCCCCGGCATCAGGGAGTTTTCAGATGAGTCAGCTCTTTGCGTCAAGTGGCCAAAGTATTGGAGTTTCAGCTTCAGCATCAGTCCTTCCACTGAATATTTAGGACTGATTTCCTTTAGGATGGACTGGTTGGATTTCCTTGCAGTCCAAGGGACTCTCCAGAATCTTCTCCAACACCACAGTTCAAAAGCATCAGTTCTAAGCCAGTCAGCCTTCACCTTTCAGGCTGACTTGGGTAAGAGGGGAGGAGGCGGTCCTGGGTGGCCCCAAAAGGCAAAAGTGGGACCAGCCAAGTATAGACCTCAGTTCATGACAACAGGAGACTTTCTTTTAACAGTCAGAACGAGCTGTCTTGGAATGGTTTAGAGACGGCACCGAGCACGCTAAGGACAGTGAGGCCGCAGAAGGCCAGCAGGAGCAGAGTTTGGGATTACAAAACCCAGGTTCACGTCCTGATGTTGCCCTTTCTGGGCTCTGGGATCTCGGGAGCCTCAGTTTCCTCACCTGCAAAATGGGAGGAGTACTAATGGAACAGGGGTTCCGTTAAATGAATTCAGGCCTTAGCACAACCTTTGCTATTTTGTGTATTTGCTTGTTTATTGTCCACGGGGCTTCCCTGATGGTGCAGCAGTAAAGAATCTGCCTGCAATGCAGGAAATGCAAGAGACGTGAGTTCAAACCCTGGGTTGGGAAGATCTCCTAGAGGAGAAAATGGCAACCCACTCCAGTATTCTTGACTGAAAAATCCCAGAGACAGAGGAGCTTGGTGGGCTACAGTCCAAAGGATCACAAAAAGTTAAATGCAACTGAGCAATGAGCATAGCATTCCTTAGCCAGCTGTACTTAGTGCCAAAATCTTTGATTGCATTACTCAAAAATCATAATTTTTCCTTGAATATAGACTACTTAATGGATGATTAAAGCAGAATTATACTGGTTTTAATCTTAAAACTAGCTTTTAAAAATAAAATAACTGGTCCTTTTTAAAAAACAGACTATATGAAAATCTATAAAAGAGAAAGTAAAACTTGTAGTTTAAAGTCAGAGATACTTGCTGTTTTATAATATTTTGGAGGGTTTTTTTAGCTTAACATATTTTTATAGTTACACCGCTCTTGTCTTATGGCTGATGGTTGTGCTCAGTCCGTTTCTGCGCGTCAGCTCCGTCTCTTGGTGGGCAGGGGCTGCTCTCTAGTTGCAGGGTGCAGGCTTCTCACTGTGGTGGCTTCTCTAGTTGCAGAGCGTGGCCTCTAGGACATGCAGGCTCAGTAGTTGTGGCTCACTGGCTTAGTCGCCCCGCATGTGGAATCTTCCCGGACCAGGGATTGAACCCACGTCCCCTGCACTGGCAGATGGATTCTTAGCCACTAGACCACGAGGGTCGTTTTTTAGTTAAAAATTGTTCTCAAGGATAAATTTTTAATCATGAAATTTGGGGGTAAAAGAGTAATCACATTTTTTAAGGTTTTATGCATACAGGTTGTTAAATTGTTTTGCGCCTCCCTGCCCCCCACCCGCAACATGAAATGCTCTACTAACCTACAGTTAATATCTGCAGTCAATATACACTGTGGCCAGTAGTGAATACTGGCATTCTTTTTATTTCTTTTTATTTTTTTTTCTTCTTTTTTTTTTTTAAATTTTATTTTACTTTACAAGACTGTATTGGTTTTGGCATACATTGACATGAATCTGCCACAGGTGTACATGAGCTCCCAAACATGAACCCCCCTCCCACCCCACATCATCCCTCCAGATCATCCCCGTGCACTAAGAAACGAATCGCCAGTCTATGTTCGATGCAGGATGGCATTCTTTTTAATCTGCCAATTTTTAAAAGAAAAACTTGCCTCTTTTAGATTATTTTTTGTAGTTAAGTTTTGTATTTTTTTCACCTGCTAAGTAGCCNGTTTACTGAGACACATGCCTACTTAATATTTTTGGCCCAGGTCTTCAGAAAGATGAATAAATATTATACAGAGCTCAGACTTTAGTATTTAACTAAGTATACTTAGAATTTTTATATATGTTTCTCCATAATATGTATTTGAAAGCTTGTTCCATTATAGGAAAAAAAATAGAATTTCCAAGTCATGTACATGATCTTTTTCTTTTTAAAGATTTTTATTTTTTGATGTAGGCCATTTTAAGTCTTTATTGAATTTGTTAACAATATTGCTTCTGTTTTATGTCTTGACTTTTTGGCTGTGAGGCATGTGGGCTCTTAGCTGCCCCACCAGGGATCAGCACCTCCTGCATTGCTAGGTGAAGTCTCAGCCCGTGGACCACCAGGGGAGGCCCTACATGAGCTGTAATATGTTTTCCAGCGTGGGAAAGACTCATCCTGTGTTGTCTTTACAGTGTTTCTGTATTTTTAGCATCTCTTTACTATTTACCTAAACTTACCTCCTTTGATAACTTGTTCCATTGCCTGCTAGTTTTAGCCTGTGATCTTCTACCTAAATTTCTGTAGACTTATACAACTTGTAGCTTAAAGCAATTTTACATGCAGTTCAGAATTTGAAGGAAAAAAAATCCTGCATTTTGCTGCCCTCCTGTGGACTATCTGAGATATGCTACCAGCAATTAAGGACCTTTGCTTTATCACATTCTTGATGAGAGTTAGTGAAGATATATACTCTAAAAAAGAAAGAAAGATACAGTCTAAAACACATAGTTTTTAAGGTGTCTACATTTTTATATTTCTTTACTTAAAAGGCTTTAATTATTTGGTCACCAAACAGCCCTTTGTATCTATGTGATGGTGCTGGGGAGGATAAGAAAGTCCCCTTTTTAGGAATTGGGAAGCAAAGGTGATGATTTACTCAAGTCAAAGAGCCAGTCATTGATAGCACAGAGACTGGAATCTGAGTCCTCTGCCTTGCAAGGCCTCGTGCATAATTCTTTTATCCCCAAGTCATAAACTAGTACACTTCTGAGACTGAAAGAATTCATATTTGTAGATTCTTGAGTCATTTTATGAAAGTATAATCACTGCAATTCTTGTATCACCCCTCAAGAGAGATACATACATCCCTACATAAAACTTGGATCTGAGCTGTATTATGGGGAACAGTCATAATGAGCCCTAAAAAGCACACCTAAAATGGTCCCTTTCAGTTTAGCGTGTCATTTTGTTCGCTTCTAAATTTTGCATCATTAGATTGCTGTATAACCTTGGGCTTCACAGAGAAGATCTGGTAGCTGTACTTGTGGTATTATTTAATGAGACAGTAAAGTCTGAGAGAGGAGCAGGCTTAGGGAGATAAAGAAGTTTGGTTTTAAACACGTTAAGTTTCAGTTGCCTACTGAATGTTTAAGTGAGGGTATTGGATAGGCAGTTGGATGTATAGCAACTGCTTATCTGTTGCTATATACAACTGTCATTGTGATCAAGGAAGAGCCCCAGGCTAGAGATGAAAATTTGTGAGCCATGGACCTATGAATGTTTTTAAAATCACAAAATTGGATGATGTTACCTCAGTGATTGTATAAAAGGGAAAGTACATCAATGATTGATTACTAGGCATTCCAGCTAACACTTAGTGGTCAAGAAGGGGAAGAACAGTACAGGAGTAGACAGTAAGATAAGAAAACCAAGCAAGTGTTCTGTTCCAGAAGCCGAGTGAAGAAAGTGTTTCAGGGAGTGGTTAATTATATTATCATCATTCTTACGTGACGTGGGGGTATCTTATGAGCTTGAGTTGGATGAAGACGGAGTAAAGCATTGGGTTTTGGAACACAGAGGTCACTGGCAGTCTTCTCAAAGTTTTTTTTTTTTTAATGGTTTGTGGAGGAGATGAGGAGGTGGATATTGCTAGCAACCTTCCAAGAAGTTTTGCTATGGTGAGGAGCAGAAAAACGGGGTGGTTGCTGGATGGATGGGGATGTGGGGTTGAAGATATTTGGCTTTGGTTTTATTGTTCTAAAAATAAAAGCTAATGGATTGTGTTCCTATAGGAGTGATCCAGTAAAGAGGAAGTAATTACAGATGCAGAAAAAATTATAAAAGCAAAGCTCTTGAATAAACAGAAGGGGGTGGGACCCAAGGCACAAAGGTAGCGTAGGGGGGTCCTTAGGTTGGAGAAGGTACAGGGTATAGGTAGAGATGTCGGTATAGTGAGACCTCCGATTACTTCTCAGTGGAATAGAGGCCAGTTGTCAGATGAGTATGAAGGGGGGCAGAGGAAATTGGAGATAACACTGAGAGAGGAAGGGCTAAAAACACTAGACTAAAAATGTGAATTGACTTTAGAGGTTTCTAATTTTGGTAACTGGGTAATTATCAGTGTCATTAATTAAGAGGAGGAATGTGGAAAAGAAATTATCCATGCATTGATGTAGGGCTGGCAAATAAGTTCAGTGGTAGACGTGTTCATTCCGAGATGCCACTGGTTCCATCAGAGGGTTCACAGTGAGGAGAAATGTAAGGAGCAGAGCCAGGGAAAGAGTGAATAAAGAGAGGGGCCTGGGAGAACCAAGAGGGAGTTAGGTCTTGAAGATCAGAGGAAAAGAGGGTTTGAGAAGGAAAAAGAAATTAACAGTACGCTCTGTATTGGTTCCTAAAATATGGTACAGATACCACCAGAGGTGCACAAGCTATTAGGTGGTATTGAGTAACATTTTTTAATTTTAGTGTTTGTGACTTATTCTAATTGGCATTGGAAGAATTATACAACCAGCATATCAGACCTGTCATTCTTGAAAAGTGATACTTATTTTCCCTTTTAACATAAATTATTGTAAGATTAAACAGTGAGTCCATTTAAAGAAAAACATTGCATAAATAAAGGTACTGGTACCTATGGAAAAATTACAACATTAATGGATGAGTGAATAGTGTGAAAAGCTCTGGATTTAACAGTTTAGAAAATCAGTTGGTGATCTCAGTTTATCAAAAGTATTTTCTGTACAATAGCAAGATATCTATACTAAAATAAGAATAAATTCTAGGATAATAGAAATATTAAAGTGAGCATTCTGTATACAGTTGGATTAATTTTGGAGTTTATGGCATGATTCTAAACTATATAACTTGTGTTTCGTCCTGTCAGTATGTAACTAAAATAACTTTAAAGCAAATAGTTAATGATACCAAGAATCATTCTTTAGATAACATATAAATAGTAGTGGTGACTGCAGCCATGAAATAAAAAGACATTACTCCTTGGAAGAAAAGTTATGACCAACCTAGACAGCATATTAAAAAAACAGGTNTTTAAAGCAAATAGTTAATGATACCAAGAATCATTCTTTAGATAACATATAAATAGTAGTGGTGACTGCAGCCATGAAATAAAAAGACATTACTCCTTGGAAGAAAAGTTATGACCAACCTAGACAGCATATTAAAAAAACAGGTATTATTTTGCCAACAAAGGTCCGTCTAGTCAAAGCTATGGTTTTTCTAGTAGTCATGTATGGATGTGAGAGTTGGACTATAAAGAAAGCTGAGCACCAAAGAATTGATGCTTTTGAACTGTGGTGCTAGAGAAGACTCTGGAGAGTCCCTTGGACTGCAAGAAGATCCAACCAGTCTATCCTAAAGGAAATCAATCCTGAGTGTTCATTGGAAGGACTGATGTTGAAGCTGAAATTCCAATACTTTGGCCACCTGATTCGAAGAGCTGACTCATCTGAAAAGACCCCGATGCTGGGAAAGATTGAAGGCGGGAGAAGAAGGGGACGATAGAGGATAAGATGGTTGGATGGCATCACCGACTCAATGGACATGCGTTTGGGTTAACTCCGGGAGTTGGTGATGGACAGGGAGGCCTGGCGTGCTGCAGTCCATGGGGTCGCAAAGAGTTGGANAGAGGATAAGATGGTTGGATGGCATCACCGACTCAATGGACATGCGTTTGGGTTAACTCCGGGAGTTGGTGATGGACAGGGAGGCCTGGCGTGCTGCAGTCCATGGGGTCGCAAAGAGTTGGACACGACTGAATAACTGAACTGAACTGAAGAAAGACTTAAAAAATTCACTTGTTATGGAAACATGAGAAAGTAGGTGAAAAAAACTGAAAAATTTGGCAGGTTCGTGAAGAAGGCATTTGTCAGGAGGGTCTTCTAAGCCCCTGTATCTAATAAACACAGGGCAAGTGGTTTTATTCTCTGTCTCTGGGACTGTTGGAACTGAGTCACTGCAGCTTGGCTGTGTTGCTCTAAGAGGACTGAAAATGAGAGCAGGAACTATATGGTTCCCTTACACACTGCAGTAGCACTTATTGAAGTCAGCTTCACACTGCAGCTTGTCACTCAGTTATAGAATGCTTTTCTTTTTAAAAATAAGAAGTTGCAAATTTATTAAGATAATCTCTCTGAGTTACAGAGTTTGTAACAACTTCAGGTGTGTGCATGGTCTTTGCCAGTGTTAGGGTGACTATCTTGCGTGTCCAAAAGAAAGTGAGTTATATTTTTGAGTTTGTAAATTAAGTCTTCCTCCTTTCTGCTGTGTATGTAGTGTGGAAATAACCCACTGGCAGGCATTGTTCATCATATTTTGTAATCGCTTCTCTACAGATAGGGTTGGAAAGTTCTACTGAGACATCACCCTTTGTGTTTAGGCACCATTCTGCATCAGGAACTTTTTCTAACACTCACATCACTGAGGTCACAGTAGTGGTACACACCAGCAAGAAAAATGGATGAGCAAGATGAGGTCTGTTTTATCCAGCCCTCGTTAATTACTGAACAAGATGCGTTCAACGTGGTTTGTCATTGCAGTTGTACATGTCTCCTGATAGGAGGTGAAGGGGGCTAACATCTTGTTATGAATACTTTGTGTGAAGGAATACTTTGTGTGACGGAAATTAGGCAAATTCACTGGATGCTGTCTTTCTTTCTATATCTTCAGTATCCATTCATGGTAGCAGATGTTTTTGGAGATATTTCAGTTTGTTACATTCAGCTTTGCTCTCTCATATAGCAAGCATTTGCGTGACTCTTTCCCCATTCAAAAAATTATTCTAGTTGGCAGAACTTTCTCTCCCTCTCTCTCTCTCTTACATGTATACTACAAACCCATGCTACGTTAGAGAGGGCTTTTTTTTTTTTTAGTGACCTATACCTCAGAAAATTTTTTCTGTACATTGTGAACCAACTAGTTGAAATAGATTACTCTGGTGGCTCAGCTGGTAAAGAATCTGCCCACAGTGTGGGAGACCTGGGTTCAGTCCCTGGGTTGGGAAGATCCCCTCGAGAAGGGAAAGGCTACCCACTCCAGTATTCTGGCCTGTAGAATTCCATGAACTATTCCATGGGGGTCACAAAGAGTCAGACATGACTGAGCGACTTTCACTATTCCCAGTTTTGGAGTTCTTGTTTAAAACAGTGAGTACCACGTACTTAAACCCCTTTACAAATATAACCATTGAATGATTTTTTTTTTTAACTCAGTTCCATGGCCTAATGGAAATACAGTAGTTGGGCCTGATAATCACTAGAAAAGAGCACTGGTGAGATTTTAAATACTCATGATTGAGGAAACCTGGCGTATACATGTATGTGGTCATATATGTGCTGGTTTGGGTTTTTCCTCCTTTTTTTTTTCTTTCATTGTTGGTTATTACTAGTAGTTGAAGTTGTTTCATACTAAACTGTTGTGTTCTTTGACCAAGAAAATCTTAATAATCTGTTACTTTTTCTTAACCATCAAAGTTTATTTAATTATGATATTTAAAATACAGGAGAAATTTAAATCAGAATTCTTAGCTATTGAAAATAACACAGCTTTGGATTTCTCTTCTCACTTAGTTGATTTTTATAACAACAAATCTAAATTTGACATTCAAAATTTGCCACTCTCAAAGCAGTTTAAACTGCTTTAGCTGTCAGGCATTACTTAATAACCCAGTCAGATCACAAATATCCAAAGTGATGAATATAAAAAAAAAGAAAGCATATCACATTTTAGGAGAAAGAGTAGTAGCAGCTGACAGGGAGTGTGGTGTTAATCAAGTCTTCTGATTCCTGATAAACCTGTGATAATACAGCCAATTTCCCTTGATGACATGAAATACAACTATAGGAAGATTGAACCAAACAAGTCACCATCTCTCACTGTACACTGCCTAAAAACCATAAATGTTAAAAATTGGGAAAGAGTAGAGTCCTGGAAAGTATATTATTATGTGCAAAGTGGCAACTGAGGTGAATGCCTCCAATTTTGTTTGGTGACATAAAGCAAAAGGAAACAGTATCGTTTATTTCTCTAATGCTTCACACTTGGTTTATAGTACGCTGGCCGTATGGAAGCATCAACGGCCTCTATCGGTAGATCCCTTCCCGTTTTGTGTTTCTCTGTGCCTCCATTTGTATTATGAGGAAGAGGACCAGAGTTAAGGTCTGTTGACTTTTTCACTAGATTTTTTTTCCTTGACACCAGCAGGTGACTATAAACGCTTTCAGCATGAGAAAAGAGAGGCAAATATAAACCAGAAAGGCTGTGAGTAGCTAGGAAGTTTCCTAAGCCACCCGTGTTCCCTCATCCCTGTCCTCTGTGTACAGGCTTATTCTAGGCATTAAGAATGGAATGAAGCCAACTTACTACAGGAGTCTGTGGTTGACTCAAATAGGGCTGCTTAATTTAAGCTCACTGACAACACAGAGACTTTAATATTCTCTCTTTCGGAGCATCAGTGGAAATTGTAGCAAACCATGACACGTGACACGTGATGATGCTGGTGCGGACAGCCTGCTTTCTCTGCCGCATACACCCCACTTTGCTGGCTCCGTGTGTTTGCTTGTGTCGTTCTCAGTAGTTTTCCCCCATAACTCTCTTCATGCCGTCCTTCCCTCCCTGAATAAAAATTCTAACCTTGCCCGTCCTTCCAGGCCCGCTTCTGCCATGTGCCTTACTTGATCCCTTAATCATAAGCAGTGCGTGAGCAGCCATCCCAGCTGTGTCTCTCCTTCAGCTCCCGTGACTTGCCGTTCCAGTTATTTGTGTGCAAGACAGAAGCCTCCTACAGGACTTGCCTAACTCCTTGAGAGCAGGGAGCATTCCTTTTTTCATTTCCGTATGCTGGCCCATGCACCCCACACCCTCCTCCCAATGTTTAGCCCTTAGAATGTGCTCACGTGGCAAATCATCTAATGGCATTTCAAGTTTGAGCTACTGAGAATGCCTGGTAATAGAGGGTAAGCAGCTGTATCCACAGAAGACTTTCTACCATACATGTATCAAGGCCTGCAGCTCCTAATAGAGGGTAATCAGCTGTATCCACAGAACACTTTCTATCACACATGTATCAAGGCCTGCAGCTCCACACCATAGGAGGGGGCAGAGGAGAGGAAGCACATTGTCTCGCTTGTCCACTAGAAGATGACACATCTAATAGGTAGCCTGTATTTTCCCACCTCCTGTCTGCACTGTTTTTAATGAAAATTACAAACAAATGTCCTTGTTGACCCTCATTGAAAAACTAACATTCATAAATAAATCAGTACGTGTGAGAAATCTATTGGATTTGTTTCCCCAACATTCTTGCTCAAAACCCATTTCCTTAGGCTAAAGTAAAACAGATTTTTAAATTTAATGGTAATAATAATGGCACCTATGACAGTTAACTTTTTTATGTAGTTGCTGCGTGGGGAAATCTTTCCTAGTAAACTTAATGTTTACATTCCCTTGTTTAGGGATCCAACCGAATCTTTCCCACTTCTGGAGGAAGTTACAGCATTGGAGAGCTTAGATTCCATCACAGGAGCTGTTTCTTGCACAGCCTACGTGTCATGGTGTCTGTGTCTCAGCTGATGCCGACTTTGCACCCTACGCTTTAGCCACTTACGGAATGCCACGTGGCAGGACAAGGAGACCAGATTTACAGCTCACTCTCCTCCTTCTCTAAAGGAGGCAGGGCGTATAGGTCTGTAGAAACTGGTACAGATCAGATTCCCCCACCATGTGTGAACAGTGTCCCCCAGGAGAGAATTTAACTCTAGGATATATAGTAGAAAAGAATTTCTCTCTTACCTCCCCCACCCCTGCTCTCATTTCATTTTGAGGTCACATACTTTTCTTTGCTAGTTTTTCTTTTTTAAACTCACTTCTGACTCATTCACCTCACCATGAGAGAATGCCTATATAATCCTGAGGTTGCTGATTTCAAGTCTTTAATATGATCTGTTTTCTCTCTGGCAGTTAAGGTCAGCCAGTACATAGCCATTACTTTTAAACCTCCTGTAAGAATGTCATTCAGCGGTAACTGCTGAATGAGAACAAGCCTGAGCCATTGCGACTGTTGAAATGCTTTCTCTCATCTTTCTAAGCCGAGGACAGCCCAGGGTAGAGGAGGCGAGGCAGAGTCTCTTGTCTCAGGGTCACTTAAGTTCAAGGAGTTCTGTGTGCTTATGTCCACCGTGGTTTCAGCAGTGGTGTTTACTCAAGACTTCTCTTATTGTTGGACAGTAGCTTATCTATTTCAGGTAAAGAACCTAGATGCAGAGAAGAGAGTTGATTTGCCCAAGTTCATATGGTAAGGCTGTATGTAGGCAGGATTTGTGTTCATACCATCAAATGCTTCTTTTGGAACAAGGTCTATAAGACTTTGAGGTAGAAATCATAAGGAATCCATTTGCAGTAAGGCTTCTTACTTCTTCACATTACCTGTTACTCAGTGTGGTCCCAAGCCCCACATGCCACCCACAGTTAAATTTTCCTGGTGGTATTTTAAAGTAATCTTTGTAAAGAAACTGTACTCCAATAAAATTTAATTTAAAAAATAATAATCTTCCTTAGCAATGGTGATTAACTCACAGATACACTTTTGTCCACTTCATAATTTATCTTAACCATTTTTCCTAAAAGATAGATTTCTTACTAGAGAAATAAATAGAAAATTAGTTACTTGCTTTTACAAAATTTTGATGCCTCAGTTTTGTAGCATTTCTTTATTATAACAAACCCCAAAGAATCCTAAGGAACCCTAAAGGATTCCTAATCCACCCAGGAATCTCCTTACCAATTTATGAGATTCAAAAGAGAAAAATTCTTTTTAATAAGTAGGTGGTTTCCCAACTCCAGTTGAAAAATAATCTTCTAAGACCTTTGTAAACAGAATTAACAAGAGAAAATAGGAGATTTCTCTAACCCTAGTCATGATAGGAGTTCCTGAGAACTTAGTTTACTCTGAAAATCTGTTTAGCCACAGAATAAATTGTGCCTTTCTCCCTTAGGAGACTTAGGCTTAGACATGGTGTATTAAATATTTAGTCGTATTCCAGAATACCGTTGTAGGGGAGGTTAATATTAATAACCCAGTTTATACAGGCAGTACTCTAACTGCAAAAAAAAGGATGTTGATAAGTTTAAGATCTCATAGTTGTTCCAGAACCAGAAATACTCTCTTTGAAGTTCCGTGCTTAGTTCAGTCAGTTCGGTTCAGTTGCTCAGTCGTGTCCAACTCTTGGCGACCCCACGGACTGCAGCACGCCAGGCCTCCCTGTCCACCAACTCCCAGAGTCCACTCAAACTCATGTCCGTTGAGTCAGTAATGCCATCCAACCATCTCATCCTCTGTCGTCCCCTTTTCCTCCCGCCTTAAGTCTTTCCCAGCATCAGGGTCTTTTCAAATGAGTCAGTTCTTTGCATCAGGTGGCCACAGTATTGGAGTTNATCCAACCATCTCATCCTCTGTCGTCCCCTTTTCCTCCCGCCTTAAGTCTTTCCCAGCATCAGGGTCTTTTCAAATGAGTCAGTTCTTTGCATCAGGTGGCCACAGTATTGGAGTTTCAGCTTCAGCATCAGTGCTTCCAGTGAATATTCAGGACTGATCTCCTTTAGGATGGACTCTTTGGATCTCCTTGCAGTCCAAGGGTCTCTCCAGGGTCTTCTCCAATACCACAGTTCAAAAGCATCAATCTTCAGGGCTCAACTTTCTTTATAGTCCAACTTTCACATCCATATATGACTACTGGAGAAACCAGTCATAGCTTCGACTGGATGGACCTTTGTTGACAAAGTAATGTCTCTGCTTTTTAATATGCTGTCTAGGTTGGTCATAACTTTTCTTCCAAGGAGCAAGCGTCTTCTAACTTCATGGCTGCAGTCACCATCTGCAGTGATTTTGAAGCCCCCAAAAATAGTCTCTCACTGTTTCCATTGCTTCCCCATCTACTTGCCATGAAATGATGGGACCAGATGCCATGATCTCAGTTTTCTGAATGCTCAGTTGGTATTGCCTTATCCTCTCTTGCTTGTGTGCATGCTAAGTTGCTTCAGTCGTTTCCAACTTTTTGCAACCCTATGAACTAAAACCCTCCAGGCTCCTCTGTCCCTGGGATTCTCCAGGCAAGAGTACTGGAGTGAGTTTCCATGCCCTCCTCCAGGGAATCTTCCCCACCCAGGAATCGAACCCTCATCTCTTATATCTCCTGCATATCCTCTCTTAATTCTAAGAAAAACCAGACTCTCAGGATTTGAATTGGGTGCTAAATTCTTTGCAAGCAAATATAGAACGTTAAGCAGAGGAAAATGTTTCCATTTTCATCTGGGACCTTGTTATCTAAAGCATTTCATTTAAATCATAAAGTCCCCCCCACCCCCGCCGCCCCTCAAAAAAAAGCCTATCATGGTTAGTCTAAGCCACAGAATCTCCGCATTTTCGCATCAGCAAGAAATAATAGCCGTATGCACAGAAGATACTTGTTACTTTTTAGGTATCTTTCCATTTTTCCTCCTTCAACATTTCCTTGTATTTCTTTAATGAGAACATTATCTCTACCTTTGCTGAGAAGACAAGCAATATTTTTCTTACATAGGCAACTGTTTTCAGTTCCTCTTTAGCTGGAATAGACCTGTACTATAGTCCAAAGAATAGATAAGTTTATTTTTTCTGAAGTTCTTCAGTTCTGCCTCCGGCAACTGAATGAAGAAGTCATTCAAGAATTAGGCAATATGACTTTCTGTGATTAGACTAGTTAATCATGGAAATCACACCAGAATACTAAACCAGTCTGTTTTTAACCATCAACCTAAGAAAATTCATATCAACAGTTCTAATTTTAAAACATGTAATTTTTACTTGATCATTTTGATTTTGCCTACTTCCAAGAAATAGTTTAAAATAAACTTCCTATTCCCTTAATTCCCCTATTTTTCCCTGATCCCCTTTTATACTCTTTCCCTCAGAGGTGCTGGCCCTGATTTCCTGAGTTGGAGGGCAGGACATTCTTAGAATTCACGAGGCTTGCTTCAAGAGGGTGTCTGCTTTAAGGTCATGCAGAAGGACTAATTTTAGCTTCAGGATCTTATGCATATCATATCTTATAAATGACCTATAAAGCATTTTTAAATATTTCAGACATTTAAAAAGATGAAACCAATTAAATTTTTATAATAGAGGGTGGGAGAGAAAAATAAGAGATGCAGAGGTTGGAGGACAAAATCAACTGCAGGAAACACAGCTAGGATTTCACCGGGTTCCAGTGTTAAATGGTTTGTGCTTTTGCTTTACCCAGCTTGAGTCAAGGTGAGTAATGCTTTAGAGGCAAATTCACCAAAATTAAAGACAGAGAACATTCACTAGGAACAGTGTATGTTTTAAATGAGCAGCATCATTGTCGTCGCCTTCTTTCCTCTCTGCTTTTCATAGTCATGCTTATTTATAGCCTAATTAAGAATCGCCTCTAAGAGACATGTTGTTCTTCACAGTAAAGTTCAGACAGCTGGGTGTATGGAGTTGTTGTCATTGCTTTGTTTTATGTTAATGCTCGTGTTCTTGATTTCCCACATTTACCTACACGAGCTCAGTGGTGAAGACAGAAGTGGAGGCAGCTCAGCAACCTCTGGCCTCTCAGGAGAATCTGGAGAAAGAAAGTAGCTTCCACTGCTCCCTATGGCTTCCTTCCTGGTAGCCCTCCAGGGCCCACACATACTCCACCCTTTCCATCTCTGTCAAATTGTGCTTCTCATGGCCTCCCAATCACAAATGAGGATCCCTGTTCCTGTTGCTTTGCTCAGCACATGATTCCTCTCTACCTAGAATGCCAACTTCTTGACTTTTGTTTTTGTTTTTTTTTTTGCTTAAAGAGGTAGTATTGACTAAGGGAAAGCCAAGAAGCTTTGTAGTAAAATAGAACTGATTCATATCCTAGATCTACCACTTACTTATATTTGACCTCAGACAAGTTACTTAATCTCATGGAGAATCAGTTTCTTTTGTCTGTAAAATTAATCATATTTCATAGAGTGTTTTTGAGGCGTAAGTGGGGGAAAAAATGCAAAAGTACTGAAGAAATACTGGTGCCCTTCCTTGTAATTCCCCCTTTTTAAAGTTGTGTTTTTAAGTCCTACGTATTCTTCACAATTCAAGATCTACCCACTCAAAGCTCATTCTCTGAAGCACCTGCTGGGCGCAGTAGACCAGTTCATTAGTGTTTGTTGTCTTTCTTTACTGTCTCCCCAGGTTGCTTGTTAAATTTCTTGAGAGCTAAAGCTCTCTTGAGACAGAGAGTCTTCAGTTTCTGGCGTAGCCTGGTTGAAAATAGCCTCAGATGTATGATAGTGTAGAACTGGAAAATGGAAAGTGACTCCCAATGTATGCAGTTCCCCTCTCTCTCAACTAGTAAGTTGGGAAAGGCTTTGAGTCCTTTATGTTTTTTTGGTACAATGAGGGAAATGACTGAGTAGCAGTTTCCGAAATTACAGAATCTGAAGGGGAGTCATCAGATCCAGAAAGACTTCCTGTATTCCCATTGCTACAAAGACAGCTTGATTGGGTACATAACATCTCTTTGAGGCAACATTCTCTTTTAAAAGAAAAAAAAAACTTTTAGAATATGTTTGGATGTTCTGATAAAGGAGAAAAATTACTTATACACTCTTATTCAGAGAAGTGTCCTGTAATAGGAATGTAGGCTTCTACTGAATATGCATCTTCTGCAACAGCGCACGTGGAACATGAAACCTGTTCAGCCAGCCAGATCTCCACCAAAGACACAGCAGTCTAGTAATACATTCCTCTTCCCAGAGAATGACTATCAAGTGGAGCTAGATAGTGGCTCTTTATCTCTATTAACATATGGTTCCCTAATAAGGTCAAAGCTCTTTAACTCCTGCGCAAAATTGTATCAAGAGGTCATGCTAACTATACATGTCAGAAAGTATTAGGTTGGTACAAAAGTAATTGTGGTTTCGGGCCATGAGTTTTAATCGTTACAACTAGGCGCAAACGCATCTTTATTAATCAAAATAGGAACCATTACAGTCAGCACATTTTTGCCAATGAGAAACAAGTTTGTTTATTCCTGTAGCATAAAAATCCGTGCTTTGGGATTTGACAAACTCTTGGAAACCATTTTCTGCCTCCTGCTGGTTGTGGAAGCGTTTTCCCTGCAAAAAGTTGTTGAGATACTTGAAGAAGTGGTAGTTGGTTGGCTAGAGGTCAGGTAAATATGGCAGATGAGACAAAACTTTGTAGGCCAGTTCACTCAACCTTTGAAGCACTGGTTATACAGTGTGCAGTTGGGCGTTGTTGTGACAAAGATTAGACCTGTTCTTTTGACCAATACCAGCTGCAGGCGTTGCAGTTTTCGATGCATCGCATCGATTTGCTGAACACGCTTCTCAGATGTGATGGTCTCACCAAGGTTCAGAAAGCTGTGTTAGATCAGACGGGCAGCAGACCACCAGACAGTGACCATCTCTTTCTAGTGCGAGGTTGGCTTTGGCAAGTGCTTTGGAGCATCTTCTCTGTCCAGCCAGAGAGCTGGTCATCGCTACTCAGTGGTTAGGGCAGTCGTAAAATCCACTTTTCATCACATGTCACAATCCGATTGAGAAACTGTTGGTTCATCATTGTTGCATAGAATAAGAGAAGACAGCACGTCAAAACTATGATTTTTTTGATTTTCAGTCAGCTCATGGGGCACCCATTTATCTAGCTTTTCACCTTTCCAATTTGCTTCAAATGCCAAATGACTGTAGAATGGTTGAAGTTGAGTTCTTCAGCTACTTCTCATATAGCTCTAAGAGAATCCGCTTCAGGGATTGCTTTCGGTAGGTCATTGTCAGCTTCCAGTGGCCAGTCACTTCACTCCTCATCTTCAAGGCTCTCATCTCCTTTACAAAACTTCTTGAACCACCACTGCAGTGTACGTTTGTTAGCAGTTCCTGGGTCAAATGCATTGTTGATGTTGCTAGTTGTCTTCGCTGCTTTATGACCCATTTTGAACTTGAATGAAAAACCTGGTTGAATTTGCTCTTTTGTGTAACATTTCTGTAGTATAAAATAAATATAAAATAAACAGTAACTAGTCATTAGCCAAAAAAAGTCATTAGCCAAAAAAAAAACCATAAAGTGAGAAGTTCATATAAAAATTATGAATAAATAAATACATTTATTTAAGAATGTATTGTAATATCAACTGGCCAAGTTCAGCATTTCAAAACTGCAGTTACTTTTGTACCAACCTAGTATCACACAGTGCTATGATTACATTGAAATGTGACATTTTATGCTTAGATAAATCGTTACTGGGCTTCCCAGGTGGTGCCAGTGGTAAAGAACCTGAGGATCCCTTGGAGTAGGAAATAGCAACCCCACTCTAGTAGTCTTGCCTGGAAAATTCCCCGCCATGGGCAGAAAAGCCTCGCAGGCTGCAGTCCATGGGGCTGCAAAGAGTCACTCACAACTGAGCCAGCACACACATGCTTCCCTTGTGGCTCATATAGTAAAGAATCCACCTGCAAGGCAGAAGACCAGGTTCACTCCCTGGGTCAGATGATCCCCTAGAGAAGGAAATAGCAACCCACTCCAGTATTCTTGCCTGGAGAATCCCCCTGGCAGGCTACAGTCCATGGGGTTGTAAAGAATCAGATACATGACTAAGTGACTAACACTTTCACACATGATCGAAATTTGTTTCCAAAAGAAAAATAGGCACCTGTGTGATCTGACGCTCACAAATGTGGCTTCTCTGCCACCACTATCCCCCTCCAAGTCCTTGGTTTTTAATTTCTCATCCTTTACCTTTTCGCCTTTCACTCTAAGCTATAATGCAAGAATGGTATACTCTTCTGCTATAATTCATCTATCTCCAGACTTGTTCAGATACTCATCTGTCATTTCTCACCTTCGAAAGGCAAATAGAAGCAAAAACATTTTTTTAAATGATGTTCCTGACTTTCAGAGAAGTGTTTCACAATCATTCATTAAGAATGGAAGGAGATCTTGGGACTTCGTTCTTAGAGCTTTTTTCCCAAATACTTAACAGTAGCCTAAAACAGGTGAAATTTGAACTTAAGTGCAAAATCGTGAATCACAGTTGGCTTTAAAGGGCACTTTTCTCCTGCGGAAGAAAAACAGCAATGGTCACCTTTTTGCTCTTCCTGATACTTGGGAACCTTGAGCTGTGGGACTACACAAGAGAGGTTTCTAATGTGCTCTGTCTGTGTCTCTTGTCATTGAGGTAATTGTCATGCGAAAACCCTGGACAACAGCCATGACAAACAGAAGTATTTTGACAACTCACAGTCTCTGGATGCTGCTGAAGAAGAGCCCTCTGAGGCAGGGACAGAGGAGGACCCTGTGCTGTCTGTTGAGGATTCAGGGAGGGACTCAGATGTCCTTAGGCTTGAAAGTAAGTTGCTTTGACCTGAGCTGTGTTCCTGGGGTAGAATCAACTCTCAAGCTTGGAGCTTAACTTAGGCTTTTCTTTGCTCTCAAGCATTTGTTTCTTTCTTCTAACAGTCATTTACTATCCTGTAGAATCATGAGGGTGACCCCAGATTGGGAGGCAGAAGACAAGCTGTAATGTGAAATTGCTCTTCACACTTCTTTTCTCTCCACCTCAACGTCTTCGTTTACTAGAGCCCATTTGATTTATGTACCAGTCTTCTTAATGTCATTAGTCTATTGAGTAAATCATCAAAAAAAGAAAGCACATTGTATTTACACTAACCCAGTAAAATTTAAAGATTTGAAATAATGGGCATACCTACCAGGCCCTCTTCTAAAATTCCATTGTATGATCACATTTTGAGCTGTGCTGTGCTGAAAAGTTCTTACGATGTATCAGTCTGTTTATAATTACCAAAATGAGTGACTTCCTAGTACTCATCCTACTCTAACCTCTTCACTGCCTTTGGAACTCTGCACAGCTCCCCAGTAGGAGCTTTTCCTTTTCCTCTTGGCCTCTGGGATATCACTTGATCTTGGTTCTCTTCCTGTCCTCAGAATATCTTTTTTCAATTTCATTCACTTATTCTTTACTTTGTCTTTTTTTTTTAAGCCAGGATCTTAACTGTGTTCTTCTTTTCTTAGTCCCCTCTTTGTTATCTCTTGGCCTTTAGGATGCATTGGAGTACACCACTGTCTCAAAATCCATACTGTCAGCCAAGACCCTCTCTGTGACCCCAGATCTTACTTCTGTCTTTTTAGTGTTCTATCTGGATGTGTCACAGACACTTTACATGTAACATATCTAAAATTCAACTTGTCCTCATTTTGTCCTATTTCCTGAACTGCTTCTGATTGCTGTATTCCTGCTTCCTGGGAATGGCACAGCTCACCCAGCCACCACTATATCCAGTCAATCCCTAAGACCTGTTAAACTCCTTGTCTCTCTATCTGCTCCTTCTGTCACTATCTGCATTCCAGCTTTCCTCATTTGTGTCTGGGCTGTTAACAGTAGCTTCATGATTGGTCCCCTTGTATCTAGTCCTTTACTTCAGTCATGTATGGAGAGAATGAGAGAGGTGGGTGGGTATGTGTGTATGTGAGAGAGAGAATACATACAATTGGTATACAATTTAAAAAGCAGAAATAACCTGTTACCAATTTCTTGTGTCCAAGGAGTGGTTTCTAAAATCAGACCTGATCTGGTAAGTTGCCTGTGCTTAAAATGTTCTATGGTTCTCTATTATCTATAGTTCTGTGCAGTCGCTCAGTCGTGTCTGACTCCTTGCGACCCCATGGCCGGTAGCCTGCCAGGCTCCTCTGTCCATGGAATGCAAGGACACTGGAGTGGATAGCCGTTCCCTTCTCCAGAGTTTCTTCCCAACCCAGGGTTCAAACCCAGGTCTCCCACGTTGCAGGCAGGTTCTTTACCATCTGAAACACCAGGGAAGCCCACCTATTACCTGTAGGAAGGATCCAGATGTCTTAATGTGAGATATGAGGCAGTTGGCCCTTGATTCTGTCTGCAGCTGCACTGTCTACTGGTGCTCTGTACCACGGGAAATGCAGACCTCTCCCATCTCCCTCACGGGCCACGCTGCTTTGAGCCCCTGTTCCTTTGCAGAGGCTGGGAAGAGCCCCTCTACACACTGCTTTTTATAGACAATCCCTGTGCATCTCCAAGTTCAGCTCGAATGTTGTCTTCTCTGTGAAGCTTTCACAAAGGTCACCAAGAGTTCAGTTGCTTCATTTGCTGTCTTGTTCCTACTTTTTGGCAAGGCACATTTTATATAGTGATAAATGCTTGTATGACTTATGTTCCATCAAACAATGAATGAGCCTCTTATATAATGTGTCCTATGTAAATTTGGAAAACTCAGCAGTGGCCACAGGACTGGAAAAGGTCAGTTTTCATTCCAATTCCAAAGAAAGGCAATGCCAAAGAATGCTCAAACTACCGCACAGTTGCACTCATCTCACATGCTAGTAAAGTAATGCTCAAAATTCTCCAAGCCTGGCTTCAGCAATACGTGAACCGTGAACTCCCTGATGTTCAAGCTGGTTTTAGAAAAGGCAGAGGAACCAGAGATCAAATTGCCAACATCCGCTGGATCATGGAAAAGGCAAGAGAGTTCCAGAAAAACATCTATTTCTGCTTTATTGACTATACCAAAGCCTTTGACTGTGTGGATCAGAATGAACTGTGGAAGATTCTGAAAGAGATGGGAATACCAGACCACCTAATCTGCCTCTTGAGAAATCTGTANTGGCGTGCTGCAATTCATGGGGTCACAAAGAGTCGGACACGACTGAGTGACTGAACTGAACTGAATCATCTTTGCTTAATCCCCTACTATGCAGCTTTGAGGTAAGGACAGGAGAGAAATTAGAATAATGATCATAGGCATTTAGATCTTAGAAGTAGAAGCGCCCCTGGTGGTCACTATTTTGACTCTCTTGTTTTTATCTTTGAGAGACAGGTACATTGTTGAGCTTGGCTTAGGCAACGTGAGCACACATGGATGCTATTTTACATGGTAGAGCTGACGTTAAACACTTGATGAAAACATAATTTCAGTAAATGTGAATTCCCTTTTCTTGGCCACACCACACAGCTTGTGGTGTCTTAGGTTTCCCAACCAAGGATCGAACCTGGGCCCCCAGCAGTCAGGTACGGTACCAAGTTCTAACCGTTGCACAGTCAGGCAATTCCCTAAATGTGACTACTTTAAAAATACCTCAGAATTTTAAATTTATTACTGTAGTAAATGTGAGTTTTTTTTTTTAAGTATAGACTTCTCTTATAAATACATAACTACTCTTTATCTATTTTCGTGTAGCATGTCTGCTTAAAAATTTACTTGAAAGGTAGATTTTGAGTACTTGAAAGGCACTAGGGATCAGGCAGTGAGAGTTGGGCCTTGTGTGTTACTGTGTAGCCAAGAAGGGGGGGGATGGGGCATCTGAGGTGAAAGTGCCAGAAAACAGGTCTGGTCAACGCAGTGTTTATTTATTTATTTATTGCATTTGTAATGGGCTTGACTAGGGTCTTTCATCTTCTGTGTTGGTTCTTCCCTTTTGCGGTTCTTTGTACCGGTTTATTATCCCTTGAAGACAATGGTCTGCAGGACGTCTTTCATTAATTTAGTTTAATGTCCTCAGTTCTTCAAGTTATTCATGATTCATCTCTAATTAGTGGTCCTCTTGAGGGCTTCCCTTTCGCTGAACTCTGACCCACTGACGTCATTAGTGAAGTCCCGTAGTCGTGTCCAACTCTTTGAGACCCCTTGGACCATCCATGGAATTCTCCAGGCCAGAATACTGGAGTGGGTAGCCTTTCCCCTCTCCAGGGGATCTTCCCAATCCAGAGATCGAACTCAGGTCTCCCGAATTGCAGGCGGATTCTTTACTCGATGAGCCAAAAGGGACACTATTAGCATTTAAAAATTTAAATTCTCTAACATTAGCCTGAACACAGAAAAATGTTGGGCCTGACACTCAATTGAAACCCTTGATACAAAACAGAAACACCACACTTGGAGCCTCTATGCCTGTAAACAGATGAAAATCAGATGTACTCGTTCTTGTACTAGCCGAGATTTCTGACTGAGCCTCTTCAGGGACTTCGTATCCTAGGAAGAGGGAAGGTGCCCTCCTGGATTTGTGTCACTGTGAGTGTAAGCAGGACGCTGAGGGCAGTCCCGGCTGGAAGAGCGGGCGGTGAGGCCGCGTCACTGGGGGCCACGCAGGCGGACGGAATCGCTCTCTGGGCTTTATCGAGTCTCCGGTGCTGATTGCTGGGCTGTGAGTAGAAGCCGTGATTATCCACACATGGAGCTTGTCGCCAAGAAGCTGGAGCACAGGCCGCTCACACTCGGTGAGCCTAAGCCTCGACTCACTGCTGCTGTCTTCATGAGCAGTTGGTTTTGACAAAGATGCCAAGAAAATTCAAGAGGGAAAACAGCCTTTTCAGCAAGTGCTGGGACACCTGATTATCAACATACAGAATATGAATCTCCTACTTCCATATACAAAAGTTAACTTTTAGATTATGGACTTAAATGTTGAAGCTAAACTTTTTTTTTTTTTTTTTAACAAATATGTCTTTCTTGACTCTGTGTTTTTGCCTGTGCTGGGTCCCCGCTGCTGCGGGAGGGCTCTCCACTCTAGTTGCAGTGCTGGGGCCTCTTGTCGTGGGAGCTTCCCCAGAGTCCCTGCAGCCTGGGTGCTCCAGAACACGGGCTCTGTGGTTGTGGCATGTGGACTCTGTCGCCCCTCGGCATGTGGGACCTTCCTGGACCAGCGTCCCTTGCATCTCAAGGCAGATTCTTAACCACTGGACCACCAGGGAATCCTGCTGAAACTTTCTTATAGGAAAAAATACAAGAGTAAATCTTGAATTCAGCCATGTTTTTTTAGATGTAACACCAAACCACAAATCATGAAAGAAAAAAAAAATAAATTGGATTTCATCTAAATTAAAAACGTGAGGGGCAAATCATACTGTTAAGAAAGTGAGAAGACAACTCACACAATGGAAGAAAGTACCTGATAAGGGATTTACATCTAAAATACACAACGAAGTCTTCCAACTCAGTAATAAAAAGACAACCCACCTTAAAGGGGGCAGATGATTCAAATGGACACACGGCCAATAAATACACGAACTAGTGCTCAGCGTCATTAGATATGAGGACGTACAGACCACACCACAGGGAGGCACCGCTGGCTTCTCACTGGACTCAGAAGGATGGATGAGGGCTTCCCGAGTGGTCCAGGGGTAAAGAATCTGCCTGCCAGTGCAGGGACGCAGGTTCGATCCCTGATCTGGGAAGATTCCGCATGCCTCAGAGCAGCTGAGCCTGTGAGCCGCGACTGCCGAGCCCTTGTTCTAGAGTCTCTGCTCAGCAGCAAGAGAAGCCGCTGCAGCGAGCAGCTCGGGCCCCTCAGGGAAGGGCAGCCCCCCCCCCCACCTCCGCTCTCCGCAACTAGAGAAAGCCTGCTCGCAGCAGTGCAGACCCGGCACAGCCAAACATGATTTCTTTTTTTAATAAAAGGACGGGTAGTAACAAATGATGATGAGGATGTGGGTAATTAATCTTCATACATTGGGTAAGTGACTGTGTCGATACATCTCATATTGGAAACCTCAAACATTGCCTGGGGAGAATGTACAATTGCTTTGGAAAACAGTCTGGTAGTTCTTCAAAATGTTAAACATAGAGTTTTGTTATGTCTCAGCGTTTCCACGTTGAGGCATATACCCAAGAGAAATGAAATGTACCTCTGTACAAAACTTTACATAAATGTTCGTAGGAGCTTTATTTGTAGTAAACAGTGAAAACGACCCACATGTCTACATCCTTATGAATGGATCAATAAAATGTGGTACAGTGGGATATTATTCAGCAATAAAAAAGGAACGAGGTGCCCATCCTGATAAAACATGGGTGAACCTTGAGAATATTATGCTGTGAGAAAGAAGCCAGTTACAAAAGACCACATACTGTGTGATTCCATTTATATGAAATGTCCAGAAGAGGCAAGTTTGTAGGGACAGGAAGTAGGTTAGTAGGTGCTAGGTTAAGGGGTGAGAATGGGGAGTGGCTGCTGGTGGGTGTGAGGTTTTTGTTTGGGGAGTGATAAAAACCATGTAAAATTAGATTGCAGGGATGGTCACACTGCCTTGTAAATATACTAACAGTCATTGAATTGTGTACTTTAAATGGGTTACTTCTATGGAATAAAAACCTCTTTCTAAATAAATCTGCTAAAAAAAAAAAAACTGAACACACTGTTCTCCTTCCCAGACTTTTCTTCCCGAATCCTTATTCTCAGTGAGCTGTGAGCTGTGGCCTGAACTGAAAACTGGAGGCTTGATGAAGTCATTCATTCCCTCCCCCCCAGATCCAGGCAGATGCGTCATTATCATTTCTTCTTCCCTAAACTTATCTTTTGTTTGTCCCCCTTTCTCCGGAGCTGTGATACTGACATAAAGAGGTCTTCATCATTATTTAAGTGCCATAGTCACATTCCACTTTCCTTCTTTACCTCTTTCATTGTCTCCTCGGTATTTTTGTCAAATTGTCAATACTCAGCTCTGAGTTAATATTCTCTTCCTAAGTTTCTTCAGAACAGTTCTGTCTTTCTGGATAAAGTAGCTTCTTCGCATAGTTTTCGAAGTCTTGGGTGAGCTCGGCTCTCTGCCTCTGCAGGTTGGTTTTCTCTGTTCTGCGTGTTTATAAGGAACCTACCCTCATGTGTTTTTTGTATATGATAGTCTTCCTGATTGTGATGCCGGTTTCAAGTAGTCAGCCAGCACATGTGGCGTCGTGTAGGACGGGGCAGATTATGGAGTTTCCATTACTGCATCGTAAGCACCCACTAAATGAACGGATCTTTACTCAGTAAACATTTCCTGAGTGGATGAGTGTGATCGTAGCCATTATCTGTGACAGGAGCTCACCCAGCGTCTGCTCTCATAATCTCCGTGGTTACGTGCTCCCTAGGTTATTAGGTTACTAACCCAGCCCTAGGTGTCTCTCCCTTCTTACATTCAGTGTGTATTTGCGTCTCTGAAAAATGTCTACTAATTGATCCAGGTCCTGCATCGTCCATCACAGCACCCAAGTTATAAGACTGTGGCGGTCATTTCCTCGACTTTGCCCTGGGTGAAACACCCTGCTCTCTGGAGCTGTGTAGAACATGCTCTAGTTTGTCCGTGGTTCTCACACATTGTTGACTCCAGATACGATGTGGCGGTGGTGAGACCAGTGCAGAATTCTGATAGGTATGTTTCCGGTTGTGCAGCCCTGATTGCTGTGAGTTTCAGAATCTGGCACAAAGTCCAGTGAGGAGGCAGTAGCAGACTGAAAGAATTATTCACCGAAAGTATGTTGAATTAGCTCAAGACTCTTCAAGCTTTTTTAGGAGGGGAGCATTTTCTGTCACCGAGTTTGTGACAAGTAAATTCTTGTCTGAAAGTATTTTCTTGCTTCACTACTATTAAGGCACCTCTGTTTTTAAATCACAAAAATAGTTGATCATAGCAGAAAATTTAAAGGCAATGGGTTGGCAAAAACAGGTAAAGCAGCCTCATCACATCACCTAGGAGGGCCACTGTTGACTTTCTGCTCTGGGTCCTTTTCTTGTGACCACACGTTAGAAAGGGGTGTATATCTTGTGGCTTTGTTCTGTGCATACAGCTTTGTGGTCTTTTTTATTTGCCAGTGCATCCTGTTTAATGGCACCTTGTGAAACAGTCTAGTGCTTAGCTTTTTTCAACATTTTATTATGAAAATTTTCACACTTCAAAAAATCGAATTATCCAGTAAATGCATATATTCCCACCACCATCCCACTGCATAAGCTTTGTCAGTTCTCTATCCCTTTACTCACCTATCCTCCTGGTGGTCCACATTATTTCTTTCAGAAGAGTTTACCTTGTAACAACAGTTTGCTAGTATTTTGTTGACTGGAGGTATCTAGATTATCTAACTAGTCCTCACTGTTGGGTAATTAGGTTCTTTTCCATTTATATTATGGTTGTTCCTCTCATTGTTGAGTTTTGAGACTTCTGAATATAAGCCAGAAATCTCCCTTCTGGTTACTTATTCTGAACATAAGCCATTTATCAGTTCTGTGATTTACCCCCATCTGTAGCTTCCCCTTTCATCTTCTTGGTGGTGTCTTGAAGCACGTACATCTTTTATTTAGATGAAGTCCAGCCCACCAGCACTTTCTTCTGTGGGTCCTTCTCTGCCCAACTCAAGACGAGGGAGATTTTCTCCTGGGTTTTCCTCTAGAGGTTTATAGTTTTAACTCTTACACTAGGTCTGTGACCCACTTCAGGATCGATGCGGTCATGCTTAAGTGTTGTATGAAGTCAGGGTCTCTTCAGTTTTTGTAGAGGTTCTCCGTTGGTTTTGCACCGTCTGTTAGAGAGACTATCCTTTCCCCAGTGAGTTGCCATAGCGCCTTTGCCGCAAGTCATTTGTGCACTCTTTCATGATTTGCTACAACATAAAATAAATTCCTCGTTTTTATTTTATTCTTTTTTTTTTTTGGTGGCTTGAACAGCAGGCGTCTGCTTCTCATGGTTGTGGCGCCGAGGGAGACCATCTGCTTTTTTCTTTTCTGCCTCTGCTCCTTTCGGCTTCCCTCGCCAAGCATTTTGGAAATAGTGCCCTTGCCATGGCGGCTCCCATCTCAGCTACTGGTGGCAGATAGTAGAGCCATGAGGATGTGTAAAGAATCGGGGGGGGGGGCGCGGCCCCACTTTTTACCCTTTCTCCTATGCAACAAGGTGGTTATTTGCTTGAGAAAATAAGTGATAACTGTTAAAGAGTGCCTAACTGGTGAAAATTTCTTAAGAACGATGATTGAATAGATGCTTTAACTGTGGAGAAAATGTCATCTAGCAGGTGCTAGGATATCAGCAAATTTCAGAAACCTTTCTTAAGACTGAAAGTTTCCTCCACTACTCTCTCTTTTGAAGTCAGCTTTCTCGGGGCAGTCATCTAATCCTGTTTTATAGTTTGTGGAAATACGATTAAATGTAAAAGTGCAGCTTAGAAAGACCTGGACTCTGCTTCACCACTAACGTACTTAGTAATAAGAAGGAAGCAGGGACTCCCAAGTGACCCGGTGGTTAGGAACCCACCCTCCGGTGCAGGGGCTCAGGCGCGATCCCTGCTCAGGGAACTAAGATTGCGCATGCCACTGGGGAGCTAAGTCCATGCGCCACAGCTAGAGAGCCCCGTGCTGTGACGAAAATCCTGTGGGCCACAGCTATGACCCACCACAGCCAAATAAGTAAAGTGTTAAAAACAGGAATAACAGTGAAGGATAGCGGTAGCTCGTATTAATGAGTACTTTTCACATGCCCTCCATGTTCCAACACGGAACACACATTGTCTCTTTAGCTTTATGGTGCTCACAGAAGGTAGCTGAGGTGCTGCCACATTCTCTTTTCATGCTGAGGGGCCTGGGGCACAAAGAGACCAGCGAGCTGCCCACGGGGTAGACAGCACGGGCCCCAGCAGGCCCCAGGTTTGCGAGTCCCAGCGCGGCACGGCTCAGAACTGACAGTGCTGGAGCCCAGACACTGTTTAACCTGTGATCCTCGCCTACAAGTAGTACTCGAAGGTCCCCATGCTTTTTAAACGTTCCTTTTTTAAGATTGGTTGTAAGCATGACTGTCAACCCAGATGTGGCTCTGTCAGCGTATCTTGTGTGGCTGACGTGTAGCAGATTGGCTTCTCTCTGAGTAATTTCAACCTTTGAGGAAGTTGAGAAGCAGGAGGAAAAGACAGTTCAGTTTCTTGTATCGGTTGCTGTTCTTGCCTAAAGGGCAGGGGGATGGCGTCCTGCACATATTAATCAGCGCGTAGGCTCGTCCCTTATGTGTAATAGTCATGGTCTGGAGGTTGGGGGGTTTACTGCCACAGTTGGGCATATGGTATCTTCTCAGTGTCCACTGACCTGGATTCTGGGAGAGGAAAGAAAGGCTTAGGACAGGGAGGGTATAGGGAGCAGGGATGAAGTAGGGTTGCCATGGAGACAGGCTGAGGATGGACGGAGGAGATCTGGGTTCTGCACGTGCTCACTGGTGGTCTTGGTGAATCATTCCCCTCCTCTGAGCCTCCTCGTCACCACTGATCTAGCTGTGAAAGGAGAGGATCGAACTAAATGATGTCCCAGGCCCAGTACGGTGTGGTTTCTGTGGTTCTGTGGAGCTTTCTGACTCAGAACAGAACTCTTCAGGGTGCCGGACATCCACAGTCTGGGCAGCATAAGTCAGCGTGAGGAGATCCACGGGAAGGGTGAAGGAAGCTGCAGACTCTGCTCCCGGGGTCCGCCTCTCGCCCAGCCCCTGATGAAGCTGGACTGAAGGCGTCCTTTCTTCTCCCTCCGTCCGCACCTTTCCCAAACGGAAGTACCGTGTGAGGTCCCTTTCTGTTAGAAGCAGGGCTGGCAGGATGAGGCTCGACTCCGGTCACGGCAAACCTCCTGACCCCCGGGCCTGTGGCTTCCCCCGCCGTACAGTCAGGATGACAGCCCCGCCTTGCTCACCGTGGCGGGGGCTCCTTTGACCGCCTCTGAAGGCCCTGTGGGCGTCGGCAGTCACTGAGGTGCTTCCCAGCCGGAGACTGAGCGTGTCCGTGAGGTAAGGGTTCCGCTGGAGGCGCCAGCTTAGTCCTTCCTCTTAAACAGTGGGAAGAAGCAAGGATTCCCATGGTCGCCATCAGGAGTCCAGAACCGCCAGCACCCAGCACTGAGGGCGGCTCCTGGGTTCCGTGCTGTACAGTCTGACCTAGACCAGGGTTTCTCGAGAGACCGTGATTCCAGGCAGGGCAAGGCAGATTTTATTTTCAGGTAGATAGGGATTAGGGTATTCTAGGAAAGCTCATGAAGGTCAGTAAATTAGTACTAATTAATAAAATCCACATGGTTCTCAGGTTTTAAAAAAAAGTTTACTGGAACCAAGACACTGTAAAATTAATCGGCCCCCAAACTCCCATAATAATCATAGTAATAAGTCTTTGTGATTATAGTGCCTTACACTGTACAGGAAACTTTTACATGATTATCACAGCGTCCCACAGGGTAAGTGAACATCCTGCTCACTCTATCGCTGTAAAAACAGACTCAGAGAAGCCTGTCCAGTGCCACACGGTTTGCCAGCAGCAGACCTGGCACTGGGCGAGAGAAGAGCTCACTTTTATTAAACTTCTGCTAAATGCAAACTGCTTTCCCGTTCAGTGTCTCACTTGTTCAGTTGCTAAGCCGTGTCCGACTCTTTGTGACTCCATGAACTGCTGCATGCCAGGCTTCCCTGTCCTTCACTATTTAATCCACATATAGTTTTGAGTTGGTATAATCCCATTATATAGATGAAGAAACTGAGGATCAAAGGGGCTAAAATCAGTTGTTCAAGCTTAACAACTAGGAAGTAACAGAACTGGTATTTGAAAACCTGGATTTTTAAAAGTATTTATTTACTTATTTATTTAGCTATGAAAGTGAAAGTTGCTCAGTCGTGTCCAACTCTTTGTGACCCCATGGTCTATACAGTCCATGGAATTCTCCAGACCAGAATACTAGAATGGGTAGCCTTTCTTTTCTCCAGAGGATCTTCCCAACCCAGGGATCGAACCCAGGTCTGCTGTGCTGCAGGTGGCTTCTTTACCTGCTGAGCCACCAGGGAGGCCCTTTAGTAGCTGTGCAGAGTCTTACTTGCATTGTGAGCGCCTAGTTGCAGCATGTGGGAATCTAGTTCCCTGACTTGGGATCGAACCCAGGCCCCTGTATTGGGAGTGTGGAGTCTTAGCCACTGGGCCACCAGGGAAGTCCCCAGAACTGGTATTTAAATTCAGCTGCTATTTGGCTCCAAAACTCAGCACTGCTGCACTCTCTTGCCTCTCAATTCATCTGTTCCTTCCTTCATTCAACAGGTGTTTATTCTGTACCTGGTAGTGTTTCAGGCCTAGAGTCTCAGGCTCCACAGCTTGCTCTCCTTTGAGATTGCCTGTCTCATGAAATCTGTTAGAATCGAGAGCATTGTCTGTATGAGGCTATGGTTTTTCCAGTAGTCATGTATGGATGTGAGAGCTGGATCATAAAGCTGAGTGCCAAAGAATTGATGCTTTTGAACGGTGGTTTTGGAGAAGACTCTTGAGAGTCCCTTGGACTGCAAGGAGATCCAACCAGTCCATCCTAAACGAAATCAGTCCTAAATATTCATTGAAAGGACTAAAGCTCCTGATGCAAAGAACTGACTCATTCGAAAAGACCCTGATGCTGGGAAAAATTGAAGGTGGGAGGAGAAGGGGACGACAGAGGATGAGATGGCTAGATGGCATCACCGACTCAATGGACATGAGTTTGAGCACTCTCTGGGAGTTGGTGATGGACAGGGAGGCCTGGTGTGCTGCAGTTCATGGAGTCTCAAAGAAGCTGACACAATGAAGTGACTGAACTGAGGAGGATATATATAAAATAGTGTTGTTGTTTTTATAAAAACCATATCTATTCATTGTAAAAATTGAACAATATAGGAAGGTACACAGAAAAATGAAGTGCAAATGACCAGGGCATGTCAATCCCCTGGAGATAAACAGTTGTTAGCATTTTGGCCAGCACACTTCTAAACATTTCTCTAGGCCCACATATGCAGAAAGCAGCACAATAATAACGCAGCAGCTCTGCCTAAGAGCCGTTTCCTAGCAGCGTCCCGTGCATCGTGTGGATTCTCACCTAAGCCCCGTGAGATGACCGTGTCACCCCACTCAGAAGGAAGCTGGCGTTGTGGGGTGACCTGCCCCTTGGTGGGGAGCTCTGCATCTGAAGGCCAAGCTGTGAGTCCTGTGCTGGGTTTGTATGTGATGGACAAGCTGACCTTGTTTTACTGCAATTTGCAGATACTGCTTTCTCTCTCTCTCTCTCTCTCTCTTTTTTTTTGCCTTTTTTTTTTTTTTAAACAAATGGAAGGTTTGTGGCCACCCTGGGCCAAGCAGGTCTGTTGGTGCCATTTTCCCAGGAGCCTTTGCTCCCTTCATGTCTTTGTGCCTCATTTCGGTAATTCTCACAATATCTCACACTTTATCATGATAACCGTATTTGTTATGTGATCAGCGATCTTTGTTCTGCTACAACTCACTGAAGTCTCAGATGATGGCTAGCGTTTTTTTAAGTCATAAAGTATTTCTAAGCTAAAGTATGTACATTTTCTTAAGACAGTGCTATTGTACACTTCATAGGCTGTAATGTAAATGTGACTTTTATGTACACTGAGAAACCAAAGGATTTGGGTGATTCACTTTATTCGGATATTCCCTTTACTACAGTGATCTGAAGCTGAACACCCAGTATCTCCGTGGTGTGCCTGTACCTGGTGGTGCATAAGGGAGAATACACTGCATGCCTTTCTGTAGCTTGCTTTATTGTTTGACTTGAGGAAGTGTTTAGCGTACAATGGTAATTTGCAGTTTGTAATAATCCCCTCTAATATCTTTACTCAACAGTAGTGATGTCTCGGCGGTTAATGTTGATCTGTCTCTTTGTGTATACTGTACTTTGTTTGACCAGTCCCTTGTTGAGGATGCTTAGTTTATTTGTAGTTTTTTTGCTATTTTAAGTAATAAAGGAATCAGCATCTTCCTGCCCTTTGGGTCCTAACTTGTTCTTTAGAGGAGGAGGACAGAATGCCCCCTTCCCACCCTCCAGGTGAGAATCACTGGTGTTAGAGCAGTCAGGTTCTGCAACCTGACCACACATCAGACTCCCCCGGAGAGCTTGTTAAAAATGCAGCTTGCTGGGTTCCGTCCTCCCAAAGTCTCTGACTCGTTTAGTCTGGGGAGAGGGCTGAGGGTTTTCCTCTTTGACAAGCTCCCAGGTGATGCTGACCTGCTGGCCAAGGACCCCCGCTTCTGAGAGCCACTGATGCAAAGGACGAGCACCTAAGTGGGAATCAGGAGACATGAGCTCTGATTCCAGCTCTGACAGTAGCCAGGTGATCCTGGACAGAAAAGGGGAAGTGTTGGTTTCTCAGTCGTGTCCGACTCTGTGACCCCATGGACTGTAGCCCGCCAGGCTCCTCTGTCTATGGAATTCTCCAGGCAAGAGTGCTGGAGTGGATAGCCATTCCCTCCTCCAGGGGATCTTCCCGACCCAGGGATCGAACCTGGGCCTCTTGCCTTGGCAGGCAGATTCTTTACCATCTGAGCCACCGGGGAAGCCTGACCCTAGATGGGATACTGTGTTTTTCTCTTTGGTCAAAGTGAGAGGATCGGACTGACATTTTTCTTAGACCGTTTACCTCNGCATGTGTCCCTGTGATTAATGAACATGACCTTCACTGTAACTTTCAAAGTTTTTCCTCATGTAGAAGTGCCTCTAACCATCATCACAAAAATCAAAATGCACTCACTTTTAAAAACCAGTTAAATATCCCTCTCCCCTAGGAAAATTTCCTTGGATTCTCCAGCCCTCTTTCTTCTATCTCTTCCTCAACTCCTACTCCTACCCTCATTAAACTTAGAAATTCACTTTAAATTTCACATACTGCTTGCTTATCATCATTTCCCATGTTCCAGACTTTTGCTTCCCAACAGGACTAGAGAACGCTCATGGATCTGTGTCCTTCTCAATATTTTCCTGAAACATGACATAGGCCTGTAAGTATAGCAGCAACACAATGAATATGAACTCTCTACAAATCCTGATACATCAAAATCATCAACTTTCGAAAACCCAACTTATCAATCCTCACAGTGTTCACGTGACTGCAGGAATAGACAGTCATAGGATTGCAAAAAGCATAGAGATTTTAAGTTAAAAAGCAACTGTAAACTTAATGGAGCGTTATGGATCTCCCCCTCATCAGGGCCCTCTGTTAGGCTTCGTAATGTGGCTACAAAGCCACTGCATAACCAGCAGTAGACACTGGTGATTGAAGTTGGATTTCCACTGGTGGACAAGGACTGAACTGATACTGCACATACGCTCACATTTTCTGATGAACAGTGTACGTTTTAAGGGCAAAAGTAAATGCTATTTAAATGTAACACACTTTGCTTTGAAAATTATATACAGGAGAATACCAGAAGTTCCATAATTGGTAAATATTCACTTCACTTGAGTAAAAGAAAAAAAAAAGAAATCAAACTAATTTTGCCAAATATTGGTATGTAGACTGAATCAAGTAAAATAAAACTTTCAGTTCTTCAGAATACTGCATTTACTTAATAAAACAAATGAAATGTGAAAATAGTTAAAACCACATAACTGTTATTCTTCCACAGAAAAATAATATACATACATACATATATATTTATCTTTAAATAGAGCACAAAATTTTTAAAATAAAAATATATATTTGAATGGCATATAAAGTGCACAGTGGTTAGAGGCAAAGACTTGAAAACACAATGGTCCTGTGTGAGTCAGAACGTGTTTGTGAATGAACACTCTCATCCCTATATAGTCACAGAGAGTCAAACTGATAACACTGTTGAAAACATCAAGGGGGAAAAACATATTTTACTTTGAAACTTCTCAAAAAGGAGAAGATTCATATTCTACTTAAATTTACCAAAACNACGTGTTTGTGAATGAACACTCTCATCCCTATATAGTCACAGAGAGTCAAACTGATAACACTGTTGAAAACATCAAGGGGGAAAAACATATTTTACTTTGAAACTTCTCAAAAAGGAGAAGATTCATATTCTACTTAAATTTACCAAAACAGTTACAGAACTAATTCTAAACATAGTATTTTTGAAAACTAAGAAGAAAGAAGATATAGAGGGCCATGAAACGAAGTGATCAAAAGGAAAATGCTAATTTTCCATGGCTTACTTCCTAGTCTCCAAGCCTTTTTTGTCTGGGTTCCTTAAGCATCTGCTAAATCAGACTACTCCATTCATAGTCGTTCTTTGCTTTCAGACAGTTTGCAAGGGGGACAGCACATTAGTAACCCCATGCCTGCCAAACGCTGTATCCCAGACTAATGTATTTAGCTGAGAGGGTCACTAAAGAATAAGAAGTTCATGTCTCTGATTCTCCTTTCTTCAGTTTCATTCAGATTTCCATGCAGAGTCTGATGCCTCCTATTCTGAAGTTGCTCATCCATTATGTACTATACAAACTACACAACCTTTTAATTCCAACCAGCCTTCCAGAGCCAACAGCTGTTCTGAACCTTAACTGTGTCAGTGACTAATAATGCCCTTTCTTCCTAAAGTGTTAAAATGACCGTCTCCCCTATAAGAGACAGTCAACTTATTCAACTGAATATAGATAAAAATTGAGTCTGGAATTAGTACAAACAGATTTCTAACCCAAGATCACCAAAATTCAGATATTCTTCAAGTTTCTCCTTACTTTTCGAGGGTTATCAAAAATAAACTCTGTCAGGTTCATATTTATTCTTCAGTCACTCAGTCGTGTCTGACTCTTTGCAACCCCATGAACTACAGCATGCCAGGCCTCCCTGCCCTTCACTATCTCCCAGAGCTTGCTCAAACTCATGTCTACCGAGTCGGTGATGCTATCCAACCATCTCGTCCTCTGTCATCTCCTTCTCCTCCTGCCTTCAATCTTTCCCAGCATCCAGGTCTTTTCTAATGAGTCATTTCTTCACATCAGGTGGCCAAAGTACTGGAGTTTCAGCTTCAGCATCAGTCCTTCCAACGAATATTCAGGACTGACTTCCTTGAGGATTGACTGGTTGGATCTCCTTGCAGTCCAAGGGACTCTCAAGAGTCTTCTCCAACACCANGGAATTAGGGGCAGGAGGAGAAGGGGACAACAGAGGATGAGATGGCTGGATGGCATCACTGACTCGATGGACGTGAGTCTGAGTGAACTCCGTGAGTTGGTGATGGACAGGGAGACCTGGCATGCTGCGATTCATGGGGTCGCAAAGAGTCGGACAAGACTGAGCGACTAAGCTGAACTGAACTGAACACTTTTATATTCCCAAGTGTGTAGAATATAATACATATGCAATTAACCAAAAAATAAGAGAATTCTGACAACATATCCTGGAATAAAATTATTATTTTTTTAATGTTCATATGATTAGCCTTTGGCCTTGACATACTGATGTCATTTTTTACAGGACTGACTTGGTAGAGATGCAGAAACCTCAGTCAGTGAATCCAGAGCTCACTTGCTGGCCTGTCACTGGAATCCTAGACACGCTGAACAACTTCAGGGGTAAGAGTCATCCCTGCGGTGATCAGGATTGCATTTCATGAGAGCTTCCTAGGAAGGAACTTTCTTCTGTTATTTTACATTTTCTGACATCAAGTTAGTACATTGCTTTACAAAGTTGCTACATATTTTCTGCCTATATTAATACAATCGCAGTTGAGCTTTGCAACCTAGAGTTTACTGACGATTTAAAGCCAGACATATATTTGTGTCATAGACAGAGCAAGAAAAGAGCAACCAGGTTGCTCATGTGATTATAAAGAAATAGAATTTAGTTTTGTGAAGATCAATCAATCAAAATATCAATCAATATTTTGTTTACTCAGGTATTTCACTCTTGAAAGTTAAATATGTCCTTGCTGGGTTTTAATATGCTCTATATTATAACTGCCTTTGTAAAAAACTGCATTGTAAAAGAATATTTGTTACCAGAAAAAAATCGACAAGAAAGACTAAAATGGCTTAAGTAGAATAATTGTATTGCTATTGGATCAATCTCAAAATAGCTGAAGGATATGTGAACATGGTTAGCCAGACATACTTTATTTTTTTTTAATTTTTTAGAAAATATTTTATTTTATTTGTTATTTATAAAATAATATTTTTATTTATTTATTTTTACTTTACTATATTTTATTGGTTTTACCATACATTGACATGAATCTGCCACAGGTGTACAAGTGTTCCTCATCCTGAACCCCCCTCCCACATCCCTCCACATAGCATCCCTCTGGGACATCCCAGTGCACCAGCCCCAAGCATCCTGTATCATGCATCCTGGACTGGCGATTCATTTCACATATGATAATATACATGTTTCAATGCCATTCTCCAAATCATTCCACCCACATCCTCTCCCACAGAGTCCAAAAGACTGTTCTATACATCTGTGTCTCTTTTGCTGTCTCACATACAGGATNTTGGAGAATTTTGAGTGTTACTTTACTAGTGTGTGAGATGAGTGCAATTGTGCAGTAGTTTGAGCATTCTCTTTCATTAGCAACTTCCATTTCCTCTCATGATTGCATGAGAAACCCTTGGTGCCCTTGTATCTTCTCCTTCTTCCTTCTATTCCTCTACTTCTTGTCCTTCAGAAAGCTAGGTGCAACCTCTGTCTTCTCATTCTCTTCAAACAGTCCATCAAAAGTCCTGTCAACTTTACCAGCTAAGGTTTATCAAAAAGATTCCTTTGGGAATTNGCCCTTGTATCTTCTCCTTCTTCCTTCTATTCCTCTACTTCTTGTCCTTCAGAAAGCTAGGTGCAACCTCTGTCTTCTCATTCTCTTCAAACAGTCCATCAAAAGTCCTGTCAACTTTACCAGCTAAGGTTTATCAAAAAGATTCCTTTGGGAATTTCCTGATTCCTTCTCCCAAGGCTTTATTAATCTCCCATCTTTTCTCCCAAGGTCTTTTAATAATAGCTACAGCTTGAGATATAATTCATATATGATAAAATCATCTTTTAAAGTGCACAGTTCTATGGTTTTAGTATATTCATGAGTTGTGCAACTCACTGCTATCTAATCTGAACATCTTTTCATATGCTTATTGCTCATTTATAATATTTCCTCCAAAGAAATATTTATTCAGATCCTTTACCCATTTAATTATTGATTTTTATATATTCTGGATATTAGTCCTTATCAGATATACTATTTGCAGTTTTCTTTTTCTTTGGAATTGTCTTTTTAATTCTTGATGGTATCTTTCCAAGCATTAAAATTTTTAAATTTTGATGAAGCCCAATTTTTCTGTTTTCTTTTGTTAGTCATGCTTTTGGTGTCATATCTAAGAAATTATTGCTTAATTCAAGGTCATGAAGCTATATTCCTGTGTTTTCTCCTAAGAATTTTATGGTTTTAGGCCTTATATTTAAATCAATAGTGCATTTTGAATTATCTTTATGTATGGTGTGAGGTACATATAGATTCAACTACATTCATTTATATTATACATGGATATCAAGCTTTCCTAGCACTATTTGTTGAAAAAGACTATTCTTTCTCCTATTAAATTGTATTGGCATTCTTGTTAAGAATCAATTGACCATAAATTGGTCATAAATTATTTCTGAATTCTCAATTCTAGTCCATTGATCAAAATCTATTTCAAACCTCTTGAGGCTCTTTTGTCTACTCTTTTGACTTAGCTTCCTAAATGGACTTCCTGCTTAGTCTCTTCTCCAAAAAGCCACCGGAATACAATTTAACTAAAACTCTTATCTAATATGCTGCTCCCTTGCTTAAAATCCTCAGTTGAAATGACTATTCAGACCTCACTGGATGAGTCTCAGCCCCTTGGCCTGATAGGGGGAAATCTTCCTGATCTGAACCCCACCCACCTTTCCAATCTCTTCTCTCTTGTCTTCCCACCTCTCAGCTCATACTTCCGCAAAATCCAGACTACTTAGAGTTTCATAAACACCTCACGTTGTTCCATACTTTTGTGCTTTTTGTCATGTTATGTTCATGCTATGTTGCCTGAATGCCCCTTTTCCAAGTTCTTGGTCAGTTAACTTAAACAGGCTAGTTCAGTTCAGTTGCTCAGTCATCTCCAACTCTTTGTGACCCCATGGGCTGCAGCATGCCAGGCCTCCCTATCCATCACCAAATCCTGGAGTTTTCTCAAACTCATATCCACTGAGTTAGCGATGCCATCCAACCATCTCAGCCTCTGTCATCCCCTTCTCCTCCAACCTTCAATTTTTCCCAGCATCAGGGTCTTTTCAAATGAGTCAGTTCTTCGCATCAGGTGGCCAAAGGATTGTAGTTTCAGCTTCAACATCAGTCCTTCTAATGAATATTCAGGACTGATTTCCTTTAGGATGGACTGGTTGNGGCGTGCTGCAATTCATGGGGTCGCAAAGAGTTGGACACGACTGAGCGACTGAACTGAACTGAACTGAGATATAATTCATCCAACTGAGAAAATCGTGAACTTTCCTGTGGGTGAGCCTCACTGTGCGTGCTCACAGTCTCTTCACTGCACAATATGTATTCTCCTTTTTCCAGTTTGAAAATGGTACATGTTGAAGACAAAAAAACAAGGGTCTTCATCTCTGTTTCCAGTTTACATGGCAGCATCTGGCCCACAAGCAGCAAGCCTAACAGTTACTTCTTTCTTCTGTTGTTGAGTCGCTAAATCGTGTCTGACTCCTTGTGACCCCATGGATTGCAGCACACCAGGCTTCCCTGTGCCTCAGTGTCTCCCGGAGTCTGCTCAACCCGCCGAGACCCCTCTGTTGTCTGGACCTCTTTCTGCCTGAATTCTGTATTTGCAGCTGCTTATTGGACAATGTCTGGAGACGTGTCCATACTTCTAGCCTGGACCATAGCTCCACTGGTGGTTATATTCTGAGCCCTCAGCACATTGTTAAGCACGTAACAACAAATGTTGAAACAAAGTAATAAATAAGTGCCTGAAATCCCAACACTATCCTGTTGTCCTATTCCTGTGGCATCGACTTTGCAAATAGCATTACAGTCACACATTCGCAGATTCTAAAGCTTCACATAGTATAGTAAAATGCTCCCTGTTTCACTTCAGGCTTTAAAATCTTGAGTCATCTTTGGCTTTATTCTACTTCCCATTATATCCACATAATTACCAAATTCTGTTCATTTTTCTTCACTTCATTTTCTTCCCCATACCTCTTTCTCNTCGCAGATTCTAAAGCTTCACATAGTATAGTAAAATGCTCCCTGTTTCACTTCAGGCTTTAAAATCTTGAGTCATCTTTGGCTTTATTCTACTTCCCATTATATCCACATAATTACCAAATTCTGTTCATTTTTCTTCACTTCATTTTCTTCCCCATACCTCTTTCTCTTCCCTTTTAAAGATTTCCCCTTTATCCCCAGCCTAAGTCAGTTTCTCTCTATGTGTGTAGAGGTAAATGTATAGAGATTGTTGAAACACCTTTCTGCTTGTCCTCTGTCTGCCTTCTGCCCTCCACCCCTAGTTCCTAAGACACCAACTGATTTTCTAATCTAACCTTTGTAACTGTGGTGGCTGCCACCTTGTTATTCTTTGCTTAACGAACTAGAGGCTCCCTTTACAATGAATCTTTGTCCAGACTCTCCCAGACACTCAGTGTCACCCACTTCCCTGAGTACCTTATTTGCTGATGTACTCTGTACACATTTTTTGTTCTAGTTAATTTGAAAGCAGTAGTGCCTTCACATATACCCTCCTTACACCTGTTCCTGTGTGTGTGTGAATGGGTGTTTAGCGTCATCACTCTGGGAGTGCCCTCCCTGGACCTCTGCTGTCTAAATCCTGCCTCAGCTAGTCTACCTTCCTGTAAAAAACCATTTCGTGCCTACATTCACTTATGTTTTTCCTTTAGAAAAAAATATTTAAATGTAATTGTTCTCTCGTTGTTTAATGTATAGTTTTATGTCTCCACATTTATTATATTTAATTCCTTAAGATCAGATTCTTTTTGCTCCCAAATGTATAGCACAGAGACAGGCATGTAGTAGGGCCTAAATAGATAAAGGTTGGTCTGTTGTTTCTAAGGCGTAGCACCTTTATGTCTCCCCATTTCTCACCTTTACTCAGTGTTGTTTAGGAACTGCTGTCACCCCAACCCCAGCAGCTTTGAAAAGGCCGAATGGCTGCCAGCCACAGAAGCCTGCAACTAGTTTTCAGTTGAACACGGATTTCCATCAGTGAGAGGCCTTTTCCCTAGGAACTTTTTAATGATATACATTACCATATGGTAAGGGCATAGGGAAGTATTAATCTTTGGAACCTGGGCTTGCAGAAGTTTTTTCAACTAAACAACATGAATACTTTCTAAATAGTAGGAGTTTTTGAGTGGAAACAAGGCTTCCATATACAGCATCCATTTGCAGCTCTAACTGTGCACTGGGGAATTACTTAGGTGCTGTCTTCCTTTGACAAAAAGCCACTTTTCTTTAAACCTGTATTCTTGGTCATGGCCAGATCTATCAAAAGTTCTTTTCTGTCCTAGAACCAGGTGCAGGGAGTCCCATGGTAGCCAGAGAAGGAAGGAGAGGAAGCTAAAATAACATGAGGAAGACTTGGAGACAGCGCTGTTGCTACAAGTCAGCTGCCAGGCAATTCTAATTAAGTTCCTGTTGGAATCCCTAAAGCAGTCCTTTTCTGCTGCTTTCCTGGCTTAGGTACTGAGAAGTTTGTGAATCATATGGCGTATTAGACGCTATGCTAAACCCATGATGCCTACCTTTCCATTGCTTGCCTGTCATCTAGGTGGGCAGTACTTGAACACATGACAAATTTCCAACAGGACAAGGCAAAAGCAGGAACAGCAGATCCTCAAGGAACCCACAAAACAAATTATTCCTGACTTCCCATTAATTGTTTCTGTAGCTATTTGCGCCTGCTCTGTGCCAGGAGCAGTTGTGGACATTTGGAATATAGGAGCAATCAGGGTAGAAACTAAAACTTAGAACTCTTTGTCAACCCCACATTTTTACTACTGACTGCATAATTTTGGCAAGTAACCATTCGTATCTAAATATCCTAAAGGAAAAGACTTTGCCAACCCCTGTTTGACTTTATACTTGTTTCAAAACGTTAATGATAATATTAAGCAACAGAAACTATCATATTGGTTCAGAAAACTTAAAATTACTTGAAAGGATAGCAATAGATTTTGTAGTCACTTGTTAACAAATGGAAGAGCCGTATAGCTTTTCAAAGAAAGAAATGACAGAGATTTCTAGTGGTACTCCTCAGCTTGGCAACGGCCCTGCCCACTTTCCCACTTTCTATTCCGGAAAGTGGAATGGGAGACAGAGATGCCGCTGGAGAGCTGAGGGACACTGCAGACCTTCTGTGAGCAGGGCTCAAAGCTTTAAGCTGTTTGTAGTAATGGGAGTCAGCCCGCTTTCTCAGCCTTCTCAGAGACTGAAACTGCATCTCTGAGACGGGTTACGCACTGTAATTATAGATCTATTGATACCGTTACAAGATTCCTAACCTTGGCCTTATGAATACCATGTTCTAAATTACTGAAAAGCCAGATTACCAGTTGAAGAATATTGGGGGTACTGGTATAACATAGACTATCAATTGTGAGCCATCAACCCCAAGCTCTCACATTGTCCACTGGGCACATATCGTAGAAGGAAGCATTCCATTTTATTTGTTTTTGTACCCTGTATACTTCTTACGGGGAGTAGATAGAACTGTCACAGAACACAGTGTAAGATTCAGCCATTTATTCAAAATAGCAAAAGTTAAATAGTAAAGAATTTTTTTTTTTTTAAGGAAAGCATTCTGTTAAGAAACTCAGACTAATTTTGCCCTAAGCTTTCTTTCTAGTTAGGCTTAGAGGGGAGCTTGTAAGGTTGTGTAACCTACAGTGTATAATAATGGAAACATACTGACTGCGCAGGAGAGAGAAGTTTTACTAGGCCATTGCACTGAGAAACATCCATGGGAGTCTTTACACAAGAAACATTAGCAATATAATAAATATCTTGATAACCATTTTAGGGGAAAATTACACTATCAAATTGTTACATCTTATATTAGCCAATAGTGAAAATGAAAGCCTTCATGTGGAATTAGGATAATTTTCCACTAAACAAATCATTGTTCAGTTAAGGTAATTAGGTTGTATGGTCTTAACAACTGTATTTCATACGCCATCTGAATAAAGCTTGAAGAATCCTCTATATTAAATAATATAATAAACTTCATCTTTACCATCTATGTCTTATATCTAGAGCAAGTTGGCCTTTCCCCCCTCCCCCAAAATACACATAAAATAGCCCTTTTCATGCTCACTAGTGACAGTCTGTGACTGCCTACCATCTAGCTTCTGCCATTGTTCTCAATCCAGTTTTTTATAAAAGCTGGATGACAAAAATGATATATTTTGAATTCTGAAGATGTTGAATGGTATTTTTATGAAGATGGACTACAGAAGTGCCTCTAAGCAGAGCCGAAACTTCTCTCAAAAAGAAAGGTTGGAGTCACTCAAGTACTTGAATGACTGCATAACTTTTAATAGCATGCTTACACTTGAATTTCAGGTACAGTGGTTGAGGAAAGCAATGGTTCTGACGAGATGGAGAATTCAGATGAAACAAAAATGTCAGAAGAGATATTAGCCTTGGTGGATGAATTTCAACAGGCATGGCCCCTGGAAGGCTTTGGAGGAGCACTGGAGATGAAGGGACGGCGTCTGGACTTGCAGGGCATACGAGTGCTGAAGAAAGGCCCCCAGGATGGAGTAGCCAGAAGTTCTTGCTATGGAGACTGCAGAAGTGAAGATGATGAAGCGACAGAATGGGTAAGAGTTTGCCAACTCAGTCCTTACCAATTTGTAGCCCAGGTCCTTGAGAGTGGGTAGGGGGCAGTGCTCCTAATTTGCTAAGTGACTCCGTGCCCTAGTCAGCCTTCACATGAGAATTCTACTGCTGGAAGCATTTCATGTGCCTTAGGTATGGTTGGCTTTTAGAGGAAATGGGTGTGAAGCCACGCTCAAAGCCTGCAGGCTTGGAACAGCCCAGTTGAAACATCTTAAGTTTTAGTTTCCTCTGTGTCCTTTGCTGCTAAGTCACTTTAGTCGTGTCCAGCTCTCTGCTACCCCATAGACGGCAGCACACCAGGCTTCCGTCCCTGGGATTCTCCTGGGATGCAAGAACACTAGAGTAGGTTTCCATTGCCTTTTCCAATACATGAAAGCAAAGTCGCTTAGTCGTGTCTGACTCTTAGCAACTCCATGGACTGCAGCCCACCAGGATCCTCCGTCCATGGGATTTTCCAGGCAAGAGTACTAGAGTGGGGTGCCATTTAAGGCTAGGTTATTTTGTTTATTTCACTAAATATTTTTCATCTAGACCTTTAAGAATTAAACTGGAGGAAAGAACTTAACTCTTGCACAGGACTGGTTGTTATTTTTGTTTTTTAATTGGAGGATAATTGCTTTACAATATTGTGTTAGGACTCGTTATTCTTAAAGCCACCAATACTCACAGCCACAGGCAGACATGGAAATTGATCTCATTTGTCCCTAACATGTTTTCATTTCCCAGATCACATTCCAGGTCAAACGTGTAAAGAAACCCAAAGGAGATCATAAGAAAACTTCTGGGAAAAAGGTAGAATCAAGTCAGACAGAAAATGTACATCGTAACCAAGGAAACCTGGAGATCACTGGCCCAAAGGTGGCATCTCCTGGGCCACAAGGTATATTGGAATGTTCAATATGCCAGTTTCTTCTTTCAGATTTCACTGTTTCAGTTCCCACAAAGGGTGTGTTCGTGACTGCAAGTAGATCATATGAAAAGGTAATTGAGCCAACTGAACAGGAAGCCAGTCATTGGTATAAAAAGTTTGTTTTAAACATTTATTTGGCTTATAGTCTTACCATCTTGAACTTAAATATTCTATTAATTCTTAACTTGACAGCTTAGTTTAATATAAAAAAACTGGGTTTGAGACAGACTCCTTGGGTTCAGACACCAATTTTGCTTTTTAGTTCCTTTGCCTCATTTTTCTTATCTATAAAATGGGGATAATTGCATCTGTCTTATAGAGTGGTTGTGTATATTTTATAAGGTCATACATGTAAAGTGCTTTAAATGAACTGAACACATAGGGCTCGATAAATACTATCTAGTAACTTTTTATGTGTTAGATAGCTCTTTAAGTATTAGAACTTTGGAACTACTCCCCAGGGGAAAAAAAAATACATTTACATCAAAATTTGGCATGTACTTTTACAGTTCATAGTTATCCCAAAGTCTGTCTTTGGACTCCAGGTTCAGAGCCATTGCCGTGAGTACAGTTGACTTTCTTTTCCAGCAGTGAAACAGAGGTGATAGAATTTCTTTTTTAAAAAAAAGAAAGAAAATTCTCCTCTTTAATTTTTTTTCTCCTTTTTAAAAGGATATCTTCACTGTGGTAGATTTGACAGTTCAAGATGACTTCATGAAAATGTGTCTAATTCAAATTGTATTTGCCAAAGCTGAAAGCAGAGAGCACATAATAAAATATAAGGAATAAGGTGATCTTAGCTAAATCTCAGAATGATCTGTGACTTGAAAAAAATACTAAGGACACCAAAAAGGACATTTTGGCATGACTAGAGTTGAAATATAAAGTAGTTTTACTGTTTAAGGAAGATAGCATGTGTTAGCAGATTATGGGAGGAAAGTGGCACTTGCTCTAATAAGCCTATGTGCAGTAGCACATAGAAAAAGGAAAAAGATACTCAAACTATAAAAAATCAGTCATTATGGCAGTGAAACTTCCAATGGTTTAAATAGTAAATGTAATAAATACATTAAAGAGGAAAATTTTAATGGATAGTTATATACTTTTAAGGTGAAAAAGGACTTTCTAAAGCACAGAGAAAAAGAAAAAAGTAATTCTGGCATCAGAAAACACTACAAAATAGACAAAGAATTGAAACAGTATTTTTGCAGAATATTAATCTATTTTTACAGAATACATTATAAGCAAAGGATATGAGTGTCATTTAAAGAGCACCTCCAAATCGATAGAAAAAAATACAGCATTTCAGTAAAATATGTGCACAATACATAGGCAGTTCACCAAATACACGTAAACACTCACACACATACACACACATGGCCACTCAGCATTAGCCTCTCGAGCAGTCAAGGAAATGCAGACATAAAATGTAACATGCCATTTCTGCTTGTCAGATTGTCTTTGTGTAATACACAGTGAGATTTAATAAAATGAATTTTGGGATAGTTTGACTAGATACATCAGAAAATTTTTAAATATACCAACAGCTTTACTTCTAGTAATTTACCCTAAATAATCTTATAAGCATATTCAAAAGCAGAGACATTACTTTGCCAACAAAGGTCTGTCTAGTCAAGGCTATGGTTTTTCCAGTGGTCATGTATGGATGTGAGAGTTGGACTGTGAAGAAAGCTGAGCACCAAAGAATTGATGCCTTTGAACTGTGGTGTTGGAGAAGTCTCTTGAGAGTCTCTTGGACTGCAAGGAGATCCAATCAGTCCATTCTAAAGGAGATCAATCCTGGGTGTTCTTTGGAAAGAATGATGCTAAAGCTGAAACTCCAGTACTTTGGCCACCTCATGCAAAGAGTTGATTCACTGGGAAAGACTCTGATGCTGGGAGGGATTGGGGTCAGGAGGAGAAGGGGATGACAGAGGATGAGATGGCTGGATGGCATCACCGACTCGATGGATGTGAGTTTGAGTGAACCCCGGGAGTTGGTGATGGACAGGGATGCCTGGCGTGCTGCAATTCATGGGGTCGCAAAGAGTCGGACACGATTGAGCAACTGAACTGAATCTTATAAGTGCAACAGATAGACTTATAAAGATACTGATCATCATGCTGCTTATCATAATAAAAATCTGAAAAATACCTAAATGATGACAGTTGCCTAAATAAACTACAGCATGTTCTTGCCCTGTACTGTGCAACCAAGATGTCTGTAATTTAGTAAGTGAACAAAAGCACTTTATAAAGTAGCATATATTGAAGATACCTCAATTTTACACTAAAACATCATAAATGACCATCTGTGGGTGCTAATAGGGCTACAGGTGATTTTCATTTTCTATGGGTTTTTTTTTCCATTTTTTAAATTTCTTTAAAAAAGCCTATATTACTTTTACAGACAAAAACTAAAAATTTCTTGTAAAAGTGAAAGTTAAAACTCAGTATGGTTGAGAGGATAGGAGAGCACTTAGGCAGTTTTAAGTGGATTCAAATAGGTGGGGCTGGGTAGGGCACTAAATATACTTGCAAATAAGATCACGAAACTATTTACTTTCACTAGTGTCCAAAGTTCTGTAGCAGTGGAAGAGTTAAGAGAAGACCACAGAGGTTCAGTATCCCAGTTTTCAACCAACTATAGATTCTGTCCACTGCCAAGTGATAAGATTTGTGATAAATCCTGACATGGTGGTAAAGCAAATTATTAAACCAGTCCTTTGTGAGCCCATGGGGGAAGAGTCTCAGAGATCATTATGGGCCATTGTAGATTTTCTAAGAATTAATAAAACTGATAATGCATAATTGACTTCATTTCCCACTTTGGTGAGGTCTACTAGACTAGAAGACCAGGGAAGTGCCATATACATAATGTAACTGGATTTAAGCAAAGCACTTAACAGAGTGTCTTATGACATCCTTGTGAACAGTGTGGCGAGAGATGGGCTTAAAAGCTCCCCAATGCCTGCAGCATAAAGACCACACTTTCTAGGGTGGCGCACAAGACCATTTACAACCCAGCCTCTGTCTCCCCTTCAGCACCATTCCCTGAACCAATCATGCTCTTGGTTTTACCTCTTTGTCTTTGCACATGCTCTTCCGTCCACCTAGGATGCACTTCTGCCACCTCTGCGGTGCTAAGATGTCACTCATACTTAAACTTCAAACTCCAGTGCCATCTCTTCCTTGGTACCTTCAGGCAGCATGTTTCTTTCTCCTCTGTACAGCTGCTCTCTGCCATCACTGTGGCACTTACCCTGTTGTGTTCTAATAATTTATGTTTACCTTCCTCACTAGACTGTGCGCTCAAGAGCAGGCCCTTTTATTGTTCCTCTCTGTATCCCTAGTGTCTTAATACAGTTCCCAGTCCCATATAATAGCTGCTCAATAAATATAGCATCACTGACTCAATGGACTTGAGTTTGGGCAAGCTCCGGGAGATGGTGAAGGACAGGGAAACCTGGCATGCTGCAGTCCATGGAGCTCCAGAGTCGAACGTGACTGAGCAACTGAACAACAACAAAATATTTTCCAAGCGAATTTCATAAACAGANGAGTTTGGGCAAGCTCCGGGAGATGGTGAAGGACAGGGAAACCTGGCATGCTGCAGTCCATGGAGCTCCAGAGTCGAACGTGACTGAGCAACTGAACAACAACAAAATATTTTCCAAGCGAATTTCATAAACAGAAAGGGAAAATAAGTTGTATTGTGAAAGTTATGGTTTAATTATCTTGTTATTTATTTAAACAGGGTTCATTTGAAACTCTTCCAAACTTTTTTTTTTCTCTTTTATTAAAATCTAAATCTAAAGCCCTGCCTCTATCTTAAAAGTTTTCTATTGTTGGTAAATTCCTATATAGGAATTTTCTATAAAGAGCTATACCAAAGTTCTCCTTCCTATCCATTCCATTGGAATTTCTTCAGAAGACTCCTTCGCAGATAAGACTTAGATCTGCTCTTTTCTTGGGGGTTTATCTAAGTAAAGAGCCTACACCCAAAAGGTGGTACCTTTGAAGGGTATCAGGAAACAGAGCCTTAAAGGCCCAGGAAAGCTTTAAATAGCATGACTGGCAGCGTGCACGTTATCCTCAAGCAGACCTGGATCTGAATCGCAGTGCTCCCTCGCGTAGCCGGGTGGCCCTGGGCAGGTCACTTGATTTCTCTTGAGCCTCCATTCTCTTGAGCCTCCATTTTCTCATTCGAGAAACAAGGATTAAAACCTGCCTCCTGAGGTTCCAGATGAAAAGCATTTAGCACAGGTCCTGAGCACACAACACGGTAAGTGCAGTGGAAATAAGTGATGACCTTTCGTTGTCATCATTATTCTGTATGGTACTGCTGTTCTTTACAACGGGGTTCTCTGCCAGGAGTGGCTTTGCCCTCCCAGGGAGCACGTGACGGTATCTGGAGACACTTGGGGTTGTCACAGCTCAGGGAAGGTCCTGCTGACGTCTGTTGTGGAGAGGCTAGGGACGCTGTGAGACAGCCTCCAGGGCCCAGGACGACACTCCCGGCGTCAGCAGTGCCAAGTTAAGAAGCCTGCGTTAGACACGTCGGCTTCTCCTGGCCCAGAGCTGTCTTTATAGAAGCAAAATGTAGAAAGGTGAAGATTAAGTTTGGTAAAATGTTAACACTGAAGAGTATTTTAACCCTCATCTCAGTCTTAAATCCAGTGAAGGGTTCATTCACTTTTACCTCATCATCTTATCTTTGAAAACAAGGCTTTCCTCAATGATGACAGTTACTCCCATCGCTGTGAATGACAAAGACTTTTGTTAGTTCTGTAAGTGGTAGAAATTCTAGACTAGAAGGATGACTGGCACCTCGAATACACCAGTCTGAGTGAGGTAACTACCAGGGCATAAGACACTATATGTGTCTTTGGGTCTTTGCTATTGTGTTGACAGATGATGTACTTTCCTTCCAGGAAAGAAGCGTGACTACCAGAGTCTGGGGTGGCCCAGCCCGGACGAGTGCCTCAAGCTCCGCTGGGTAGAGCTGACAGCCATCGTGAGTACCTGGCTTGCAGTTTCTTCAAAAAACATTGAGTGAGTATCTTAAAGCTCTCCCTCTTCCATGGCACCTGTGTACCAGTGATTCCACTGGGCCCCGGCTGACTTCCGGGATGCCCTTCTTTGTCAGCAGCTGCCATAGAGTCATCCTTCCTGGGGCTGGTGGTTCAGAGGATGCCTGGGATGGACTCCGCTCGCGGCCCCGACACGATGTGCGTGCCCTCCTCTCTGTGCCTGCTCCCCTGCGTTCTGTCGATCCAGTCACAGAGGATGCAGTGTAAATTAAAGACTGGTGCTCTCCATTAAAGCACAAAACCTCAGTGGCGTCATGTGCTTGAAAAGGGAGTCAGAGCAAATCCACATCTGTGAGCACCTGCCAGGACACAAGCAGGCCGGGTTGCCTCTCTGATAACTGCTTTTTCTCCCTGGATGCTCATTCTCTTTTGTTGGCCAACCACCCCCTCCCCCCAGTTTGTTTTTTTTTTTACCTTTTAAGCATTGCAGTTACCTAAGATTGACCACTAAACCTTATTTTAAAATAATTCCTAGTCAGAGTCCAAAACTTCTGTCACTGATATGTTGACAACTCCCAAATCTGAATCTCCAGATTAGACCTTTCTTCAAATCCCTTAAGTCGTCTCTCCAGTTAGCCTCCCTGCCTAGATCTCTCTCCACCACCTCAAGCTCAGGAAAACTAAACTCACCATTTTCTTTTCCATTCTCCTTTCCCCCCAAAAAAATCTTTGTTCTGTTTGTTTTCTATTTCTTGCCCTTAGTAAATAGCTCCCAGCAGTGCTTAGGCCAGAAACCCAGGAGTTGCCCTTACCCCTCCAATCCAGTCTGTTACAGTTCTTGTCACTTTTACCCTTTGAGTATTTTTCAAAACTACCTGCTTTTCTTCATCCCTGTTGCTGGTTTATTCATTCTTGCATCTCCTCAATCCATTCTCTCCATAGTACTCAGAATTGTTCCTCAGATAGAAGTAAAACAATTCTTAAAATGCTCTAACAACATGTAACTATTGCTGTTCACAGTGGCCCACACAGCCCTTCACGATCTGCTCCCCACATGTCTTTCCGTCTTCAGCTCTGCTCTCCCTCCTGCCAGGCCTCCACACGTTGCTGCCTTTGCCTGTGGTGGTGGTCTCAGCATCTTCTCCCCACCTGTTCAATTCATGTTCCTCCTTCTGGCCTTAACATCTTTCCTCCTCAGGAAATCCTTCACGAACTGCCTCCCTCCTCCATCAGCACAGAGGAAATGTACACCCCCTCTAGGAAACTGACACTACTGTGTTTTTATCTTTTATAACTCATCCCATCATCTATAATAACTATCACAAGACAGTGAGCAGCATAACAGTGGGGAACTGGGTATGTTTTGTTAATTATTATAACTCTGATATCTGACATGTGATAGACTAAATAATGAATGAATGTTTGCATATTAATATATGGTCAACTTTTTTAAGTAGCTAGAAGCAAAATTTGCCAATGTCAAATTGCCACATCAGTATATATGATAGAGTAAAACATTTGGCCAGTATATAGCAGAAAAATGACCACTTTGGAACCATGAAGGGAAGTGCTTACATCTTATACATGGATACAATGAATAGCTGGATCTGTGTAAATTTATGGTCTAAACTTTAGGGAACTTTTCCTGTGGGGACAAGTATGCCTCTGTGCATAGAGGGAAAATGAAAGACAGGAACCACTTCTGGTTATTTATCACTGTCTGTACCCTGGAAAAGAAATCCTAGAAGAAAACCTACCTGGTTTAAAACCTCCGCAGTGAGAAAAAGTGGCCAGCAGCAGTGAGCAAATCAGACACCTTGATGCGTAGATAAGAGGCAGCTTGAGAGAAGACCAAGCTCAGGACTCAGATCCCAACACTGCTGCTCTGACCGAGGGCACAGCCTCTACTCATACAGTCAGCAAACAGTCAGTACCAGGCACTGGAGTCCTTGTACCTATAAAGTGAGAGGCCAGACTAAGTAGCTCTGGAAATTGCTTCCATTTTGAGATTCTGTGGTTCCAGACAGTTCTATTTATATATTGCAGTTATGGTCAGCAAATGATTAATACTTTGTCCCCACCCACTTAACTTTTCTGTGGCTAAGGTGGTCCTCTCCATCTTCCAGCATCACAGAACACATCGACTTTGCCACTCCAATACAGCAGCCAGCGATGGAGCCTGTTTGCAATGGCAATCTCCCCACGAGCATGCACACCCTGGACCACTTGCAGGGGGTTTCCAACCGAGCCAGCCTCCACTACACGGGTGAGAGCCAGTTAACAGAGGTGAGTGCTCTGTTCAGCCAGAGCTATATTCAGCCAGTCTGTAGTTTTTGCCGTACAGTTATGATGCAGCTGATAACGAAAGTGCAAGTGGTCAGGCCAGGTTTTTTTGCCTTTTTCAGATGGTTGTTGTCTAGATGGCTTTAGGAAAAGCCTGATTTCTTTCAGGCCCTGTGATTTTTTATGACCAGAAAATTATAATTCTGACTCATTCCTCCAGATGGGTAGCATTCTGCTTGTCACTGGATGGAGGCTGTTTGGAGAAATATTTGGGACAGTTAATTTTCCTGTTGACATTCTTAAGAAGGGAGGGAAGGAGGGCAGACGCAACATATATCTAGCAAAGAGTGTACATAGAAGAATAATCAGAAGACATGCCACAAATATCCAGCAGTAGAGGGTATGTTAGATAAGTTTTGGTGTAGATATAAGCTAGTATACAGTAAGGGCCATTAAGAAAGATGTATGAGAAATGTAGTTATTGACGTGAAATTTTTTGACTATATTGTGTGAAATGTAGGTGATAGTTTGCAGTGTGATCCCATAGTACACAGTCTGAGAGTAATGATACATGTGTACATAGAAAAATATCTGCAAGATACATAAGCGATCCTAACAGTGGTTGTGTCTGGGTGATACAATTACAAGCGCTTTTTGTTTTCTTTATGTACTCTACGTTTTGTAATGCTATAACGAATGTGTTTTACTTGCCTATAACCTTTGTTAAGCAAGAGAGGGCTGAGGGAATGGTAATGGCCTTCAGTGTGTCTTCCACAAAATGCCTTAGCAACAGGACCACGGCAGGCGCCCCCGGATAGTCTGCACCCACAGCACAGCGCCCAGCTCGGTGTCAGCCGCGTCGTCAGACCTCGCCTCATTGCCATTCCTCTAATCTGTCATCTCCCTTCCTGAACCAGGTATTGCAGAATCTTGGCAAAGACCAATATCCACAACAGTCACTTGAACAAATTGGCACCCGAATTGCCAAAGTTTTGGAAAAGGTAAGTCACTCTATAGGAAAGCTATCAACTGTTACCCACTTTCTCACTTTTCCAGATTATTTGCCATTAAGTGGCCCTAACCTCTTCGGTTAGTTATTTAGCACTTGGTAACTAAAAGGATGACGTGAAATAACCTCACACAGAATATTTTAATCATTTTTCTGTGACTTTTTCCATTACGTGGTTACTATTCTTTTTTGCTGCTTTGTTTACTTTCTATGCTTAAATTTATGTGGTCAGTTTTCTCATTTTTAGTCTACCATGGATAGATTTAGGTGATGCTACTAAGAACTTTGGAATCCAGGTATGAGAAATAAGTCAAAGTTTCATCTTCTGGTGAATAAAGAATATTTGGTAGTTTGGATCATGGGTGGGAACCATATCTTGAAATATCTTTTTTCTGAAGTCATGAAACAGGATATTTGTAAAACTTTGTTTTTTCTTACTTTATGGTTAAGAATCTATCCACTTATTATACGATATTGAAGAGGTGATACAAGAGTGATTAAGAGAGTCTGCTCAGCTTCCAGTATGACCGTGGCAGCATGGCAGGGAAGGGCAGTCGCGTCATTTTAAAGGAGAGGAGATGCACAGCCATCCCCGTTCCATGGCAGTTCTGAAATTCACATGGCCAGCTGCACCAGTTCCCCCAGTTCCCGGGTAGGAAATAGCTTTGGTTCCCTGGCGTTGGTTTCATTCTGTTTCTCAGCTCTTCTCTCGAGGCTGCCTTTCCTTTTCCTTAGAAGTGTCCTGTATTTCCAGCTGAAGAGCTTCCTCAGCCTGCTGCCTGGGTATCCTTGGCACAACTTTGTAAAACTTTGTGGACTTTCAGATTACAAGCCATTCCAAGAGGCAAAAGCCACTCCCAAAAATCTCTACAAAGAAGGCCCCATCTGCTTCAAAGATGAGTCCAGGACAATACCTTTAAGATTCTTAGATGCCTTTTGTCTGACAGTCCACAAGACTTAACTCAAGACGCAGATCTTTCTGAGGTGGTAGTAACAGAGGGTCTTACTGCCGTGTTTTTGATGTGATCTTGATCCTGAGGCCATAGTTTTACTGGTAGCATCTGGATCTGATTTTTTTTTGTCAAAACCTTGTGCTGACTGGAGAAACTGGTAATTGAGATGAGAAAGCTCCATTTTCTAACCCTGCAAGTCCCAGTTTGGAAGCATTTTCTCTAAATTCTGCTTGGAAACTGCAGTTCCTTGTTTAGTTCTCCTTTTTTAATGCTTTATTATGGGTGACGTTTAAAACACCATTTGTCACTTTCAGCGTTCTTCCTCAAAGCCTCCCTAGCCAGGTCCACAACACCGTTAGGTATTTTCCCAAATTCCAGATAGAGCCTCCCTAGCCAGGTCCACACCACCGTTAAGTATTCCCCATATCCCAGATAGAGCCTCCCTGTTTGCTTGGCCAGCAGATGATGGTGCCTCTCCTCCAGCCTCCAGGAGCGGTTTCCTCAGTGCTCTTCCAGCCTGCATTAATGGTCTTGTTGCTGTTCCTTCAGCAATATCCTCAGCCCACTCCCCAGAGTACTGTCAGAGTGCTCTAAGTTTCTGTTATGGCAGCAGTCTGTCCTTGATACCAGATATTGTTTTCAGTTGTCTTTTTTGCTTAATAAATTAGGCCAGAATTGAGTGGCTTAAAACAAAACTGCTATTTGCTCAAGACCCTGCAGCCTGAGCTGGACTTCCTTCTGATCTGACTTGGAATCATCCATGAACTACAAACATATGGAGTCTCAGCTGGGGCTGACCACCAAAGAAATCTGGAGCGATTGGAGTAGATGAGACACGGCTGTATACTGTCCCTCTCCAAGCAGACTCTCCAGCAGAGAAGCTGGACCTTTTCACCTGGTGTCTCAGGGCTCCACGAGACTGAGAGCAAAAGCATCCAGGCCTTTCAGAACCCATGCAGAGAGCTGGAGCAGCAGCGCCTTTACGAGTTCCATCCGTCAAAGCAAGTCCCAGGGCAAGGGAGATATCCTTCACCTGCTGGTAGTGCAGAGACTACGGTCCATCTTTAATGGTGGATCTTTAATCCAACACAGTGCCTTTCAAAAGGAGCAGCAATAAAACCGACAGCTTCTCGGTGGAAATGATAGAAACTAGCAGCCAATGCCGTGACATCTTTAAGGTACTAAAAAAGAAAACTGCAAACCTAGAACTCTTTTCCGGCAAAAATATTCTTTAGAAATTAAAATGAAATAGATAGGTATTCAATAAAAATTCAGAGACCTTGGCACCAGTAGGCTTGCACTGAAATAAAAATTAAAGGGAGTTCTTCAGAAAAATGATCCTAGACAGAAATATGGGCATGCCAGAGGGAAAGGAGGACACTGGAAAGAAAATATAAATGAAGACTAATTGTACAAAATGATAACTGCACTGCCCTGAGGAGCTTCACCTTTATATATAACCAAAATTCGTGGTAACAGTAACATAAACGATGGCTAAGAAATAAATAGAGTCTAAAAGTTCTAATTGGTATCGGCCAAGTCATAAAAGAAAGTTTGCATTGAACTGTAATAAGAATGTGTTTTAAGTTCCAGGCTAACTACTAAAAATGGTTTTAAAATGTAATTCAGTGGAAGGAGAAGTGAAATAACGTAAAACATTTGATTAATCCAAAGAAAATTAAGGAAGGTAAAAAGTACGTAAAAATAGACCACAGATAGTAAAATAGAAGATAAGTATATCATTAGTTAACTTCAGAAAAGATTTATCATTAAAGCATTTTGTATGGAATGGATTTTTTTTAATCCAACTATATGCTGCTTATAAGAGAAACTCTTCAAATATTAGGACACAGAAAGGTTGAAAATACAAAGATGAAAAATACATCATACAAACAAAAAAAGGACAGCAGATACAGCTATACTTTTTTCTTTTTTTTTAAGTTTGAAGCAAGAAACAGAGTTAGAAGGGCTAAAATGAAAAAATTGATAATTTGAGATGATGTGGAGCAACCAGAACTCTGATACATTGCTAGTGAGAATATAAAATAGTACAGTTATTTGGAAGACAGGCTAATAGCTTATTAAAAAGCTAAGCATATATGATCCAGTATTTTACTGCCTGGTACTTAATCAAAAGTGAAAGTGTTAGTCACTCAGTCATGTCTGACTCTGCAAGTCCGTGTTCCTCTGATTCTTCAGGCAGGAGTACTGGAGGGAGTAGCCATTCCATTCTCCAGGGGATCTTCCTGACCCAGAGATTGAACCTGGGTCTCCTGCACTGCAGACGTATGCTTTACTGTCTGAGCCACCAGAGAAACCCCATGAAAACTATGTCCTCGAAATACTTGTTAAAAAATGTTCACAGCAGATTTATTTATAACAGCCAAAAACCTGGAAACAGATACCCATCAATAAAAGAATAATCAGTGTTATATTTATACAGTGGATACTATTCTACAAGAAAGATCCTATATCCATATTGATGAATCTCAGAAATATTGTGCTATTAAGTCACTGGACACAAAAAAATGTATAGTGTATGATCCCAACTATACGAAATCCTAGAACAGGCAAAATTAACCTCTGGTGGTAGAAATCAGAAGAGGGAATTGCTTTGTCAGGGGAAGGGGTTGATTGGGAAACAGCTTGAAAGAACATTCTGGAGTGTTTAATGTTTTCTGTGTCTTTAAGTAATAGTCAAAACTGAATGTTATACCTAAGGTCTGAGCATTTCTATTTATATACCTTGATTTTTTAAAATGAAGTTTAGATAAAGGTTTTAGACCACCAGAAACTGAAAGATACTTGTTATCAACAGACTTGAATTAAAAATCCTTAAGGGATTTCTTTCAGACAGAAGGAAAACTATTCCAGTTAGAAACTCAGAAAAACAGAAAAAGGCAAAGAAAACAACAGCAAGAATAAATATTAAGGTATATGTAAATAAGTATGTTGATACAAAATAATAACAGTACTGTCTTCTGAGGTTACAGTTCATAGCAACAGCAACACGAAAGGCAGAAAGGAGTTACCCTGACCACTGTAGCTGGGCTCAGATCCAGTTAGACGTTTCATACTCGTGTAATTGGCCTCACTTGCGTGGGCTTCACTCGGGGATAAGGGGCCAGGACACCACAGCAGCAGCAGGCTCGTACCTCCAGAACAGGCACGCATTCAGGCCAGGGCCATTCTCTGCCCACCCTTCTTCCTGCCAAGTGACTGTTGAGGTGCGAAGGAACAAGTCAAATGGTTAAAAGTGAGGACTACCCTGACTCAAATGCTCCAGGTTCCATATGAGAACCAGTATCTTTTGTAATAGCCCCACATGCACAGAGCAGTAGAAAGGGACACAGTTAGCCACAGGAACCATGGTACCTAGAGGCTCCCAGCTTTGGCTTTCCGCCAGGTGCTTTTTTTCCACCAGGTGAGCTTTTCCCAGTCTTTTTCTTTTTTCTAATGGAAAAGTATCTATAGGTAATACATTTTACCAATTATACTGAATTACAACTTTATTTTAAAGCTTTATAAAATTCTCGCAGTAGACTTGCAGTGAAACATGTCACAAGTGGTTAAGATAATTCATAATTCTCAGTCACGACTTCACCTGAGAGTTTTCTTACCATCCTAAACATTGAGGGCAACAGTATGGTTAGAAGTAAAACAATAACTTCCAGTGTTGCTAGAGAGACACACGTTTGGTAAACAGTTCTTTTAGTGGGATTGATCTTACAGGTCCAGATGGCTGGGTCAGCTGCCCACCGTTGCTCTTGTCTCCTCATCCTAGTGTGGGTCTGCGTTTGGGGTCAGCAGTCCTTACTCCAGACCAGTTCAGAGCAGAGACTCTTCTTAAGTGAGAAACATGAATTCAAGAGACAAGTGCTTTCGTTTCACTGTGCATGAGCTAGTTAAGAGCACCTGGTAATGGTCCTTTTACCTGGGATAGATACAGTCCTTTAAATGAAGCCTTTTCCAGTATGCATAATCTGGCTGAAGGTCATGGGGCGTTTGACCTTCATCCAAAGATTAGAACCCAGTGATAAGCTGATACGGCTGTTGGGAACGTGCACACATATGCATGTGCAGTCACTCAGTTGTGTCCGACTCTTTGTGACCCCGTGGACTGTAACTCACCAGGCTCCTTTGTCCATGGGATTTCCCAAGCAAGAATGGGTTGCCATTTCTGCCTCCAGATTTTTCCAGTCTCACCAGTCCAGACCTTTACCAAGGTCATTTTTACTGTAAGCTGTCTTGTCTGGTAACAGCTAACATTTCTCCTTTATTAGGTCTTGAGAGAAATAGGGCTAGAAGGTAAATCCAACATGAGATTTCATTATAGGCTCACAGACCAACCATGACCTTATTAACTTTTTAGCACAGTAGATCTTAGACTTTAGGGTACACCGCAGTCACCTGAAGGACCTGTTAAAACATATTGCTAGACTTCTATGACTTCACTTACTGATTTAGTAAGTCTAGGTTTGGGCTTGATAATTTACATTTCTCATAAATTCCCAGGTGATTCTGGGTGTTGTTGCTGGTCAGAGGATCACACTTAGAAAATGGCAGTGATAACAAAGCAAAAGCACCCTTTTCCCATTTACCTTTCACAAAAAACAAGGATCTCCATACGCTCTCTGCTTCAACTTTTAAAATACCTAGTCATTGTCCTTTATTATTTCTTGAAAACCCCATCTGTAGTTGTCTCTTTAGAGAGTTTTTAGTTTGCATTACCATAATTATCAGTAAGTGTCAGCAGATGACATTGGTCAGACTCCATTTTAGGGTTCAATCATTATGCACTTTCAGAGCCCTCAAAAAGCTGCCCAGCTTGCAGCCGAGGTTACTCTCACGTGGTAGCTCTGTCGAGGTCTCGCCTATGGTGGCAGATGCAGAGCACGCTGCCGCCATTGCCGTTGCAGCCAGTCTGTTTGCCAGTTTGCCACATCGTCCTGTTTGACCTTGTGGGCTGGTGCAGAGGTAGTCTCCCATTTTTGTCCCCAGTTCTTTAGGTGGTGGCTTGTGACCACACTGCTCCACCCCCTTGTCTGATCCAGACCTAGTCACAGATGTGCAGCCTTGAGTACCTGTGCTTGTCTCCTGCCCACCCCTTGTCAGGCATCAATGCCACCTTTGGCTCAGATGCATCAGCTACACCACGGGAATAGGATTCTTGCCAGTCAGCCCATTTTCCACCAGGCATTTCTTGGAAAGTGGAACGTTTTCTCTTACCATAAGTTTGTCTCCAGCTTTCATACATTCCTACAACGGGAAGATTTATCCCCTGTCACAGTGGCAAGCCTTTGCCATCAGACTCTGAGAAGGTTCGCCCTCACTGAGGCTTACCAGCATCTCCCTCCCCGTTCCATTTGTTTCATGGTGCTCTGGCCACTGAAGCAAGGATATGAACGTCTGTTTCATTGATGCTACTGCTCTGCAATGCACGCTGCCTCTGGTTTGAAGCCCAGCTCGACAGATATTTCATATTTTGCACAACCCAGTAGAGCAGTTGTCTTGCTTACACTCTGGACAATACAGAACACATAGCAAGCCAGCAGGGCAGCTTTTCATGTATTTCTCCAAGAGTTCCCATAGCTCTCTGACAGTGGTCCTGGGGACTGTTCTCTACTCCAACCCCCGAGTTGACAGTTCAGGGATAAGGGATCAGGACCACATAGGTGAGTGTGGGAACCATCCTAACCTGGAAGTCTCAAGTTCCATGTACTAACCAATGCCTCTTATAACAGTCCTGTGGCCTAGAGTCCAAGAGTTGTAACAAGGGACAGGAAATGTCACACAGGGGAAAACTCAGAGCTGGGTCTTTCTACCAGGTCATCACAGTCCACTGGCAGTTTAGAGTCAGGTCATCTTTACCATAAGCAGTGTTGCCTAGTAACATGGGTGACATTCTACCTTTATTAAGTTTCCAGGGGAACACAGCTAAAAACACAAAATTCATTTCACACAAATACACATGGACAAAATATTAGGCTTTAGCATTACAGGAAAGTCATAAAATTGAAGTAATAATTTATATTTTTAGTCTGTAATAAATCAAAGATGCATGTTGTACTTTTAGCTAATCACTAAAAGAATAGTTAAAGAATGTATAATTAAGGGAAAATGGAATAATAAAAAACATTTGATTAATTCATAAAGGAGGCAAGGAAGACAAAGGAATATAAAACAGGTGGGTGAAATAGAATGCAAATAGTAAGATGATAGCAATAAACCCAGTTTATCAGTGATCACAGTAAATTATATAAAAGGATTACATACCTCAATTAGAATGCTCACATCAGACTAGGTTAAAATGTTGAACCCAATTATATGCTGTTTGCACATAACACACCTGTAGTAATATACANTTTGTCTCCAGCTTTCATACATTCCTACAACGGGAAGATTTATCCCCTGTCACAGTGTCAAGCCTTTGCCATCAGACTCTGAGAAGGTTCGCCCTCACTGAGGCTTACCAGCATCTCCCTCCCCGTTCCATTTGTTTCATGGTGCTCTGGCCACTGAAGCAAGGATATGAACGTCTGTTTCATTGATGCTACTGCTCTGCAATGCACGCTGCCTCTGGTTTGAAGCCCAGCTCGACAGATATTTCATATTTTGCACAACCCAGTAGAGCAGTTGTCTTGCTTACACTCTGGAGAATACAGAACACATAGCAAGCCAGCAGGGCAGCTTTTCATGTATTTCTCCAAGAGTTCCCATAGCTCTCTGACAGTGGTCCTGGGGACTGTTCTCTACTCCAACCCCCGAGTTGACAGTTCAGGGATAAGGGATCAGGACCACATAGGTGAGTGTGGGAACCATCCTAACCTGGAAGTCTCAAGTTCCATGTACTAACCAATGCCTCTTGTAACAGTCCTGTGGCCTAGAGTCCAAGAGTTGTAACAAGGGACAGGAAATGTCACACAGGGGAAAACTCAGAGCTGGGTCTTTCTACCAGGTCATCACAGTCCACTGGCAGTTTAGAGTCAGGTCATCTTTACCATAAGCAGTGTTGCCTAGTAACATGGGTGACATTCTACCTTTATTAAGTTTCCAGGGGAACACAGCTAAAAACACAAAATTCATTTCACACAAATACACATGGACAAAATATTAGGCTTTAGCATTACAGGAAAGTCATAAAATTGAAGTAATAATTTATATTTTTAGTCTGTAATAAATCAAAGATGCATGTTGTACTTTTAGCTAATCACTAAAAGAATAGTTAAAGAATGTATAATTAAGGGAAAATGGAATAATAAAAAACATTTGATTAATTCATAAAGGAGGCAAGGAAGACAAAGGAATATAAAACAGGTGGGTGAAATAGAATGCAAATAGTAAGATGATAGCAATAAACCCAGTTTATCAGTGATCACAGTAAATTATATAAAAGGATTACATACCTCAATTAGAATGCTCACATCAGACTAGGTTAAAATGTTGAACCCAATTATATGCTGTTTGCACATAACACACCTGTAGTAATATACAAAACAGCTGAAATTAAACAGATGGAAAAAAGATAACATCAAATAAATACTAATCAAAAGAAAGCTGTTGTAACTATGCTAATAACAGACAATGTATAATTTAAGGTAGGAAGCATTACTCTATAGATAAAGACAATTCATAATGATAAAGTGGTCAGTCCACCAGAATATTGAAAATTGTGTATCTATACAGAACCAGTATCATAGTTTCACATGATATAGACAGACATTAAACATCAACAGATGTAAAGGGAGCAATTAATCCATGATCAAAATAGACTTTTAACATACCTCTTAATAGGTGACAGAACTAAGCAGACAAAAAATATGGTATAGAACATCTTGCTAATATACATACTTGACATAACTGATATTCATATCATGCCACATTCAACTGTGACAAAAGTCTTATTTTAAAAATGCATGTGGAACATTTACCATACTGATCACAAGCTGAATCATAAATCAAGCCTCAGTTAAATATTAAACCACTGAAATAATTTAGAGTTTATTTTCCAACCATAATGGAATTAACCTAGATAAAAAGATCAGAAAAAAAAAAAAAGAAAAGAAAATGCCCAGTGATTTTGGTGAGATTAGTAGTATACCTCTCCCTGGTGGCTCAAGATGGTGAAGAATCTGCTGGCAGTGCAGGAAACTCAGGTTCAATCCCTGGGTCAAGAAGATCCCCCTGGGGAAGGGAATGGCTACCCGATCCAGTATTCTTGCTTAAAGAATTCCATGGACAGAGCGGCCTATTGGGCTGCAGTCCATGGGGTCACAAAGAATTGGTCATGACTGAGCAACTAACACTTTCACTTTCTGAATAACTCACAATTTGGTGAAGAAAGCAAAATTAGAAAATATTTTTAAATGAATGACAATAAAGATTTTGTATATCAAAACTTGTGGGATGCAGCTAAAGCGATGCTTGAGGTGAGTTTGTAGCCCTATAAACTAATGGATATATTAACTTAAAAAAAAAAAACAGGCTGAAATTAGTGATCTATGTTTCTATCCCAAAAAGCTAGAAAAAGAACAAAATTAGACTGAGATATTTCTTGCCTCTATGTTTGGCAAAAATTCAGAAGTTTGTTAGGATACCCTTGGTGCGACCTTGGGGAAACGCACTGTCATACACTGTTGGGAGAAATGCAAAATAGAGTGACCTCTCTGAGAGGAACTAGATACCTAGCAAGTTATCTATCTAGCAAGATTATACATTCATTTACCCATTCATCCAGCAATCCTACTTTTAGGAATATTTCCTAAAAATACAATGGCAAAAAATTTATCTGACAAAAATACCTATGAGTAAGACTGCTGACTGTAGCCTGACTTGTATTAGTGAGCAAAAAACAATCCAAATGCCCAGTAGTAGGGGGTTGATTGAATAAACAGTTCACTGCGGTTGTTCATTGTGTGTGAAATCCACACAGTGGAGGCTTCTGCAGCTGTCGAAATGAATGAGGACAGCCTCTATAAACTTATATGAAATAATCTCCAGAATACAACAAGTGAAAAAAAAACAATAGAAAAAAATTATATATCAGATTACTACTTATGTCTTTTTAAAATAGCAAGTTGTAGGGAAGGGGAATATTTGTAGAAAGAAACATATTTTAAAATGAAAAGACTAACTTTGAAAAAAATTTTTAAATGNAATACAAGTGAAAAAAAGAACAATAGAAAAAAATTATATATCAGATTACTACTTATGTCTTTTTAAAATAGCAAGTTGTAGGGAAGGAGAATATTTGTAGAAAGAAACATATTTTAAAATGAAAAGACTAACTTTGAAAAAAATTTTTAAATGCTGTCCCATGGAAGGAAGATAGAAATAGGATAGAAAAGACAGGAAATAAAGCTAGCTTTCCTTGAATCAATGTTTTTTTTACTTTGAAACCAAATATTTTGCATAATTACAAAAAAATTTTTAATAAGGTAATTCCTAATTAAAAGTTAAACTGAGCCTAACTATGCATTCCATTGGTAGTATAACCACATCGAGAGGAACTATTCCAAGTGACTTTAAAACACGGTTATTTGGCTGCACATCCCTAATGAAATTTATCCTAAGAACAAAGGAGAACCTTATACTGTTTTCAGCAGTACTGTTGCTAATAATGTTAATGTTATTCTTTGCGGATTGTAGGTGCATGTACTGCAAAGTAAATGAGCGATTTTGTTGGTGATTTGGAAACTGGAATTTTGGATATGGGTGAAAGAACATAGAGATGTGAGAACAATGACGTAAACATCTTTAGTCTTAAACTGAAAGTATTAGTAAGAATTCCTGATATATTTAATTGATATATTTACACATATGCTGGCTTTATTTTGCTGAAAGACTAGAATCTGAGACTAGCCCAGTATTAATAAGCACCCTCAGTACCCAGATTGTGGTCTTTAGATACTTTTCCACTTTAAAACAAAGTCTATAATAAAAGACAAAGAAGGGCATTGTATAATGATAAAGGGATCAATACAAGAAGAGGATATAACATTCATAAACATAAATGCACCCAATACAGGAGCACTTAAATATATAAAGCAAATATTAAAAGACCTAAAGATTGACAGTAATACAATAATGGGGGACTTCAATACCCCACTTATATCAGTGGACAAATTAATCATCCAGACAGAAAATCCATAAGGAAACAGTGGCCTTAAATGACATTAGACTACTTGGCTTTAATAGATATCTGTAGGACATTCCAGGCTTCCCTGGTGGCTTAAATGGAAAAGAATCTTCCTGAATTGCAAGAGACCCAGGTTCAATCCCTGGATCAAGAAAATCCTCTGGAGAAGGAAATGGCTACCTACTGCAGTATTCTTGCCTGGAGAATTCCATGGATGGGGGTACCTGATGGTCTCCGGTCTATAGGGTTGCAAGAGTTGGACACAACTGAGCAACACACACACACACACACACACACACACACGTACGTTCCAACTAACACACACATACACGTACGTTCCAACACACACACACGCACACACGCACACAACGTACGTTCCATCCCCAAACAGCAGAATACACATTGATTTCAAGTGCACATGAACCATTCTCCTGAATGGATCGCATGCTAGGACACAAAACTAGTCCCAGTAAATTTAGGAGCATAGAAGTTATATCAAGCATCTTCTCTGACCACAACAGTATGAAAACTGGAGATCAGTTACAAAAGAAAAATGGGAAAACCAGAAACACATGGAGACTAAACAACATGATACTTAAAAACCAGCAGGTCAATGAAGAAATCAAAGAGGAGATCAGAAAATACCTTGAGACAAATGAAAATAAACAAATTTCCAGAGTCTGTGGGACACAGCAGTAACAGTCACAAGAGGGAATTTTGTAGCACTGCAGGCATACCTCAAGAAACAAAGAAAATCTTAAACATAACCTACCATCTAAAGGAATTAGTAAAAGAAACAGGGCTTCCCTGGTGGCTCAGTGGTAAAGAATCTGCCTGCAATGCAGGAGACACAGGTTCCACCCCTGGGTCAGGAGGATCCCCTGGAGAAGGATATGGCAACCACTGCAGCATTCTTGCCTGGGAAAGAAAAAGATAAACAAAGCCAGTTGAGCTATTTCAAATCCTGAAAGACGATGCTGTGAAAGTGCTGCACTCAATATGCCAGCAAATTTGGGAAACAGCAGTGGCCACAGGACTGGAAAAGGTCAGTTTTCATTCCAACCCCAAAGAAAGGCAATGCCAAAGAATGCTCAAACTACCGCACAATTGCACTCATCTCACACGCTAGTAAAGTAATGCTCAAAATTCTCCAAGCCAGGCTTCAGCAATAC
>SJYV01052222.1:600674-640280 GCA_006410875.1 Neotragus pygmaeus | reverse complement strand
AGAACGCAACAAGAAGCCCGCTAGCAAAGGAGAAATGTGGTTTGCAGTGTTCAGCCACAACTTCACAAAGCAGATTGTACAATTCTGGATTTGCATCTGAGAGGAACTAGCTTAAGAAATAGAACAGCAGCCATTCATTCAACAAATACGTAGCAAAGACCTGCTTTGTGCAAAATACTTTTCAAGGGCTTAGCGTATATCAGTGAAGAAAAATTAAGACAAAGATCTCTGCCCTCATGGAGACAGAAAGGACAGATTTCCTATAGAGGAATGTGATTGAATGTTTCTCATAGCAACTGTCGAATCCAGATGACAGTTTTGGAAGGATACCAGGCCCCCTAGAATTGTGGCCCCTAAAATGACAGAAGAGTAAAGGCACTTAAAGAACTGGAAAAAGTTTACCAAGAGCTCTGCACTAAAGGGACTTTTCTGTATGATAACTAAAGAAAAGCTATCTGAAGCGAAGGAAGATTTACTAAGCGGGTTTACACAGGCATACAGAAGATTTACACAGGTATACAAACCCAAACACACACTGTAGAAACAGTTTGAGATTTTTTTTAATGATGAAACAAATTCTGGACAAATGTACATTTGAGAATGGGATAAACAGAGTTAAGGCATTTAAAGGCCCTTTTCGTGTTCGGGAGGAGTAAGTTAGTATGTTACTTGGACTTTAAGTTAAAAATTGAGTAGAAATTTAAGGGTAAGCTTTTTAAAAATGTGCTGTGAGGATAAAATAATGGGGTAAGAAGAGAAGGACCAAAAAAAAAAAAACCCAACCAAGAAATGCCACCAAAAAAAGGAAAAAAGCATTCAAGAATCTGGATAAAAGAAGCCAAGAAATGTAATAACAGTCTTTAAAATAATCTATAGTATAAATCACACTAATGTCAAATTGGAAATTTTTTTAAAGGAGCTACATGTATTTTTTAAGTCATACCTAAAATAGAAATGTTGAAAATAATGGGAAAATACTAATCAAAAATAAATATACTACCAAAAGGTAGTAAAGACAGTTACATTAATTACCTGAAAAGATACATGTCAGAGCAGAAAAATTATTAGGGTCAGAGAGAATGACCATGTAATGATAAAAGCTTTAATTCACCAGAAATATATACCAGAAAAAGAAGTGCAAAAAGCAAGATGGTTGTCTCAAGAGGCCTTACAAATAGCTGAGGAAAAAAGAGAAGTGAAAGACAAAGGAGAAAAGGAAAGATATATCCATCTGAATGCAGAGTTCCAAAGAATAGGAACTCTGGAGAGAAAAGAAAGCCTTCCTGAGTGATCAATGCAAAGAAATAAAGGAAAACAATAGAATGGGAAAGACTAGAGATCTCTTTGAGAAAATAAGAGGTACCAAGGGAACATTTCATGCAAAGATGGGCTCAATAAAGGATAGAAACAATATGGACCTAACAGAAGCAGAATATATTAAGAGGTGACAAGAATACACAGAAGAACTATACAAAAAAGATCTTAGTGACCCACATAACCACAATGGTGTGATCACTCACCTGGACCCAGACATCATGGAGTGCAAAGTCAAGTGGGCCTTCGGAAGCATCATTACAAACAGAACTAGTGGAGGTGGAGAAATTTCCAGCTGAGCTATTTAGAATCCTAAAAGATGCTGCTGTGAAAGTGCTGCATTCAATATGCCAGCAAATTTGGAAAACTCAGCAGTGACCACAGGACTGGAAAAGGTCAGTTTTCATTCCATTTCCAAAGAAGGGTAATGCCAAAGAATGTTCAAACTACCATACAATTGCAGTCATCTCACACACTAGCAAAGTAATACTCAAAATTCTCCAAGGTAGGCTTCAACAGTACATGAACTGAGAACTCCAGATACTCAAGCTGGATTTAGCAAAGGCAGAGGAACCAGAGGTCAATTGCCAACATCTGTTGGATCATCAAAAAAGCAAGAGTTCCAGAAAAATGCCTACTTCTGTTTCATTGACTATGCTAAAACCTTTGTGTGGATCACAACAAACTATGGAAAGTTCTTCAAGAGATGAGAATAGCAGACCACCTTAGCTGCCTCCTGAGAAATCTGTATACAGATAAAAAAGCAACAGTTAGAACCAGACATGGAATGACGGACTGGCTCCAGGTTGGGAAAGGAGTACAACAAGGCTGTATGTATATTGTCACCCTGTTTATTTAACTTATATGCAGAGTACATCATGCAAAATGTGAGGCTTGATTCATTGCAGGGAGAAATATCAATAACCTCAGATATGCAGATGGAAACCACCCTTATGGCAGAAAGTGAAGAGGAACTAAAGAGTCTCTTGATGAATGTGAAAGAGGCAAGTGAAAAAGTTGGCTTAAAACTTAGCATTCAGAACTTTAAGATCATGGCATCCCATCCCATCATTTCATAGCAAATAGATGAGAAAACAATGGAAATAGTGACAGACTTTATTTTCTTGGGCTTCAGAATCACTACAGATGGTGACTGCAGCCATGAAATTAAAAACAGTTGCTCCTTGAAAGAAAAGTTACGATAAACCTAGACAGCATATTAAAAAGCAGAAATATTACTTTGCCAACAAAGGTCCGTATAGTCATGGTTTTTCCAGTAGTCATGTATGGATGTGAGAGCTGGACCGTAAAGAAAGCTGAGCACCAAAGAATTGATGCTTTTGAACTGTGGTGTTGGAGAAGACTCTTGAGAGTCCCTTGTACTGCAAGGAGATCCAACCAGTCAACCCTAAAGAAAATCAGTCCTGAATATTCATTGGAAGGACTGATGTTGAAGCTGAAGCTCCAGTACTTTGGCCACTTGATGCAAAGAACTGACTCATTAGAAAAGACCCAGATGCTGGGAAAGATTGAAGGCAGCTGGAGAAGGGGATGACAGAGGATGAGATGGTTGGATGGCATCACCAACTTGATGGACCTGAGTTTGAGTGAACTCCAGGAATTGGTGATGGACAGGGAAGCTTGGCATGCTGCAGTCCATGGGGTCGCAAAGAGTCAGACACTACTGAGCAATGAACTGACTGATAATCTTATGCATACCCAGTAAGATAACTTCAAAATATATAAAGCAGAAAATGATTGATTTAATGAAACAACCTGACAAACCAACACACACACACACCTTTTTCTGCTGCTGATAAGCCAGTCAGTCCATTTGAATTTATATTCATATTAGTCTGTGGTCTAGCTTCAGGAGAAGCTAAAATTTCATCACCCAAATTAAAGGAGCAAAATTATGAAATCATTTCAGTAGATTGCATTTGATAAAATTCAGTACATTCATGAACTAAAGGTAATACAAGTTAAGAATAGAGAAGAATTTCTTTAATCTGATGAGAAGAATCCACAAAACATTTTTATCAAAGATAATTCTTAATGGAAGAAGTATTTTAAATAATTCTTTGAAGTCAGGAAAAAGAATGCCCACTGGTACTGAAAGTCCTAGCATAAGTATTAGGAAGAAAAAAACATGTTATTCAGAAATGATGTGATTATCCGCATAGCAAACCTAAAAGACACATTTTTAGAAGTAACAATGTGTTATCAAGGTAGTTGCCTGTAAAGTCAGTAAATAAAAATATGTTATATTTCTATACAGCAGCAATACTAGAAAACATAATTTTAACATGTAGTTACTTTGTTACAAAAATACAGTTCTCCCCAAAAAAATTTATATAAAAATTCCCAGTACTAAGTCTAACCAGAAAGTCATAAGGCCTGTGTGCAGAAAGTGATAAAACTTTACTGAAAGACATTTTAAAAGACCTAAAATAAGCAGAAGGGTACGTAATGTTCATGGATAAGAAGATACATACCATAAACACATCAGTTTTCCACAATTTGATTTATAGAGTCAATTCTGTTATAATCAAAATAACAGGTTTGGGGTTTTTTTTTATGGCTCTCGAATAGCAGATCTTTACATTTATATGGAAGAGTAAAAGATAGATATGACATTCATGAAAAGAATAAGGTTGTGAGAATTGTCTTACTTTTATAAAAAATTGTAAAATAAAACAGTGTGCCATTTACTCAAGAAATAAACAAAAATAACAAAGGTGAAAAAAAAGCTTGTATACAGTCTCTAGCTTACATAGAGCTAATGCAAGATCAGTGGGGAGGTCAGGGTTATTCAGGAAGCTTTCTAGGGCAGTTACTTAATTTCAGTCGGCCCCTCACATCCTACACAAAAAATGAATTCCACACAAATTAAGGATTCAAGCATCAAAAACAAAACTTTAAAAATTAAAATATGAGAGAGGATCTTTCTGGCCTTGAAGTGCAAAAAGGTTTCTTGGAGAAGATTATAAAAGCACAAGCCAGAGAAGAGAATGTTAATAAGTTCAACTACATTAAATTTAAAGTGTTTTAATTAAAGATTTTTTTTTTAATGAAAAAGAAGCCAGAGTAAGGAAAATTCATGTAACACACTTAGCTTATAGGGATTAATATGCAGAGCATGGAAATAAAATGATAAGAAAGATAGATAAGATAGAAAAAAGATATAGAAAAGATATTAACAGACATTTGACAGAAAACAGTAAGACCAATGTGCATGACCAATAAAAAAACAGTTCTCAATCTCACTAATAGGAAATGCAAATTAAGGCTACGGTAAGATACCGTTTCACCCCCACTGATAATACTAAGAATTAGGGTAGAAAGCAGGAGGCACTTTTAAACATTGCTGGTAGGACTGTAACTTGTAACACTTTTAGGAAGCAATTTGACNTCTCACTAATAAGAAATGCAAATTAAGGCTACGGTAAGATACCGTTTCACCCCCACTGATAATACTAAGAATTAGGGTAGAAAGCAGGAGGCACTTTTAAACATTGCTGGTAGGACTGTAATTTGTAACACTTTTAGAAAGCAATTTGACTTTCTGTTGGACATTGGCACATCCTGGGATGTAGCAGCTCCACTCCCATGTATATAGACTAGAGAAACTGCATATTTACTGACAACAGGAAGTAATGCAAACCCCTCCCCCCATTTACAGAAAATGGATAAACACATTATGGTATATTCACTTAATGGACGTTTAATTGTGTATAAAGGAAATTGAGTGAACTAAGAACTACATTCAGCATCATGGAGTGCTTAAGAGTATTGAGTAAAAAGCCCCAAGTCCCAGAAAACTGCTTACAGTATTATACCATTTTTATAATGCACAGGAAGAAGTAAACTAAGCCTTGTATTGTTGGGGTAAATATGTGTATGTGTGTGATAGAACAGTGTTTAAAAAGAGCAGTAGAAATCAAATCAATAAAATTAGAAATGAAAATGGCNTAGGATTACAGAGAGTACGGGGGAAGTGGGTGCTGGTAGACAATAGAGAATGAATAGATTACTACTGCCTAGTAATGGCAATCCACTCCAGTACTATTGCCTGGAAAATCCCATGGACAGAGGAGCCTGGTAGGCTACAGTCTATGGAGTCGCAAAGAGTCGGACATGAATGAGTGATTTCACTCACTCACTCACTGCCTAAAATAAGTGTTTTGGCATCAAAGGTCTTAAATATTTAAAAGAATTTTTTCTAGAAAAAATTGATTGAGATATGTACAAGATTTAAACATAAAAACATCCACTGAAAACATCCTGATACCCAGCACCACAAAAGACTTATGATATGTACATGATGGGAGATAAGGGGCTTCAGAACTCAGGGTAATTACATTTGGCTGAGGGGAATTAGGGCACAGTTCATGGTGGGTAATGGCTTTACACCAAGTCCTGAAAAATGAATAGGACTGTGGCTTGCTAGTCAAGAGTACACACTAGGAAAGTGGCGGGTAGGGGTGGAAAAAAAGCACAAAGAAAGGAGAGCAGCGAGCATTTGTGACAAAGAAGAGTGACCCGAGGGCAGAAGCCCAGAGACTGCAAGGAGGGCGGTGATGGAAAATGAGAATCTCTGGCCCCAGTAAGCTGCAGCAGGCTTTGCTGGGCCATGACCTGGCTTTGGGGGCAGGCAAAGGGGCAGCCCTGGCTGCCTTTCTGCATGACAGAAGACGTGATCAAAGCTCTGCCAGGGGAAGTCCACTCCGTTTGTGCTACATGAGGCTGGGCTTGGAAGCGACACGAAGCAGTGAGACTGGCTAGGGTATTAGGATAGTCAAGCAACTTGTCTTGGGAGAAACAATACACCCCCTACTAACACACCAGGGAACACCTAGTCTGGCTTAGTTTCAGTGAATAGCAGCTTCCGATCAGAGGATTCAGAAACAAGCCTACTTATCAAAACACAGGCTAACAAATGATCAGTTTCCATTTACAAGTTATCAGAATCTGCCATCAATCCCCAATTAAAATTTCAAGATACAGTGGAATTCTGGGACATTTTAAATGTACAGAATTACCTGGAGTAACAGAGGTGAGTTTCTGCACTAAAACCCTGCCCAAAGGGGGTCAGTTACTAATAACTTGATGGGCTGGAAACACGTCATCATTTAGGAACAATTATGGCAAAATAGTTTTAAAAGCATTCTGGTGAGTCTAAGTGGGCATTGGGTGTGATTACTCAATTCCTGAACTCTGTGTTTTTATACCCAGTGATTTACAATACTTCTGAGAAATATCCTAAAAAATATCTGAGTGGCATCAGTACCTGGTATTTAGAGAAGCTGATAATAATAGCTCACATTTATCCAGTGTTCACTGTATACCAGGCACTGTACGAAGGACAAATACTAACTCATTTATTCTCCATAACCTTTTAAGACAGGTACTGTTCGTATTCCATTTTATATATGAAGAAATGGAAATCAGAGAAGTTAAGCAATCTACCCATGGTAAGAAAGATGGTAAGTGACAGAACCAGGAATTGAACCCAGGTAATCTGGTCAATATCTCTCACTATTAACTTCTACTTTAGACAAGCTCCCACTGAAACATTTCTTTGATCATTTGCAGGCATGGCAGAGAATGGTTAGGTGTGTGTGTGCACATGCCTATGCACATGTGTAGGAATACAGGTATGAATGCTAGGGGAGGGTGAGAAACAGACATGAAATGATGAGGAGGAGGACCATGTTGCACTGGCTGTGTTGGGAGGATGCTCATCCTCAGAGAAGGAAGATCAACAAACAAACCTAGTTTCACAACAGGACCTGNTGTGCATAGGCATGTGTAGGAATACAGGTATGAATGCTAGGGGAGGGTGAGAAACAGACATGAAATGATGAGGAGGAGGACCATGTTGCACTGGCTGTGTTGGGAGGATGCTCATCCTCAGAGAAGGAAGATCAACAAACAAACCTAGTTTCACAACAGGACCTGGGCCTACGAGAGAATGGTGGTCCTGCAAAGTTCTTAGAACCCACCCTCACCCACCCAGCACAGTTGAGTGTACATCTCCTGGAGAGAGAAGTACATAGCTAAGAACCATCTGCTCAAGCAGCCCTGCTGTAAGATCCTTCTAACATAAAGGTCTACTGTAGGAGGCTAACGTTCAATTTCCCAAGCATTTTGCGGTGGGAGTTAAAAGTGGTATTCTGCTCACTGGAAATGGTGATTTGGGCAGTACACCGAGTGGAAGTAGAAGGAGGTCTGGTGCTGAGCTTGAAAAGGCAAGAGTCTTGGCAGTCTGAGGGGTGAGGCTTCCAGCATGGAGGAGCATCAGCGGGCAATTTGGGAGTTTAAGCAAAATAATGGGAGCTCATAACTGAGGGCACATCAGCCTAGAACAGCGTTCATTTGTGAACCGGTGACACTGGCATCCCTGCTGAGGATTAGGCAGGAGACTGTAATGATTCCTAACACAGTGACCCTCTCTAGGGGATACCTGGAGGTATTTTAAAAAAATAGAGAGAGCGAGCGAGCGAGAGCCACAAAGGGTGGGGGGATGTTGAGAACCACCCGTATTTTAAAAATCATATTATTTATCATTCTCTTACTTAAAAAGAGAGGGTTTATTTTACTTAGGATATATGTCTCCAGTTGGACGCCACTGGGTATCCCTCATGGGTGCTAGAGTACAGTAGATGCTCCTTGGAACAGAGACAGACGGGCCTCCAGCTATTAAGGTGGACTGCATAGAATACATCCTGCTCAGTGGTTACACATCTGTAACAGGCACCTCCCCAAGAGGCTCGGGATGAGACAAAGTGGAATCATGTCCACAACACAAAGAGCCGAGCCTTGTGCACCAGGCATGCTACTGCCGGACTTCTCAGACCACTCCTAAATCTGTGTGCATCTTCACAGACAGTAGAACTTCAGGGGTAGATTTCACTATACTTTCACATCAGGGAGCCTACGCATAAATTTCATATAAGGCTAAATGAATGGCTTGACTTTGAGTTCATGTGGCCCTCGCCTCTCACTGAGCTACCACTTCCCACACATTCTCTGAGTCAAAGGCAAAGTTTGCTTTTAATTTCTGCAACACAGAACTCTCTTTGTTGACAAGACAGCTGTTTGGGCTGACGTCAGGGGCTAAATCCCTGAGCCAGCTCACAGTCACTTCCAACCTCCTTGACCTGGAAGCGCTGACAGGCCATCCACCTCCTGCTTCCCACTGGCCCCATCCACACCGACAGCTCCACGTTTTCTGGGTGTGCTGCGCTGGAGGCTGTGGCAGGCCAGCGGTGTGTGCTTACAGCAGGAACATAATGCCATGGCAGACTTTGTGGCTGCCCTGAGATTATGAAAACTCTCATTTTCCTTCATATACAACCTCCAGAAGGGTGTGTTTGCTTTTCCTGTTACCAACTAGGCCCAGAGCTCTGTAGCAAAAGAAAGAAAAAAGGTAAAAAGCCGACAAATTGTTGAATTAATTCATGTTCTTTGCGAATCCTCTCTTTTCTCCTCCCAACACAATTATCAGACGTCAATTTTACAGACAAGTATTAGAGCAGGAACACTTTATATGCTGTGATTCAAGCCAGTAATGGGTTATTCAGTTAAAGAAAAGTTGTTTGAAATGCTACACCTTCACTTACACATTTTATTTCACTTTAAATCATGTGAATCAAACTAATTTACTGACTTTTTGATGCAAGCTTAGGTCTTTTCTTTTGCATATGGGTCTGTTCACTGAAGTTTAGCATGGACTATTTTGTACATAGCAGATTACAAAATTATAATTATTTTTATAATAATTATATAGATTACAAAATGCCCTGCTTTCTTTAAAGGAGAAGTAGAACTTAAAAACTGTTGTGAGACAATCTGAGTACAGACTCCTAGAATATTATATGTTTTTCTCCCAAGCTTCTTCAGCTGTCTTGTTGATACTCAACTTATTGTATTTTTTAAATAAGTAAACTTCATCAAGTCTTTCTTAAACATTCTCCTTAGTTTTCACACACACACACACACACACANTGGCATCACCGACTCTATGGACATGAGTTTGAGTGAACTCTGGGAGATGGTGATGGACAGGGAGGCCTGGCGTTCTGTGATTCATGGGGTCGCAAAGAGTCATACACAACTGAGCGACTGAACTGAACTGAGTAGCCATCTGGAAAAAAAATAAATTGGAGCCTTATCTTTTACTTTACACCAAGTTAAATTCTAAGTGGATCAAATATTTACGTGTGAAAAGTGAAACTAGAAAAGTTCTGGGGAAAACATATGGTAAAAATTCTTGATAACCTTGGAGTAAAGACTTTCCTAACTACAGCTGAAAATCCAGAACCCATTGGAAATAGATTAATAAATCAAACTGTGTAGAAATTTAAGATTTGAAAACTATGATCCAGAGAGGTTAAATGTTTATTTAAAAGGCTATAATAGTAGAATCAGGCTTGTGGGATGGTTACTAGGGTCAATGAGAGGGTGAACGTAAGGTGCGAGGCAGACCACCCGCACCAGGTAAATAGCTAAATGGTCATTAATCCACTTGCGATTCTTAATCTTGGTGGTAAATTAGTATGTTATTTAAGAGACATCAGCTTTAACTGACCTTTCCTTTGTAGAACCAGACGTCCTGGGTCCTTTCCAGCATGGCAGCCCTCTACTGGAGAGTGAAAGGCCAAGGAAAGAAGGCGATTGACTGCCTGCGGCAGGCCCTCCATTATGCCCCACACCAGATGAAGGTGAGTGGGGCTCCGAGGGTGTGAATTCCCCTCCCTCAGCCGTTTCCTGTGGCCACTGCTTTATTCTGAGGTTTCATCAACCTTCCTCATGCTCAGAAAGGCACAGAAGGCTAAGGGTGGAGAAACTTAACGACCCACTTGTGCTGCCACAAGCCTGAGTTACATCCACTGTCGTGGCCTCCTTACCTCAGCAATAGGGGGCGGGGAAGGGTTTCAGGATCCCGGAAAAACNGAAAGGCACAGAAGGCTAAGGGTGGAGAAACTTAACGACCCACTTGTGCTGCCACAAGCCTGAGTTACACCCACTGTCGTGGCCTCCTTACCTCAGCAATAGGGGGCGGGGAAGGGTTTCAGGATCCCGGAAAAACACTATCAGGAACAGGCATGGCTGAGTGGTAAATGCAGCTCCAAGCGCAGCTCTGCCTCTCGCTACCTTTGTGATGACCTTTGTGACCTCTCAGTACCTTTGTGACCTTAGGCAAGTTCTTAAACCTCTGTGACCTCATATAATGACATGTCTCTGTGGGTGTCCAGCAAGGACAAACATGGGTCTTGTTTTCTGTTCTTCTGTATCTCCTATAGAAGAACCCAGTGATACAGAATAATGGAGTATAGATACCAGTTGCTCAGGTTACACATCTAAAGGGGGCTTCACAGGTGGCGCTAGTGGTAAAGAACCTGCCTGACGATGCAGGAGACACAGGAGACTTGGGTTCTATCCCTGGGCCAGGAAGATCCCCTGGAGGAGGGCATAGCAGCCCACTCCAGTGTTCTCGCTGGAGAATCCCATGGATAGAGGAGCCTAGAGGGCTACAGTCCATAGGATTACAAAGAGTTGGACACTACTGAAGTGACTGAGCACACATCTAAAGGGAATTAATATTTGTGATAATAATACTGTAACTTTTTCAGCCCATCATCCTGTGCTCTATACTTCTAGACTAACACTCGGCTCCGCAACAGGAAGGGCCAAGACACTGGATCAGGGGTCAGGGAACTTTTCTGTGAAGGGCTCTGAGGCCAGCCTGCCTCTTGCAGCCACAGAAGTACCTCAGGGAGTGGGAATGCTGAGGTCCAATAAGAAGTTACAGAGTCGGGCAGCAGGCTGGACATGGCCCATGGCCGCAGCACGCTAGCCCTGCCTCAGAGGGCGCCGTGATCCTTGCAGAGAACAGCGAGCCTCGGTGTGGACCGTGGACAGAGTCTGGCCATCAGCCACTCCTCAGAAGCTGCGGTGTGACCCGCAGCTGGCCCCGCGGTGGAGAGCAGCTGCCTCACTCAGCAGGTGGTTCACCCAGCCGACAGTTTTGTTTGGTTTTTGAGGCAAGACTATCTCGGTGAGAGAAGTCCTGCACAGCTGGGCTGGCACGGCTCCTTCCCCCTCCAGACCCACAGCAGACAGAAGCCCCCGCGTCGAGCTGCACGACTCTGCCATTCGCCAGGGAACACTGACCACTTGGCTTACGGTCACCAGAGCCGCGAGTGAAAGCCCAGAAACCAACATTCCTCCCTTCTCGCCTCCCCCCTCCTCTCCCAGGACGTGCCCCTCATCAGCCTGGCCAACATCCTGCACAACGCCAAGCTCTGGAACGACGCCGTCATCGTGGCCACCATGGCGGTGGAGATCGCGCCACACTTCGCCGTCAACCACTTCACGCTGGGCAACGTATACGTGGCGATGGTGAGGCCGGCCTGGGAGCGCGCAAGCCCCCCTGCTGCCTTCTGGCGGGGTCACGTCTCTAGGTCCAACCCTCTGACTAGTCAGTGGCCTGGTTTCCTGTAAGTTTTGTGCCTAAAGTCGCAGCTCTCCACCACAGGTGTAATTCATGGCAGGGGTTTTGTAAGTTTTTTAAAAACACAGTGAACTCACCCAGGTATGTGCAGCTGCATAGTTCCCCACCATAATTTAACCCTGACAGGCCCATTTACCTACTTTTCTGAAGACTACACTTGTTCCGGAAAAGCCTTCCCTAACACCCCAGGTGGACACACACCCTCGAGCTCGCTTACTGCCAGGTCGGGCCAAGTCCCCAGGATTGCCCCCATGGTGCCCTGTGCGGATTTCCCTTGTTGTCTTTTCACCTTCGTTTTATAACTTTTGAGTATTGATCTCTCCCACCAGACCAGAGCTCCTTAGGAAAGAGACTCCTCTTCATCTGCCTGTTCCTAGCTAGCACTTTACGGGGTTTGGCACATAGTAGGTGCTCACCAAAGGTTTAAGGAATGGCAGAATGCCACTAGTTCCCTGGGATACCATTTACAGCCAAAATGGCAGAGCCATCATCCAGAACCCTGGAGGGGTCAGGAGGAGGACCAATCTCAGAACTCAGAGCCCCACAGGTCTCCCAGAAGCTGTCATAGCTGAGTCTAACATGAGAGTCATGCCATCCGCTTTCATCCAAAGTTTAGGTCTAGCATGGGGCTCTTTCCAAGGTGCTCTTGATAGAGGTTAATGTAACGAGCAGCTTCAGGCTCCAAGTTTTGTGTGTCATCCTTGACTTCAAAGGCAGGAAATTTAATTTGGCCAGGTAGGTCTTGCTGAATGTGCAGATTTCCCTCTCTGCTTCTTAAAATTGAAGAATCTATTTTTGTCCCCAGTAAATGCAAAATTTGCTGCTATGAATGAGGAATTCTGCCTCTCATTTGGCTGGAAGGAGTCCTTTAAGTGGTAGATTCGGGCTCTTCTTCGGGAGTTATTAGTCTAAGTAAAAGACGAACACCTTCTGTGTAGCAGTGATCATTTCCAAACCAGGTTCGTATTTTCAAGTGTCAGGGAGAATAAGAAACTGCTTCAAAATTTACAAGTCTAATTGAGATACCTGACTTGACTTCCTTCTTTCCAGTTACAGTAGAAAATTCAAGCAGATGCCAAATAAGCTTTTGCCAGACACAGTTCTAGAGGTTTCTGTGAGGATTACAGGAAGGGATTCCCTGCAGCACCTGGCCCTGCGACAGCGGCTCCTGCTCTTGCTCCCGTGGGGCCGGATCTCTGTAGAGCTGGCCCCCTCTGCCTCTGGCTCTTGGGCTGTGCCCCTTTTCTTTGTAATCTGTGACCTCGGGGATGGAGGTCCTTGTCCCCTGGTACCTGTTTTCCTCAGAGATTTAGATGCACTAATAACTGCAGGGCCGTCACTGCCACAGACGCGCTCCTCAGGAAAAAAGATGTCCCCACAGCTGTTGAGTCTGGTGGCCATTCCCCTCTCACTCTGTCCCTCTGCCCCTCACAGGAAGAGTTTGAGAAAGCACTGGTGTGGTACGAGTCTACCCTGAAGCTGCAGCCCGAGTTTGTCCCCGCCAAGAACCGAATCCAGACCATCCAGTGTCACTTGATGCTGAAGAAGGGCCGGCGCTCTCCTTAGCTCATCCCTCCCGCCTCTCCTGTCTCTCTCCTCACGCTCTTCAAAAGATGAATGAGAAACCAATCATTGTCAGTATCTGCTTTTAATGATGTGTGTGAAAACTGAATAAGACATATAACAGGACTTTGACATATGTGGGAATTGTTTTGTTTTGTTTTTAAGTTCCTTCTTTCCCCCGGGCAGCCTCAGAAACAAATTTCGTAAAAGGAAAATGCAGCTTAAAGATATCGTGTAAATACTGAGCCAAGACGTTTCTGGAGCTGTGCTCTGTCTCCAAACCTCGACGCCTCTGGGGCTCCTCTCAGTGGTCCAGCCAGCCTCCTCTGCTTTGGTGGAGGATGGAGCCACATGGCACCTTCTCCGCTTCTCGTCACAGCCTCTGTGTCCGTGGAAACGCAGAAGCCCGTCCGGCGCCAGTCAGCAAGAAGCACTGTTCCACGCTCTTCCCACTAGCTCTCCACGCTGCCCCCCGGCCTTGACCGTTCCATGCTGCTACGTTACAAACTCTCAGAGGTAGTTTGCGGGGGGAGGGAGGAAGGGGAAATGATTCTAAAAACAAAATATTTACAACAACAGACACCCTTAGGATCACCTGACCTTTGTGCTGTTATTTATGTTGGGGAGGGAGGGGGGCTGAGAAGGGGAAATCAGCAGTGTACAACATCGCTATCATTTGTACTTTCAATTGCAGATCACAAGGAAACCAATACGTTGACATCCTATATAACAGGTTTATATATATAGAATATGTATATCTGAAGCCCTCAGCAGACTGAGTCTGTGTTTTACTAACTCTTTGTTCGCCGTGTCACCCATCTTGGAATGAGGCGTGAGTGTCAGCTCCCTCTCCCTGAGGCCTTCAGACGGAGCCCCTCAGGAGAGTGAGGAGCCAAGGTTGAGTGTTTCCTTACAGTGCTTATACCTCTGGTCCCAGGAGAGTCAGAAACTCCAGGCATTTGGGAATCTTCAAGGGCACATACTGAGGACAAAAATAAAAGTCGTTTATGAACAAAATAGGCCTGTGGCGTGGTTTTTCTTTAGAATCAGGCTCATCCGGGCAGCTCTGAAGCCTCACTGTAACCCTGGGTCGGGTCTTCTCACATCCTAGGTTGTCTTTTTCTCTTTTTCCACAACATAAAGTGAGTGGAGAAATAGTCCATCACTAGGCTTTACGGTTGATGATCTTACACGAAACATTTGACCACGGAAGATGCACAATCAGCAGATGTTCAGAGTTGGTATTTGACCTTCCAGGGAAAAGAAGAAGACTCTAACCCACAAAGTCACATCCCCTGTGGTGAGCACCGATCCTAACGTTCTTCCAGGTGAGCTTTATGGAGAACCTCGGTGAGAGTCATACCAGTGTGAAATTGAGCATTCCTTTTGGGACAGGACTCTGCCGAACACAGGGTTTCCTAGAACATGATCAGACACCAATCATCTCAAATACTGGGTCACTGAACCCAGAGCATTTGGTTCTAGCACAGACTGTAATTTCTTAGAAGCAGGTGAGCAATCAGACATGCCTGTCCACTCTGTCTGTCTTTTGTGCAGCTCGAGTCCAGCTGATTTCGAGCAGTTTTATCAGATGTATTTTGAGAAGAGGCTCACTTTGTTGCTGGATAAAGTGAAGCTCTTTTCACTCAGAGTATCTTTGTCTGTGTCTGAATATGTTCCCTGCTTCCTCACCTCTCAGTAATGTGGCATTTAGTTTTTCCTGAAACTTGCAATTTTTTTTTTAATTTACATACAATGGGAAATTCATTCTGTGATGTACAGTAATGTGAGGTTTTCTTTTTTTTGGTTTTTTTTTTCCTGGCACCATGCAGCATCTGGGATCTTAGTTCCTTGACCTGTAATTGAACCTGCACCTCCTTGCAATGGAAGCACAGAGTCTTAACCACTGGACTGCCAGGGAAGTCCCTCTTTGAGTTTTGACAGATGCGCACCACAACAATCAGGATACAAAACTTTGATCACCTCCAAAAGACTCTCTCACTCTGCCTCTTTGTAGCCAAACACCATCCTAAACCCTCAGCAACTGCTGATCCATTGTTTCTGTAAGTTTTTCATTTTCTCCCACATGGTAAAGAAGTCAGACTCCAAAGGCTGTGTGCTGTATACTTCTGTATACATGACATGGAACAGCAAAGGTAGATGACTTGAAGCAGAAGTATGCTTTTTAAGTTTAAAACAGAGGAGACTAGTGTGGCTGAAGAGGTGTAAGCAAGAGGGAAAATAATAGGAGATGAAGCCAGAGAGGTGAGCCAGATGTATAGTTTTTTATGGGGTTGGTTTATTTCTGTTGTAGGGCTTTATATGTCATTGCAAAGTCACTGGTTTTAAGCAGAGGAATAACGATCTGACCTGTTTTAACAGGAATCAGGATTATTCTAGAATTTTTTTGACATGAGTAATTAGAAGGAGGAAGCTATTGTTAACTCAGATGGGAAGATCAAAGTGAGGAATTTGGGGAGAAGATAAGGAATTCAGTTTTGTACAGATCATGTGAAGATACTGTGTAGCTAGTTGGGTAAATTGGGGTTAATAGAGGATATCCATGCTGGAGATATAAATTTGGAAGTCACAGCCATGGGAATAGTATTTGAAACCATGGGACTGAGGTCACAAAGGACATGAGAGGAGACAGATAAGAGCACAGATTAGAATACAAAACAGAACTGGGAGATTCCAGTGTTATGGGGTCAAACAGTCTACATGCCCAACAATTTATTCCTGATGTACAAGAAGTAATAGAGCAATTTGAAAAGAATGCTGAACATGTTCAAGCAGTTAAAAGACTGGCTTCCACATAACATAAAGGATGAGCAGGTGGTGTGTCTGTTCGACTCTGCGGCCCTATGGACTGCAGCCTGCCAGACAACTGTCAAAAAGAACCACAGAACAATCCTTTCAGTGAAAAGTACTGAAGTAAAAATCTAATGAATGGGTTAAACAGACTAGACACAGCTGAAGAGAAAGTCAGTGAATTGTAGGACAGAATGAAAGGGAATCTACCAAGGTGAAAAACAGGAATAACATTTTCCTTAGGTATTTGTATTAAATTCTCTTGGAGGGCAAACTCCTCACTTTTCAGCCTAGGAGTGAAAATGCTTGACTGCTTTCTTAAGCAGTCAAGCTTTTGAGTCAGGGTCCAGAAACAGAATACAACTCTTAATTTATTTCTAGAATTGGAAAAAGATTTAGTGGTAGGATTGAAGACCTCTGCTAATAAGAAGAGCTAGTGTTTGTTGTTGTGTGTGTCCCTGTTTGAAGTACTTTACATGGATCAGGAGCAATGGGTGGCCGGGAAGGACTGAGAGGCCAGACAGTAACCTGTGCAGGTTAAGTGAGAACAGCTTCACTGGAGCTGTGTCTGATTACTCTTCCTTCTCCCTTTTGATTTCCAGTCTCTTCTCCTTGATACTGCTATTGCTTCTCGAGGGGCATTGCTGGGTTTGTCCACCATTATTAATTCAGTAGTTTATTAACTTCTTTAAAATCAAGCAACTGTTTTGTCTCAGGCCCATGTGTTATAAGAGTCAGGAATACAGACATTTTATTAGACACAGAGCTAAGCATCTGACGAGACAAACAATGTAGTCAGCAGACCAAAATTTCCAAAGCCATCCTAAGGAGAAAGCACAAAGCTGGAGGCATAGCCCTCTCAGGCTTCAGACAATACTGCAAAGCTATAGCAATCAAAACAGTGTGGTACTGGCATGGAAGCAGACACGGATCAATGGAACAGAAAAGAGAGCCCAGAAATATCCCCCACACCTGCAGTCAATTAATCTTCAACAAAGTAGGCAAAAATACACAACAGAGAAAAGACAGTCTCTTCAGCAAGTAGTGTTGGGAAAGCTGGACAGCCACATTCAAATCTGTGAAGTTAGAACACACCTTCACATCATACACACAAAAAACCCTCAAAACACTTATATTAATATAAGACATGACACCATTAAACTCCTAGAAGAGAACCTAGACAAAACATCCTCTGACATAAATTGTAATGTCTTCTTAGGTCAGTCTCCCAAAGCAATAGAAATATAAGCATAAATATACAAATGGGACCTAATCAAACCTACAAGTTTTGCATACCAAAGGAAACCATAGATGAAATGAAAGCCTAGGCACCAGGAGAGAGTATCTGCAAATGATGTGACCAGCAAGGGCTTAATTTCCAAAACATACAAACCGCTCACAGAAAAACCTCAATCAAAAAAATGGACAGAAGACATAAACACCCAGCTCCCTGAAGAAGATACACAGATGGCCAAGAAGCAGACGGAAAGATGCTCAAAAGCACTAATCATTAGAGAAATGCAAGTCAAAACTACAATGAGGGGTCACTTCACACTGTTCAGAATGGTCATCATTACAAAGTTTACCAATAATAAATGAGAGGGTATTGAGAAAAGGGAACCTTCCTACACTGTTGGTGGGAATGTAAATTGGTGCAGCCACTATGGAAGATAATATGGAGGTTCCTTACAAAACAAACATGAGTTACCCTGCTGCTGCTGCTGCTAAGTCACTTCAGTCGTGTCCGACTATGATCCAGCAATCCCACTCCTGGGCATGTATCCAAAGAAAACCATAATTTGGAAAGATACATGTGCCCCAGTGTTCATGACAGCATTATTTACAATAGCCAAGACATGGAAGCAATCTAAATGTCCATCAGCAGATGAATGTCCANCTCGGCACCGCCGCCGAGGGCGCGGGGTGGGAGGCGCCTGCCATGGGGCCTGGCGGCCACGGGGGGAGCCATTCGTGCTGAAAGCCCGGGCGTCTGGCTGGAATGTGACTGCCACCTTCACCACCCCGCGCCCGACACCCACGCAGGCTCGCGGGCACGCTAGGTGCTGACGGCGGGCGGGGACAGAGCCGGGGTGCGGGTGGCCGCCAGCGGAGACAGGCCGTCCCCCAGCGACCTTCTCACTCAGGCGGGTGCGACGGCCACAGCCGCCCCCAAAGCCTCTGAGCTCTCAGACCTTCTACAAAGGTGCTCCCTCATCTAACTTTTTCTTTATGGCAGAAGCAACGCACGTTCGAGGGGGAAAAGGAGACAATTCAGACATGCAAAGGACACCTCCAGCCCTTTCTCAGAACTAAGTCCGGTCACCACAACAGCGGGGCGTCCTGCCGGGGCCCGCGGGAAGGTGACTAGAGGACGGAGCCTGCAGGGAGAACGGGGCTGTGGCGAGGCGCAGCTCAGCAGCGTGCGCAGAGCCGGACACCTCCAGGGCTCCGAGCCACAGGTGCCCGGAGGCAGAAGAGTGCGGCCGGGGAGAGGAGGGAAGGAAGCCGGTCCCCACCGAGCAAGCATGCCCGCCCCACGGACCACACGCTCACCGGTACTGGTTTGCAGCGAGAGCAACTGAGACCCAGATGGGCTCACTCCCTCTGGGTCACGCAGCCAGCAAAGTGCCGGAGCCCCCGATCTGAAGTCAGGATGTCTCGCTCCAGAAGCTGCCGCCTTTACTAACACTGATGCTGGGCCTTTCGGGGCAAGGGTCTGTCCTCAGGCTCAGAGAACGGGGCCCAGCTCCGCACGCCCCACCTGCACCCACAGCATCGCCCACATCCCCAGAGCTGGCAGGACAGCGGGAGGGCCCCGACGTCTGGTCCTGACTTCATGGCCCCTGCCCTAAACCTAGCTGTCAGGAGGCCTCAGAGGGGGCAGAGCTGGGCATTCGGGGAAGGTCGTGGGGATGCCCACAGCTTGCTCAGCCAAGGGTCTCCCACAGGGCCTGGCAGAAACGCTCGCTGGTCTCCCTGCTGAGGCTCTGCAGGATGGGTCCCCAGAGACGTGACTGTCTTCCCCAGAAGGAAGGCCCTGAAGCCCTTCCTGGGGTGGGGGTGCGGGGGACAAGCTGCTCTGATGACAGCCCCCACCGCGCCCTGCTCCCAACCTCCCTTTCTCAGGACACCTCTTTCCAGACTCAGCCTGGAGGCCCAGAGAGGCCTCCCCTGGTTGCCAGGGCAACTGCTCATTGTTTCCTGCCGCAGGAGTGGAGCCTGCAGCCCCCACCCTCCCACCTCCCTCATCCAGTTCCTAGACCCCCACTCTCCCTACGGTTCTGGAGCTGGTGGAGCCCACAGGGCCCCATTCTACTCCTCCGGGCCTCTTTGTCACAGCAGGATGCTGAGGAGGGGGAGCCAGGCGGACTGGTCACCATGCCAACATCACTTTGCCAACATCCCCGGAGGGCAGGGAGGGGCTGGGGCGGCCGCTCATCCAGCCGTCTGGGGAGTGGTTTGTCTCTCCCTTGGGTCACCTGCCAAGCACCACCCCCCACAGCCACGGGCCTCTGCGTCCAGGGCTGGAGGGGATTCCTCTGGCTCTGCCTTTCACCCAGTTTGCCCGTTTTCGCTCAGTGAAGCGCGGCTCGCAGCTCAGGCTTCACACCCATCCTGAAGTTTCACCAGCAGATGGGGCCTGGGCTACGGGAGAGGAGCTAGGCTGTGCCCCAGAGCTGGGGGCCACGGTTCCTCCTCCACTCACTCCTCCACTCACTCTTATTCATTCAACAACATAACCCCGGGCTGACTCAGGACCACTTCAATATTATCAAAACCACTTTACAGAAGGAGAACTCTTACTCCAAGAGGTAAATGGCCCAAAGCACCCCAAATATTAAGTGTCAGAGGCAGGATTTAATCTCAGGTCTGGCTGCCTCTAGTATTGCTGCCTATAAGTCAAGATAAGACTACATCCTCCGCACCATTGACAGTATCTTGACCACCTCCGACAGCATATGTAGATTGATTGTTGACTAGAAAATAAAGTCATTACAAAGAAGGGCAGGGTGTTTTGCACATAATAAGTACAGAGTGGATGCAGGACGGATGAACAGATGCACTCCTTCCTTCATTTGTACATTCTTCAGTGAATAAGTTCTGAGGACTTTGGGGTGGCAGGCATCGTGCTGGCACTGTGGGCTGGGGAAACAATCCGTCTCTGGTCCCAAGTCTGGGGAGGGTGGTGGGCAGGTAACCCACCCATGACAGTGCAGTGGCGTGAGAGCCACAAGGGGGGCAGCCAGGCTGACCTCAATGACATCGCTCATCCTCTGAATCCCGGAGGCGCAGACCCTCTGGGCGGCAACAGATCATAAAATTCTTCCAGTTCCACTTTTATGCTCTAGTCATTTCATGTACCTCCATCACCATTTCTGCCATATCTACCTAGCACTCACTGTTAATATAATAATAATAATGTATTATTATATAAATATCAGTAATATTTTTCTTTAAACTGACTCACTTATTAAGTTCTAAAATGATTATGTAAGATGGAAACTTTATGTCACGACCAGACGTGGAAGACCACGGAAAATCCATTCACTGTAAACGAAACAATGTGATTAAATTCAAGGGACATATAGTTGCTGCCAGCGGACCCTGATTCTAAGACCCACTATCTTAAAAGGGAAATTCATAAGGGTCAATGAGGGTGTTAGAAACATGGGCACCAAGTTGATTCCTTCTCTTTGATTTCAAAACGCTTAGAAGAGACTTACAATGGGAGGAACCTTCTTAGCAGGTGATTTAATGTTATTTAGGGGCCGGCAGGCGGCGAACCACTGAACTTCATGTAAAGAGCTACGGGTTTGTCGCCACACTTGACAAGCACTGGTGGGTCCTACCCATCCCTGTACGGGTTACTATGTCCCCTTGGAGGGGCCACGTGGATGAAAGGACAGGCTGGGGCTTCTGGATGACCTCCCTGTGAAGCCCCCTGGGGGCTCCACGATAGTATCCCCTCTGTCCACCCCACCTGCCACCTCCAGATCAGCACCAACTGGTCTCCCCAAGTGGGATGCTCCAGGCAGAGAGCCACCCTTCCCCACCCCTTCCTTTGTACAATACTCACAGGGTACCAGCCACTGAAGTGATTCATGGGCCTCCTCCTGGATTCTGTAGGTGGTTGACTTTTGACATTTTTCCTTGCAAGCATAAGAGGAAAAACAAACAGGCTAGATTTGTGCACAGAGGAAGGAGGGTCTGAGTCTCCAAATCCTATCCCCTCCTGAAAACACACAAGCACCCGTTGCTAATACCTGAGAGTCCACTGTTACTGTTTCATTTCTTCACATTTATAATACAAAGGCATTCGAGAAGCGAAATTGCTTATGGTGCACTCTGACCAATTTACATGAAATGTCCGGAACAGGCAGATCATAGAGACAGAAAGTAGATGAGGGGTTTCCCGGGGCCAGAAGTGATGGGGGGTTGGGGGTGCCAAAGGATATGGGTGTTGAGGTGATTAAAATGTTCTATAATTGATTGTAGTGATCGTTGTACAACTTATATGTGAATATAGGAAAAATTAAAGTGTGAAATTTAAATGGGTGAATTGTATAGTACATGGCTGGTATCTTGATGAAGCTGTTATGGGGGCCAGGGAGAGAGAGAGAAAGACTAAGGAGGAGGAAGAGTGGAGGGGGTTCTTCAGGAACCTGGTGATGGAAGACCGCACTCTCAGCGCTGTTCCCTCCTGTCCCCTTTTATTATCAGATCTAACCCGTCTCTCTATGGGTCCCATCAGTCCATTTTCTATTTCTTCTGCTTGTCCCTGACTTAGTAATAATTAGACCCAATATTAGCCAAGGGCTGACTATGTGCCTGGTGTTCTCGTCCTAAGTGATCTTCATTTAATCCCACGCTGAGGTCATGGGCTCACAGAGCACACCAAGGCCCACTGTTGTGCACATTAGAGGGACTAGGGTGTTTCTTGGTTTCCTAGCGTTACTTCCCGACCCCTCTCCCAGAATGTCCTCTTTACAGACCCAGGTCATCTGCTAGTAGCGTTACCACCTCGCTTCCTCTGTGTTATCTACAGGATCTCCTCCAACCCCAATCTTCCCCCAGGATGTGCACGCCTGGCTCATTCATGGGGTTCATCCCCACACTGTTCTCGCCTTCACCTATTTCCACAACGAGGCTAAGAACTTCTCAGCTTGCACCATCTCAGCTCAAGCTGATGCTCCATCCACGCTGCACTTGAGTCAGCAAGGCTGCATGTGGACCTCACTCATAACCCGTCACAACTGCCCTGCCCCAAGTCTCAGGCTCTGGACACCCCTCCCTTATATGATGTCCTGGCCTTTCATGGCCCTCATCTCCCATCCACTCCATCTGAGCTTGCGCTTCAGTTTCATGAGGTCTTCCATCCCCAGACTGTCCACCAGGATCACTCCTTCACTTGAGCGCTTCTTCCAACTCAAAGTCCGTCCACCGCTGAAAACTCACTCCTCCCATCACTTGCCATATTCTTTGCCTCTTCCATCTCTCCTGTTCCATCACACTGCTTTTTTAGCCTGCAAATATCTCTATTCTGAAGTCCTCCATGAATCCTGGTATCTGCCAACTCTTATTTCCTTTATCACCCAAGTCCTGCTGGAGTTCTGTTCTCACTCTCTCTTCACAGAGCAGCTCTGTTCTTATTTATCATCGAGGATCAGAAAGTGAATTTTTAAAGATGTAGCTTTGACAGAACAAAGGGAAAAGGCCAAGCACAGTTTGATAGTCAGGAGGACTAGAAGGACTCAGGTGGGCTGATTGCTTCTCCCCATCCAAGAGAGAATAAACAGAATAAGCAGCCCAGGGCATTAGAATCAAGGGCTCCCTATAACTGTCCTAAGAGAATATCTTATGAATGTCCTAAAATCATATATTATCTCTCACAGCTAGTGAGTAGCCAAAAGCCAAATATAAGTTCTTATACTATAAGTTATGGAATAACTCCTGGGGCTATTCCGTAAAGAACCTGCCTTCCAAGGTAGGAGACGCAAGAGATGCGTGTTCAATCCCCAGGTTGGGAAGATCCCCTGGAGGAGGGCATGGCAACCCACTCCAGTATTCTTGCCTGGAAAATCCCATGGACAGAGAAGCCTGGTGGGCTACAGTCCATAGAATCGCAAAGAGTCAGACATGACTGAAGCAACTTAGCACACAGCACACACATACTATAAGTTGCTGATTTAAAAAATAGTCTGGATTCACAGCTCACCATATTTCTAATGGGAAATTTTAGGGCAATGATTAGCTCAAATGGTAATGAACCTGACTGCAGTGTGGGAGACCTGGGTTCAATCCCTGAGTTGGGAAGATCCACCAGAGAAGGGCATGGCTACCCACTCCAGTATCCTGGCCTGGAGAGTTCCATGGACAGAAGAGCCTGGTGGGTTATAGTCCATGGACTCGCAAAGAGTCGGACACGACTGAGCGACTAACAGACACATTAGGAAAGACCGAGTCCCAGAATATTAGAATGGCGGTGCTCAGGAGGCCAGTGAAATCTGAAGGCCCTAGACCTCGAAACTGCACCAGGCTTCTCTCACCAGCAGAAACAGCCCCTCTGACCCTGCCTGGAGGAGACCGGTTTTACCTTATTTGATGATTTCGTGCCTGTTCCCCACCCCAGAGCTTCACATGTCCCCAGATCCATGGCCAAAGGCAATCTCCATGTGACCAGGGAGCCTATTATAAAAGTGTGTCCAATAGACACTTTGATGCTAAAATGTGCGAATTTATATATCAATGAAGACCTGGAGAATATTCATAGGAATAGGTTCAAACCATGCTATAGTATAAAGGAGAGAATGTAGCTTTAAATCTGGCTGAATTTTTCAGTATGTATGTGCGGCTTACCAGAGATTCTGAAGCTGATGCACCAGCTCAAGGATCTGATCAAAGTTTTATTGTTACTTCAGTTGGCAAACTGAAGCCTGGACTCGGTGATAGTCAAATGAAACTGACATGCCAAAAAGCTCCTGGGTGTAATGTAGGAGAAATCCAAAGAATTGGGGAACTAGGTCTGATGAAGTGGATTTCTCACTTCTGACTGATCTATACAAGCTTTAACTACAGATCTTCCTCGACATATGAGGCGGTTGTGTAAACTCATGCTAAGTTGACAATATCATACGTTGAAAATGCTTTTAAGACATCTGACCTACCACATGTCATAGCTGACCCTAGCCTATCTTAAACACATGCAGAACATTTACGTTAGCCTACAACTGGGCAAAATCATCTAATATAAAGCCTATAATAAAGTGTTTAATATCTCATGCAATTTACTGAATGTGAACAGAATGGTTCTAAGTGCTCCAGTGGTTTACCCTCGTGATTATGTGGCTAGGGCTGGGGGTTGTGGCTTGCTACCCATGCCCAGCATCACAAGAGAGTACCAAATACATGTTGCTTGCCCAGAAAAACGAAAAAGCCAAGCTCAGAATCAGAGATACAGTTTCTACTGAACACATACTGCTTTTGCACCATCGTAAAGAGGAAAAGATTGTTAACCATCAAAAGTCAGGGACTGGTGGTACATCCCCTAGAGAGACCAGAGGATGCCCCTTCCCCAAGGCATGAAGAAATTCCTTGAGGAGAACACTAGCTTCCTCTGCAGTTCTCTGCATGTTGGGGATGATGATGGGAGACACTGCCATTGAAATATGTTCCTGGGTATCAATGGGGATAATGAGATCCAGAACTGGCTCTGTAGTGACGCGAGGTGACCACAGCAAGCTGGACAAGGAAGGGAGCAGGGCCAGAGTGACAGAATAGCGTGACCCACAGGGTTCTTCAGTGGTGGCTCAGCAAATACCAGGCCTCAGTGAATGTCACGCACACCAGGGCCTAGACCACATGGAGCACTGCATTAACATCCTGCTGGGTCTGCAGAATTAAAAAGCAAGCCAGAGCTCTAGAGATCTGAGACAACGTCTCAGGACATCAGCGGGTCACAGGTTTTCACTAAATCCCCGCGCTTAAGTCAGGTGAAGAGAGAAATTGTACTCTGTGCCATATGACATTACAAATTGATATTGCACATCTTCCCCCCAGCATTTCCCCACAGGAACTGTGGTCATTCAGTAGAGTGAGTGTAACCCTGGGCAAAAAGGAAAAGACTCTTCAGGGGTTATTGCTGGCACTGAGTTAATACTAATCCCAGGTCATTCGTTGAGTGGAAGTTAATGAAGGCCAGGAGATAAATGATTTTGGGGTCCAAATCTTTACACAGTGGCTCCATCCTGCGGTTGTATCTCCAGGTCCTGAATGTATAGTTGGAATATGTATACTCAGTGACAGGCAGAATCTCCTATGGGTTCTGCCTGACCTATGGATTAAGGGCCATCATGATAGGAAGGACCAAGTGATAATGCCCAATGAGCTGCTCCTTAACAAAACAGTAAACAAAAACCCATGCCACATTTCTAGGAGAATCACAGAGGTTAGTATTGCTAAGAAAACCCGAAGAACATAGGGCTAATGACCCAGAGGCGTGCAGGAATCAGCTCATACAGCCCCATGACAACTGTTATTATTTATTCATAGGAATTGTTGTGAGATTGTCAACCTTACCTTGAAACTTCATCTTTGGTAGCTTTAAATTGGCCTTGATGAGACTATTTAAACCATGAAACTGGCAAACACTAAAATCAGGGCTTTTTGTTAAATCCTTTCAGAGACCATCTACCAACAAACTAGAGGTGATCCCCATTGTGTCCTTATTTAACCTACCTGTTTGGCCTTGACTGGATAGATCTTGGAATCAGAGAATGGTGGCAGATTACGTAAGATCAGACTGTGATTTCAACTGCTGTTGCTGTTCTACACCTGGTCAGCTCACTGCACCGTATCAGCACAGCAGCTTCTGATGCCTACTGTGGTTGGATGGATGATGGAACGCAAATGCATGTTACTCATGATAGCTAAGATACAACCCTAACCTGGTGATGACTGAATGACTAAAGAGAATGTGGCACACACAATAAAATATCATCCTTCAGCCAGAAAAAAGGAGGAAGTCCTGGCATTTGGTGATATGGATAAACCTGGAGGGCATTACATGAAATAAGCCAGACACAGAAGGACAAATACTGGATAATCTCACTTATACGTGAAATTTGAAGTAGCCAAACTCATATATCAGAGAGTAGAAGGGCAGTTGCTCACGTAGGTTTGGGGTGGAAAGAGCGAGGTGTTACTCAAGGTGTACAAAGCTTCAGTTGTGCAAGATGAGTAAGTTCTAGAGATCTAATGTACAATGTGCAACATGGTAGCTACTGTTAACAATACATTATCTACTTGAGATATGGAAAGGAGGGAAAGGAAGGGAGGAAATGGCAACTCTGTAAAGTGATGGCTGTGACAATGAGCTTGATAGTGGTGACCATTTCACAATGCATCAGTCACTCAGTCATGTCCGACTCTTTGCAACCCCATGAACCTCAGCACGCCAGGCCTCCCTGTCCATCACCAACTCCCAGAGTCCACCCAAACCCATGTCCATTGAGTCGGTGATGCCATCCAACCATCTCATCCTCTGTCATCCCCTTCTCCTCCCGCCCTCAATCTTTTCCAGCATCAGGGTCTTTTCCAATGAGTCAGTTCTTCACATCAGGTGGCCAAAGTATTTGAGTTTCAGCTTCAACATCAGTCCTACCAATGAACACCCAGGACTGATCTCCTTTAGGATGGACTGGTTGGATCTCCTTGCAGTCCAAGGGACTCTCCAGAGTCTTCTCCAACACCACAGTTCAAAAGCATCAATTCTTCTGTGCTCAGCTCATATCAAAACATCATGTTACAGGGACTTCCCTGGCAGTCCAGTGGTGAAGATGCCATGCTTCTACTCAGGGGGCAGAGTTCCATCCCTGGTTAGGGAGTTAAGACCCTGCATGCCACAGGGCTCAGTCAAAAAACATCAAATTATATGTCTTAAATATATATCATTCCTATTTGTCAATGATAGCTCAATAAAGCTGAAAAGAGAGAAAATTATGAATAAGACTAAGGAAATCGCTTCCAGTATCATAGAGACAGATTAGCACACTGTCCAATGAGATTGAATTGACCTATAACCTGTATGGTTCATCATGTATTATTATTATTGAATATACTGCACAATCTGTTCTCTTTGATGGACTGTAAACATTTTTGGTAAAGAATCCACCTGCCAAGGAGAAGACGCAGGTTCAATCCCTAGGTTGGGAAGATCCTCTGAAGAAGGAAATGGCAACCCACTCCAGTTTTCTTGCCTGGGAAATCCCATGGACAGAGGAGCTTTGTGGGCTACCATCCATGGGGTCGCAAAAAAAGTTGAACAGGACTTGGCGACTGAGCAACAGCAAAATACATTTGGATGATAAAGTCCTTTGCAATACTGTACCAATGAAGATGTTTATGTCAGCTGTAAAATGAAAACAGTAACCCCTATGAATGTCCAGTTCACAAAATATAATAATCAAATGAAATCATGGATGTGAAGAACACTGTGAACTTCAGTGCCTTACCTTAAAAGACGATAGAGGCTCCACACCAGGTGGTTTTTATACCCAAGACTGAAGAAGAGAATCTTTCAGTTCAGCTCAGTCCCTCAGTCATGTCCAACTCTCTGCAACCCCATGGACTGCAGTACACCAGGCTTCCCTGTCCATCACCAACTCCTCCCTGGCAATTATTTATATTGTTCAAGGATGAAATTCTACTGTTATTAATCAGCTTTATCAAATCTTTTAATTGTATATTAGGCTTACATCTGATTTTAGCTGAAATTTAAGATGGATGGATGGACGGCAGTTTGTGTGAAGGGACAGTTAAGTCAGGTCGGAGCATGCTACTGTTGTTGATTAGAATTTTAGTGTGGGGATAAAGGTGCATATCCCTGTACGGCAGAGAATGAAAAACCAAGAACTTTATTGCTAGAGTTTAGACTGCGACTTAGGTTCTGCCAATAAGAAACACCTGATGAGACTCAAATTTGGACCCTTGGCCCTGTACCCACAGTTACTGTCCCAATTTCGTGATTCCCACATGACAGCTGTGTTCCAAGGCTCAACAGTGTGGGCTTTCAGACTCCCTAATTTTGTTCTCTTTCTTTGGCTATGCTGTGCAGCATGCAGGATCTTAGTTCCCTGACCAGGGATCAGACCCACGCTCCCTGCAGTGAAAGCAGGAGCCTTAACCACTGCACCACCAGGGAAGCCCCTCCCCAACTTCCTGACTGTGACAGAGGGGCAGGTCCCCTGAGAGATGAGTGATTGCCCTGGGTTCATTCCTGGAATCTCAGTTTAGAGTTTCCAGTGATTTTTGTAAGCAGCCAATTGACTGCATTAAGTCCTTTTCCTCCTAAAATAGCTACAAAGGATTGTTAACTGCAACTGAACTCTGACTAATACGGCCTTTTCAAGTTTTTCTTCCCCTCATCATTTCTACTATCTAGCCACCTTCCATCACACTCCCCAGAGATGAATCATCTCTCACATTTTAGGGGGAAAAAATAGACAACATCATTGAGGAATTTCTCTAATTCCTGCTGATCCATCTAAGGTTTCTGGACCCACTGCTACCTCCACCGCATCGTTCCTGCATGGAAAACCCAGCCATCTTTGCTCCGGACCCCACCCTATTCATCTCTGGAAGCTTCTCTTTCCTCCCTGCACATTTGACCTCTTCCTCCTGCTGTTCTGCCCATTCACTATCGAAACACCGTCAAATCTTTCTCATGGAGAAAAAAAAGCCCAACTCCAAATCGTCTGTCCCCCTCTAGTCACAGTCTCTTTTTCTTCTTCCCTCCACTCCCAAACTTACTAACCTTCCTCCCATTTCAGTTCATTCCTCCGTCTATGCAATTTAACCTTTGCTGCATTCACTCCACTAAAACTGACCCACTGAAGCAGCCAGTGACCACCAAATAGCCAATCCAAAGAGTCCCTTTACTCCTTTTTCATCCTCAGTCTCCGAGGGACATCTGATGGTGTTAACTCCCTCCTGATGTTCACCAGACGTTCTCCAGGATCACCTAGTTGACCTTTCTCCATCTCATTTGGAGGCTTCTCATCTTACTTCCTCTCTGATTGCCGGGAGAAATATCAATAACCTCAGATATGCAGACGTCACCACCCTTATGGCAGAAAGTGAAGAACTAAAGAGGCTCTTGATGAAAGTGAAANTCTTTCAGGATTTGAAACAGCTCAACTGGAATTCCATTACCTCCACTAGCTTTGTTTGTAGTGATGCTTTTCAGTCTTCATAGAGCTGTTCAATTTCAACTTCTTCAGCATTATTGGTTGGAGCATAGACTTGGACTACTGTGATACTGAATCATTTGCCTTGGAAACAGAGATCATGCTGTCATTTTTGAGACCACACTCAAGTACTGCATTTTGGGCTATCCATTTCTTCTACAGGCTTCTTGCCTNCTGTTCAATTTCAACTTCTTCAGCATTATTGGTTGGAGCATAGACTTGGACTACTGTGATACTGAATCATTTGCCTTGGAAACAGAGATCATGCTGTCATTTTTGAGACCACACTCAAGTACTGCATTTTGGGCTATCCATTTCTTCTACAGGCTTCTTGCCTACAGTAGTAGATATAATGGTCATCTGAGTTAAATTCACCTATTCCAGTCCATTTTAGTTCACTGATTCCCAAAGTGTTGATGTTCACACTTGCCATCTCCTCTTTGATCACTTCTAATTTGCCTTGATTCATGGACCTAACATGCAGGTTTCTATGCAATTGTTCTTTAGAGCATCAGACTTTACTTCCATCACCAGTCACATCCACAAGTGGGCATTGTTTTCACTTTTGCTCCATCTCTTCATTCTTTCTGGAGTTATTTCTCCACTCTGCTCCACTCTTCTTCTCCACTGGAGCTATTTCTCCAATAGCATATTGGGCACCTACCGACCTGGGGAGTTTATCTTTTAGTGCCATATCTTTGTTGTATCTTTCAGGGCCATGCCTTTTCATACTGTTCATGGGGTTATCAAGGCAACAGTACTGAAGCAGGTTGCCATTCCCTTCTCCAGTGGACACGTTTTGTCAGAACTTTCCACCATGACCTATCTGTCTTGGGTAGCCCTATATGGCATGGCTAAGAGTTTCATTGAATTAGACAAGGCTGTGATCCATGAGATATGTTTGATTAGTTTTCTGTGATTCTGGTTTTCATTCTACTTGCACTCTGAAGGATAAGGATAAGAGGCTTGTGGAAGCTTCATGATGAGAGAGACTGACTGTGGGGGAAACTGGGTTTTGTTCTGGTGCTCAGTAAAACTTTAATCCAATTGTCTACTTATGTGTGGGGCTGTGTTCCCTCCCTGTTAGTTGTTTGGCCAGAGGCAACCAAGTCCTGGGGTCTATAGGCTTCTATAGTAGCTCTAACATAAGCAGAAGATATTAAGACATGGCAAGAATACACAGAAGAGTATACAAAAGAGTTCTTCATGACCTGGATAGCCATGGTGTGATCACTCACCTAAGAGCAGAAATCAAGTGGGCTTTAAGTAGCATCACAGGAACAAAGCTAGTGGAGGTCATGGAATTCCAGTTGAGCTATTTCAAATCCAAAAAGATGATGCTGTGAAAGTGCTGCATTCGAAATACCAGCAAATTTGGAAAACTCAGCAGAGGTTACAGGACTGGACAAGGCCAGTTTTCATTCCAATACCAAAGAAAGGCAACGCCAAAGAATGTTCAAAGTACTGTACTGCTGCTGCTGCTGCTGCTAAGTCACTTCAGTTGTGTCCAACCCTGTGCGACCCCATAGAAGGCAGCCCACCATGCTTCCCCGTCCCCGGGATTCCCCAGGCAAGAACACTGGAGTGAATTGCCATTTCCTTCTCCAAGGCATGAAAGTGAAAAGTGAAAGTGAAGTCACTCAGTTGTGTCCAACCCTCAGCAACTCCACGGACTACAGCCTTCCAGGCTCCTCTGTCCATAGGATTTTCCAGGCAAGAGTACTGGAGTGGGGTACCATTGCCATCTCTGAAGTACTGTACAGTTGCACTCATTTCACAAACTAGTAAAGTAATGCTAAGAATTATCCAAGCTAGGCTTGGATATATGTATCAATAGTACGTGTACCAAGAACTCCCAGATGTTCAAGTTGGATTTAGAAAAGGTGCAGAAGTAGATGTTTTTCTAGAATTCTCTCACTTTTTTGATGATCCAGAAAATGTTGGCAGTTTGATCTCTGGTTTCTCTGCTTTTTCAAAATTCTTCTTGAACATCCAGAAGTTCACGGTTCACATATTGTTGAAGACTGGCTTGGAGAATTTTGAACATTGCTTTGCTAGTGCGTGAGATGAGTGCAATTGTCCAGTAGTTTGAGCATTCTTTCCCATTGCCTTTCTTTGGAATTGGAATGAAATCTGACCTTTCCCATTCCTGCGGCCACTGCTGAGTTTTCCAAATGTGCTGGCATATTGACCGCAGCATTCTAACAGCACCATCTTCTAGGATTTGAAATAGCTCGTCTGGAATTCCATCATCTCCACTAGCTTAATTATTTTGAGCTCCCCATTCACCAAAACCTTATATATTGACCTTCTCCCACTGCCTTTTGAAGCAGTCTCCACTAGCTTTGTTCATAGTGATGCTTTCTAAGGCCCATTTGACTTCACATTACAGGATATCTGGCTCTAGGTGAGTGATCACACCATCGTGATTATCTGGGTCATGAAGATCTTTTTGTACAATTCTTCTGTGTATTCTTACCACCTCTTCTTAATATCTTCTGCAATTGTGTGCTAGTTTGAGCATTCTTTGGCATTACCTTTCTTGGGGATTAGAGTGAAAACTGACCTTTTCCAGTCCTGTGGCCACTGCTGAGTTTTCCAAATTTGCTGGCATGTTGAGGGCATCACTTTCACAGCATCATCTTTCAGGATTTGAAGTAGCTCAACTGGAATTCCATCACCTCCACTAGCTTTGTTCTTAGTGATGCTTCCTAAGGCCCACTTGACTTCATATTCCAGAATTTCTGGCTCTAGGTGAGTGATCACACCACTGTGATTATCTAGGTCATGAAGATCTTTTTTGTATGGTTCTTCTGTGTATTCGTCATCTCTTTTAAATATCTTCTGCTTCAGTTAGGTCCATACCATTTCTGTCCTTTTTGTGTCCATCTTTACATGAAATTTTCCTTTGGTATCTCTAATTTTCTTGACGAGATCCCTAGTCTTTTCCATTCTATTGTTTTCCTCTATTTCATTGCACTAATCACGGAGGAAGGCTTTCTAATCTCTCCTCGCTAGTCTTAGGAAATTTGTATTCATGTGGCTATATATTTCCTTTTCTTCTTTTCTTTTTAGCATCAGACTTTACTTTCTATACCAGAAAAATTCACAACTGAGCTTCATTTCTGCTTTGGCCCAGCCGCTTCATTCTTTCTGGAACCAGTAGTAATTGCTTTCCACTCTTCCCCAGTAGCATATTTGACACCTTATGACCTGGGAGGCTCATCATCTGGGTCATATATTTTTGCCTTTTCATACTGTTTGTGGTGTTTTCTAGGGAAGAATTCTAGAGTAGGTTGTCATTTCCTTTTCTTGTGGATCATGTTTGGGTCCAGAAATGACAGATATTTCACAAACATTGAATTTCTTTCCTTGCAGTCTTCTGGAAGTATAGAGTTATTTTTTTTTCCCTTTTAGCTCATTTATTATATGATATATACAGCTGAGTCATCTTTACCCAAGTATNTTTGGGTCCAGAAATGACAGATATTTCACAAACATTGAATTTCTTTCCTTGCAGTCTTCTGGAAGTATAGAGTTATTTTTTTTTCCCTTTTAGCTCATTTATTATATGATATATACAGCTGAGTCATCTTTACCCAAGTATATGGTTTTTCCTTTTGGTAATTGGAAATATTGCTTAAAATAAAAAGCTTTCTCCTAAATAAATTTCTTGCTGCTTTTATTACTTTAATATAATTTTATGTACAAATCCTTTGTTGTCCTAATGGGTAGAAATCAATTCAGTCAGAAGAATGAAAGGCAGGTTTTCAATCTGAATTTAAAGCATTGACATTTTCATGATGTTATTGTTCCTAGAACAATAACTTAAAACCTTTTAGAGATAAAGCAGTCCTAATTCTTTTTAAATCTTACAACTGATGTCAGTTAGTGGTTACAGAAAGATGCTCACTAAGATGTTTGATGACAATAATTGATAACAAAAGAAAGAAAATAAAAGTAAGGTCTAGTTGTGGGGTTTATTTAAGTTATAAAGAGACTACACAGTCTTATAATTTATGCACATAATTTGTTTGGCCTCATATAATATGGCCTATTCAAACTGTATAAAAGGTCATATATAACAGAGAAAAGTGAAAAGTGAAGGTGGAAGTGAAGTCGCTCAGTCGTGTCTGACTCTTTGCGACCCCGTGGACTGTAGCCTACCAGGCTCCTCTGNTAATTTGTTTGGCCTCATATAATATGGCCTATTCAAACTGTATAAAAGGTCATATATAACAGAGAAAAGTGAAAAGTGAAGGTGGAAGTGAAGTCGCTCAGTCGTGTCTGACTCTTTGCGACCCCGTGGACTGTAGCCTACCAGGCTCCTCTGTCGATGGGATTTTCCAGGCAATAGTACTGGAGTGGATAGTCATTTCCTTCTCCAGGGGATTTTCCCAACCCAAGGATTGAACCCGGGTCTCCCAAATTGTAAACAGACACTTTACTGTCTGAACCACCAGGGAAGTCAGAGAAAAGAGGAATCAAATAAGAGAAATAGCTTTAAAACATCTTACATTAATATTTGATATAAATCAGTGCAAATACATGACCTTTAATATACATTTTTCTTGCACTTTTTAAATTTTTTCTGATTTTTTAAATTGAAGTATAGGTGATTTACAGTGTTGTCTTAATTTCCAGTGTACAATGAAGTGATTCAGTTATATATATACATGAACATATACACTCATTTTCAGATCATTTTTCCATATAGGTTGTTATGAAATATTGATTACAGTTCTTATGGTATAAAGTAAGCTCTTATTATTTATCTATTTTATATATAGCAGTGTGTGCACATTACTGGCACCCCACTCCAGTACTCTTGCCTAGAAAATCCCATGGGCGGAGGAGCCTGGTAGGCTGCAGTCCANGCTATTCTTGGAGACTCAGGTCATGTCACCTCCTCCAAGAAGCCTTCCCTGACCTCCGTGAGTAGCACTGACCATCCTACTCTTTTTATTTTTCATTAATTTTTTTGGCTGCACTGGTTCTTTGTTGCTGCATGCAGGCTTTCTCTACTTGCGGTGAGCAGAACTATTCCTGGTGGTGGCGGGCTTCTCACTGTGGCGCCTTCTCTTGCTGCAGAGCACAGGCTCTAAGCATGTGGGTTTCAGCAGCTGCGGCACACAGCCCCAGCTGCCTTACAGCATGTAGGATCTTCCCAGACCCAGGGTGGAACCCACGTTTCCTGCATTGGCAGGCAGATTCTTATCCACTGGACCACCAGGGAGTCTCCACCCTGCTCCGAGTGCCACCACCATGCTCTGTATCATTCTCTGCTTCCCTGTAATGTTATGTTAAACTGTATCATACAACCAGTGTGTTCCAAAGGTAAATATCAATGTACTTGTCATAGCACTTATTAACCTGTGAAAGTCGCTCAGTCATGCCAATTCTTTGCAATCCCATGGACTGTAGCCCACCAGGCTCCTCTGTCCATGGGGTTTCCCAGGCAAGAATACTGTAATGGGTTGCCATTTCCTTCTCCAGGGGATCTTCCTGACCTAGTGATCGAATCCAGGTCTCATGCATTGCAGGCAGATTTTTCACCATCTGAGCCACCAGGGAAGCCGTGTAGTACATATTTTTACACATTTGTATTATAACACAGACCAAGTGTACCTTTGGGGCCAAGACCCCTCTTAGCAGTGTACCAGGTACAGAGTAAGCATCTGGTGCGTGTTCAATAGATGAATTAGTAAGTTCTGCTTGAATCTCATTTGGTAGTTGTGACGGGTCCATTGTGTTTCCATAAACAGATATGTTGGAGTCCTAACCCCTAGTACTTGAGAATGTGGCCTTCTCTGGATGTCAAGTCTTTACAGACGTAATCAAGGGAAAGCGAGGCCCCAGGGGCGGACCCTAATCCAGTAGGATTGATGTCCTTATAAGAAGGGGAATGTGGACATGCAGACAGACAAGAATCGAGAAAGGACAATATGAAGACAGACAGGCAGATGATGGCTGTCCACGTGCCGAGGAGAGAGGTCGAGGAAAGCTCCAGCCTCACAATCTCAGAGGGAACCAACTGTGCTGACACTCTTTGAGTTCAGAGTTCTGGCCTTAAGAACTGTGAGATGATACACTTCTGTTGTGTAAGCTACCCAGCCTGTGGCACTTTGCTATGCCAGCCCAAAGCAAGTAAATACAGTAGGATTTCCTGTGCCTGTTAATCCACTGTCTTTCTCTGACTCTCTAGCCATAAGCTAGTAATGCTTGTCTTCTATCTGGAGTCTGACAGATTTGTTTTTCTACCATGTCTCCTATCTCTGTTCCTCTCTCTCTCTCTCTCTCTCACACACACACACACACACACACACACACACACGCACACCTCAGATGATCACATGTCCTTTTCTCCACAGAACTTCCCATTTTCCTCCAGACACTTCCATTTTACCAGCAAGTTCTCCCTTGCTGGTTGAGATTAGATCCCAGGTCACAGCTCCCCTCACTGCTTTCTCATCTTTCTGAGAGGATCAGGTCAAGAATCTCATTCACCGCAGTGTTCACGACAGAACAGGGCACCCGACGGTTGTGCCCGTGGGCCCAGGTCACTGCCTCCACGTCAGGCCTTCCTGGGCAAGAAAAGCGTCACCACACCGTTAGCCAGGCCAGCAGTCAGGAGCTCCCATAGCAACATCCCATGTTCCTTGTTGCATCCCCCACCATGTTCCCCATGGTACCATCACCAGCTTTTATGACATCAGATCATGCCATTATCCTGCTCAAAACTCTGTAATGTCTCCCCACCGCATGTAAAGCTAAATCTCAGCTTGCTCCAGAGGCCCCTCCCACATTCGCTGAACACCTGTCAGACCCATCCAGCCTCAGAATCTTTGAGCATGCCCTTCCCTCTGCTTACCATGCGCCTCACCTCCTCCCTTGCCCTTTGCTTGGCTAAGCTTAGTGTCATTTCCTCCAAGAAAATTTCTTTGACGCTCCACCCAGTATCAGCCTATTAGCTGCTCTCAGAGGAAGGTGTAGTTATCTTGCTCTAAGGATTTATCACAGTTACTACCTATATATATTTACATTTGTGGCTATCTGATTAATCTCCTTCTTTCCCACTAGATTGAAAACACCATGAGAGCTGGATGTTTGTTTTCCCCTCACTGACTCCCCAGCCCCCACTGTAGGGCATGCCATACAGTAGATACTCAATAAATGTTCATTTAAATAATTAAGCGAACCGAGTCTTCTCCTTAGCCCATTGCCATGGAGACTAAGTTATGTGGGTGAACAGAATCCCTACTGACATAGAATTCACATAAGCCTCATCCAACCAAGTGTTGGTGATGACGCTGAGCTTACACTGCTAACCTCACATTACAGGTTCCACTTGGTGTTATTTATGAGATTGTTGTGTTAGGTGGGGTCCCAGCAGGAAGTGGCTGGCAACATCAGATGGGGTAAACGGGAGTTTAATAAAGAGGTTGGGTAAATCCTGTGGGTAAGAGGAAAGCGGCAGTGACTGGAGCCGGCAACAGGGGGGATCTGTTGCCGTTCCAAGCTCTGGAGCCCCAGGGGAAAGGCAGGTGCTTGGATCTGGAGAGAGCTGCTGTCGCAGGTTGCCACCTGACAGGAGCTGAGGTCCTCAGAGGAGGGATACAGCCAGCATGCAGAGACCGTGCTGGGAGGGAGCCAGAAAATAGCCCAGCTTCCCTCTCCTTCCATCTCCCAGTCTCCCGCTGAGTGTCCGACTCTTTGTGACCCCATGCACTGTTGCCTACCAGGCTCCTCCATCCATGGAATTTCCCAGGTAAGAGTACTGGAGTGGGTTGCCATTTCCTCCTCCAGGGGATCTTCCCGACCCAGGGATCGAACCCAGGTCTCCTGCATTGCAGGCAGACGTTTTACTGTCTGAACTACCAGGGTGGTTAGGTCTCCCGCTGGTTGATTCTTATCGGCTGAACCCAACAGAAGCCAGAGGGCCTGAGAGCCCACTGACGCATCCATTCAGACCGGCTTCTGGGTCTCAGGGCAGGGCAGGGAGAGAGGAGAGGAGAAAGTCAAGATCTCCAGCCCAAATCGGAGACCGCACGTTGTTACTTAACCGAGAACATCCTTGCTTCTCTTTTTCCACTGATTCCATGCTCGTTTTCCACAATATCCAGTTTTTACTGCAGATGGATACTTTCCCCTTCCTCTTTCTCACAAAAATTCAGTTTTAGGGACTTGGATTGGGTGGGAGATTTTTTTTCCCTGCCAACCACCATTGTCAGGACCCTGTGTAGAGGGACTCTTGTCCTTGGTAGAAAGTCCACTTTTTTTTCAGTTCTGAAAACCCTGTTCTGATCTTTAACACTGGGTGACCATTCCCACAGTTTGTTTTCTCTGTCATGTGAACATAAGAAAGGGTGAGAGACAAATGTTATTCAGTCTTGCCCTTTGAGGTCTCACTTCACCTGCAATTCCTGCAGCTTCCCAAGTGACCAAGTTCCATTGAGAACCAGCTATTCCCATTCGCCGGTCATCTCCCTAGGGCCCAGAGTACGCAAGTCCACTAGATGCTTCCATCTCAGGGATGTGGGCCAACACAATTCTTGCTCTGGGAAGCAGGGCCCCCAGATACGTTCAGGTATCCTTTTCATTCCTGGGATCCTGGGACTCAATGGCGTGTCTCCACATCTCTGTCCCAATATCTGGCTTCATGGTGCCACGCCCAGGCCACCTTACCCTCCTCTCACCAGAGCTCTATGCCCAGTACCTTGTGCCTCAGACCAACAACTCTGTCATGAAGCCTGCAGGCTATGAAAAATTCTGACTCCTGTGGGTATCTGCTGAATAAGACCTCCTTGAGTTTTACTATTTCCTTTTAGAAGTATCATAGACATCTAAGGGCTTCCCTGGTGGATCAGATGGAAAAGAATCTGCCTGCAGTGCAAGAGACTCAGGTTTGATCCCGGGGTCGGGAAGATCCCCTGGAGAAGGAAATGGCAACCCACTCCAGTATTCTTGCCTGGAGAATCCCATAGACAGAGGAGCCTGGCGGGCTATAGTCCATGGGGTCACAAGGATTCTGACATGACTGAGTGACGAACACGGACACCTAAGAAGCTCTTAGCTGTCTTAAGTAATGCTCGCCACTCCCTTCCTTGTTTCTCGAACCCGATCGCCTCTCTCTTCTCCCCTCACTTTCAGAGGGGTTGTGTCCTCCATGCCCTTCCCCACGGGATCAGCAGAGGGAACGTCTGCCGCAGAGTCTGTGGCATCTCCTCACCGCCCAGCCCACACAGGCTCAGGCTGAGGACAATGTGTCCAGGAGGGCCTCCCACAGGGTGGTGGTCCCTGTCAGTATCAGTTGGTCTCACAGCTGACTTGTAGAGGATTAGGGCTCCAAAGCAGGAAGTCCCTTTGTCCAGGCTGAAGTCTGGGGGGCTTCAAGGGAACGTAGCTATGGGAGGGGGCCACATAATTGTGGTTGCCCTGCTTTTGATCTAAAACCAGGGACTCCCAATGACCCCAGCCTCCAGCCTGCTGTCTTCCTATCCATTTCATTGGGATGAATTTTTTTTTTCTCCCCTTCCAAATATTTTCAGCATTGAAAAATATATATAAAGCCAAATCCTGAAATCCTAACACAATATAAAGCCAAGACAGGAGGAAAAATAACAAGGGATAAAAGCTCTCAGTCCCAGCCGCAGACAAGAACCCACTCTGACGTCCTTGGGCGCCCGGAGCGGTTAACCCTCTGCTGCCCGTGGGGAAGCCACTGGCTCCCTGCCTCCCCGCCTCCCCGCGGCCCCGCCCACTTTCAGCGGAGACGGGGGTTGTTTGCCTTCATCCAGCTTTAGATAGCCGGAGTTAGTTCTCCGTCTTTTGCCAAATCCTACCCGAGCTCCTCTCCACCCTTCCCGCTACTCCCACCCCCAAAGCTTTTGTCTCAGCACCTCCTTCCTACACCAGACAGTCAAAGAAATTTCCCCGGTGAAACTGAACCATCCGCCTGACTGCTTTGAGGACACTCGCTGCTTGTGAGTGCTTCTCACCATCACTTGCCTTCTTCCGCACACTCCCTCTCCCCAGGAGAGAGAGACAGGTACGTGCCTTCTGCAGCCCAGCTTTGTGTCATTAGTGACAGCTTCTGTCGTCCTGTGGGCAGAAAGCAAGTGGACAAAGGACCCCAGAGGATTTAGGCCACACCCA
>SJYV01052222.1:453553-596822 GCA_006410875.1 Neotragus pygmaeus | reverse complement strand
ACACACACACACACACTTTGCCCCTCGCATCTCTTTGATCTGGCTGTTCTGAGCTATATCCTTTTATAATAAACCAATTATCTAGTTAAGTAAGGGCTTCCCTGGTAGCTCACACAGTAAAGAATCTGCCTGCAGTGCACGAGACCTGGGTTTGATTCCTGGGTTGGGAAGATCCCCTGGAGAAGGAAATGGCAACCCACTCCACTATTCTTGCCTGGAGAATCCCATGGACAGGGGAGCCCGGCAGGCCACAGTTCATGGGGTTGCAAAGAGTCGGACATGACTGAGACTCACACACACACTAGTAAGTAAGCTGTTTTCCTGAACTCTGAGATGTTCTAACAAATGAGGACACAAGGAAGGGTCATGGGAGCCTCTGACTTATAGCCAGAAGGTGAGAAGCGCAGGTGATAACCTGGACTTGGTGACTGGCACCAAAGTGGGGAGCGGTCTTACGGGAATGAGCCTTAACCTGTGGGCCCTGTGTTAACTACAGGCGGTTACTGTCAGAATTGAGTTGAATTGTAGGGCACCCAGCTGATGTCTGAAGAGTTGAAGAACTGCTTGGTGGGGAAAAACCCACACACTTCTGGTGTAAGAAGTATTCAGTGAACACTGAATAAAGAAAACAAGTGTTCTCCTTTCCATATTTAAAATAGGACCCATTGAAGGCCAGTTTAGCATGCTAGTATGAATCATAGTGCTGAGCAAGGAGTAGGTGTGCAGGGCACGCTTAATGGATGGTGCTGTGCCAGGGGGTCAGATTTGCATCCAGAACAAAGGCTCTCAGAATTCAGAGGGAGTTCACCTGGGATTAGGTCAGCCTAAAGGTGATCTCCTCCGATCTAGCCCACCCACACACTAGGCAGACCTCCTCCAACACGTGTTGCAAATTCAAAAACACAGGAGTCAGTGCATCCCATAAATGAGAGAGGAGGCCCTAGAAGAGGGCATAAGACATACCTACATACCTTAAGGAAGTAGCCACAGCTCAGCTCTGTGACTGATATCCAAGACTGTCGACTAAATGTTGCCGGATCTTCCAACTCTGCAAAAATCAAGCATGCAAACAAGCTGAAAGTCTAGATTTTTAAACAAAAAATCTCCCAATCCATTGTGGACTCAGTGAAATTAAAAAAAAAAAAAAAACCCGACAACATCGTAGCCCAAACAATACACCCTGGGAGTTAAGATCCATCCAGCCAAAGTACTACCTATTTGAAAAGTCTGTTCTTTCAATTCTAGAATTTCACATACCATCTACTTGGATAGCTAGTCAGGATTTTCCTGAATGCCTCCAATGATAGGGGAGCTCATTACTTAATTTATTGGCCAATTCTAATTGTTAGGAAAATCTTTTTTTTTTGGGGGGGGCCTGAAGCATGTGGGATCTTATCTCCCCGACCAGGGATCACACCTGCAACCCCCTGCATTGGAAGGTGCAGTCTTAACCACTGGAGTGCCAGGGAAGTCTCAGGAAGATCTTAAATAGAAATTTACCTCCTTGCAACTTCCTCTCAGTGTGTTCCTACAACCACCCATGGTCCCTCCCCATCTTAACTAAGAGAACAGCTACCCACCAGGGTCATCAGTGCCAGTTCCCTCCAGAAACTAAATCTTACATCTCAAAATGAGGATAAGAATAGCCAAAATGTATTGAGCACATATATGCCAGACGCTATTCTAAGCTCTCTATGTGTATTAATTCTCTCATCCTTCATGAGACCCCTGTGAGAGATACTATTACAAACACATTTTACAGACAGGGAAACTGTGGACAAATGATGCTAAATAACGTCCACGTCACACAGCTATTAAGTGGCAGAGCCACGACTGGAACACAGACAGCCTGACCCCAAAGGGGATGCTCTTAACACTGCAGCATTTGTACAGGGACGATTACACTCATTCAATAAGTGTCTGTTGCTGTGAAATAAAACAATACCAACTCTTTCTTCTGGAACATGAACATCATGAACAGGTCTCTGTAACACCAGCATTAAAGACGGGTTCCACCATATGCAAAGATGTGAAAGATGAGAAGGGAGAAAGAATGGACTTCGATCATGGAGAATCAAGTTAGACACAATGCAGAACTTCCCGATGTGAGGGCTTTGCACCACTGGAATACAGAATGAAAAGTTGTGCTTGCTTGCTTGCTTGGAGATCCATTTAAAAAGGAAAGGAAGGAAGAAAGGAGGGGACTAATGTTTCTGGATGGCTTTTCTGTCTGAAGCTATTCAGAAGCAAAGACAAGTTTTATCAAGAAATACGGCTTCTGAGAAACTTGCCTTCTTCCAGTTTCTCTTCCTCATGGGTTTCCCTATGGGAGGCAGAATGATGATCATCTGGGTATTTGAGCTTACTGTGGTCTCAGGCCCTGATGGATCCCGGACTGAGGACACTGGAAGCAAAGAGATCAAAGAGTCACAGATCAAACCCCATATCCTAAAATATAACTACATGAGTCAAAAATTGACACAGTGTATTGTTATGCCAATCAAGACGGCTGTTCTCTTGCTCTCTGAACATCCCCTGCTCAACCAGCCCCTGCTTCTCTCACATGAGGATGCAATCCTCTTAATTATAGGACTTAGTTATTCCATGATAATTCACAAGCCCACCTGATGTCAATCCCCCTGTAAATGGCAGCCTCCTTCTCCCCAAGCATTGAAGGCTGCTGCTGTGTCCTGCCCACTGCCCTCCACACATGCTGCAATGTCGCTCCAGGAGCTTTTGTGAACGATCCCCCCATCTAATAAACCACTGATGTCTCGGTCACTGTCTCTGGGCTCTTTCTTCCGTCTTGAAGTTGAGCAACCACAAGGCTTGCAGGCCTGTGGGGTGCAGTCCACACAAGAATACCCAGAATCAGAGTGGCTTAGTGTGGGAAATGGCTGAAGAAGCAACCTCTTCTCGTCCAATCTCCCACTCACAGCAAGAATTCTTTCCACTATATTCCAGAAAGATGGGCACTCACCTGTTGTGGACACTCACCCATCATAGCTCTTGGATCAACCCTCACACCCTCGAAAACAGGTGAAGTGAATCACAGGTAGTTGGTGCAGGAAAATCTAGAGTCAGACTGAAGGCGAAGGCCTTGGGAAAGGAAATTTAGGGAGACAAAAGAATCTGCTATGGGAATTTCTCAGCAGGGACCTCTCATGCGTGTCCATGTGAACATGGGACAATTTTGAATAAAGCTAGATGGATGCAGTTTGGGAAATCTGGAGCAGCCCCTTCTAATCCTATTGCTGAGCTCATTTTTTTCCAACACTGATAAACTGGATTATATTTCTCTGCTCCACTGATGTTGGACTTGGCCTTCCCATTTGTTTTGGTGAAACGAACACGGGTAGCATCAATAGCACACCAGTTCGGAATCACGGTTCTTAAAACGCATGGGGTAGGGCTGCTTCTGCCCCTCCCGCGAGCTCCTGGCGTTCACCATGAGAAGAACACACCCTGAGTGACGCCTGTTTCCTGGTGGTGGTGGTGGTGTAGTCATTAAGTCGTGTCCAGCTCTTGCGACACCATGGACTATAGCCTGCCAGGTTCCTCTGTCCACGGAACTCTCCAGGCAAGAATACTGGAGTAGGTTGCCATTCCCTTCTCCAGGGGATCTTTTGACCCAGGAATCAAAGCCAGATCTCCTGCACTGCAGGCAAATACTTCACCACCTAAGCCACCAGGAAGCCCTCGTTCCCAGGAAGATGAGAGAAAATAGACCAGACCTGAACCCAGTACACATCCTGGGGCCAAACTTGGTCAGCCTGCAGCCTGAAGCAGAACTGACCCGTGCGTGCACGTGTCAGTCGCTCAGTCACATCCAACTCTTGCAACCCCGTGGGCTGTAGCCTGCCAGGCTCTGTCCATGGGATTTCCCAGGCAAGAATACTGGAGTGGGTCATTTCCTTCTCCAGGGGATCTTCCCGACCCAGGGATTGAACACAGGTCTCCTGCATCCCAAACACCTCACAAACCCATGAGTGAGAAAAACTTAATGCTAAACAGCGTAAGCCACTGAGTTTAGGGATGGTTTGTCATACAGCATTATTGTAACAAGACCTGACAGACACAGATGACTATTACTGAACTGAATATCTGCTGTTTTTGTCACCCACCTGTTATTCTTGTCACCATCTTTTCATGCCTCCTCTAAGCCATCTCCTCTCCATCTCTCAGTCCTGTGCTTTGAGTAGGGAAACTCACCCACAATACACATGCCTTTGGCCTTTTATCAGTGGAGCATCACAGTCCCCAAACCACAATTTGTTCAGGAAATACCTGTGCCAGGATTGCTGGGAGAGGTAGAGATGTTCTTTCCCAATGGACTTGTATCCAGGCAGGTGCAAGACTGGAAAGTCTGGAGCCATCTTACCACGAGACTGAAGGAGGCTATATGAGAAAGCAGCCAGCCAAGGAGAAGCAGAACCTAGACATGGAGAAGGGCTTCCCAGGTGGCACTGCTGCTGCTGCTGCTAAGTCGCTTCAGTCGTGTCCGACTCTGTGCGACCCCATAGATGGCAGCCNGGGTGTTCACTGGAAGGACTGATGTTGAAGCTGAAACTCCAATACTTTGGCCACCTGATGCGAAGAACTGACTCATTGGAAAAGACCCTGATGCTGGGAAAGATTGAGGGCGGGAGGAGAAGGGGACGACAGAGGATGAGATGGTTGGATGGCATCACCGACTCGATGGGAATGAATCTGAGCAAGTTCTGGGAGTTGGTGATGGACAGGGAAGCCTGGCGTGCTGCAGTCCATGGGGCCGCAGAGTCAGACACGACTGAACTGAGAGCAGAAGCCATTGCCTGGCTCTGCCATCTCTCTGCCATTAAGACCAGCCGGACCCACATAGGGACAGCACTTTTACCTTTGGTTCTAGAATGAAGGGAACATGAAGCAGAACCACAGGTGACCTCTGATGGACAGCCATGCAAATAAATAACACCTTCTTCGTTTTTAGCTACTTGAGTCTCTGGAGTCATTTGTTACTGCAGCTCAATGTAGCCCAAGCTGATAGATGCACTTCCCAGGGCAGATTTCAGCAACCGCATCCACTATGTTATCATTGCATCTCATAAGCAATCCAGTTATATTATTTCACTGTAATAAAATCATTTACTGCCTTCTCAATGGACACAAAACTCCTCCCCGACAGAGGCGGTGTCATTTTAACTAGGTTTCCCCAGTGCCTTGCACAAGGCGTGGAACACAGTAAGCCACCAAGAAACATGAGTAAATAAATGATCAAAGGATCCTAAAGCTCCGTACTGCCCTTTCCTCCTCCAGGAATGAAGCCCTTTCCTGAGGTCTTTGGCATGTTTGCAACATAAATTCCCATTTTCAAGGTGATACCAGCTGACAAAATTAAATCAAAGAACAAGCTGCAGCTGAACTGTATGAAACTATTATCCTGAGTAACAGGAATTCGGATGCGCATGACCGGGAGGATAGAGGGCCTTCTGAAGGGCGTTCTCAAGTTTCCAATGTCCAAGGCAACGAGATTCAACAACCCTAGCAGGCTGGAGCAGAGGAGGGCGCAGTGGACGCTGAGCCTTCCACTCAGACTTCTCTTTGGGGCTGCTAGAGCTTGTCAGCAAGGCTGTTTTCAAAAACCTATCCAGGTCAAGTTCTTAGCAGCTATGGCTGGAACCTGGAATCTCAACCCGAGGCCTGCTGCCTCTCTAATAGAGAAACTTCAACCTCAGGCAACTGCGACCTGGAAGAGAGGGCCCCACGAACGTCTTTTAGGGCAGCATCCAGAATCCACCTCTGGCTAGGGGAGGGGCAAAAACACCTCCCACGCAGTCCTGACCTCTGAGTAAGCAAACACCTTCCAGTACAGGGCATTCCCAACTGGGAGAGCACAGGGTCTGATTTCTGAGTATCTCTTGCTTTTCATAATATTTATTTCTCACCCTACTTGTGTGTCCAACACACACCATCTTATCTCAGCTCCTGCATCAGACGCACAGTAACCCAGAGGAGACAGACCTGGGCCAGGCCTTGCTGCCCGGTTACCAGGGGCAGCGAATGCGTCTTCTTGGGGGCTGAATGGAAGCAAACCACAATATTTACCCAGGGGGCGGACACGTGCTTGGGTGATCAATAAGAGGCGGGTGTAAGGAGCTGGGGTTTAAGCTCCATCTCCTCCTGCGAAGCTCCTGTTTGTTTTTCCACTGCCCTGTTCGAAGCAGGGTGTACACCGAAGGCGCTCTGTGTACAGTCTGTCATTCTGCTTGCGTCCGTTGCCCGCACCCATACAGACTCTAGAGGTGGGGGTCTGGGGAAGGGGCGCCCACAGGAAGAGATGGGAGATTTCGATGCTATTGAGGGCAAGCAGGTGCAGGATGGAGTGTCCTGCAGGATGGCTGGGGACATGGGTGTGGGGGGGGGAAGCTGGGCCTGGGAATGACCTAGTGTGGGAGGGGGCAGGAAAGTGGGGTGCCTGGCAGTCGGGGAGGNCCGGGAGGGGCGCGCGCCGCGCTCCTACGCAAGCAGCCGCGAGAGGGGATCCTGGGCGCAGGCCCCGCCCCCTCACGTGCCCGCGGCGCAGCGCCGCGTGCGGCCCGCGTGACCGGCTGGCTCCGCCCGGCCGCAGCCGCAGCTCGGCGCCCACGCGTGGGAGGGAGGCCGCGGCGGCAGCGGGGCGGTCGGGCGGCGAGAGAGTCGCCTTCTGCGGCAGCGCCCCTGCCCCCGGCGCCCGCACCCGCGCGCCCCTCTCCGTCCTGAAGTTGGAGGCCAGGGTTGCTGACCTGCCAACTAGCCTGGATTTGGGGGAGGAGGGTGGAACTCTGTGAAAGGTCTCCCATCCCTCCTCTCCAAACCCCTGAGTTTCGGGAATGTATGAGAGGGCAGAGTAGGGGGGTTCTTAGTGAAGAGATGGTTCCCCACTTTAAACCTAAGCTTGCCTTGGGAGAGGAAGAGAGATGAGGTTTTGAAATGAGTGGGTGCACACTGCCCTGTTAGACCTCCATCACTGCGCCGACGCCGAGGCATCACCGCGTGGGTTGGTCTCGACCACCAGACTCCCGGCTCGGTTGCATCAGGTGCCCTGGCATGCTGGATACAGTGCCGAGCATCGAGAGCTCAGTCCCCAGGACAAGAGTCTGGTATCTTCTTCCTTCCCGGGTCGGTGACCTTGCTGACTCCTCGGGGCCCCAGGCCCCTCCCAGAAGTGGCAAGGGAAGCATCTAGAGAGAACCAGGGAGGAGTGGAGGCCAAGGACAGGCTAAGCACCGAATCGGGTGTCCGCAGCAACGGAGAAGGAAGCCCATCATCTGTGCCTTTGCCTTGTGTCCTTAACTGACCCACGTTCCCGCCAGGTGTCAGGTGTTAAGAGAGTCCACGCAGCCTTGTTGCCGTCTTGAAACTTGTGTCTTGCTGGTTGCTGGTTCCAAGGGCCGGTGAAACGGGGTGGGAGAGTGACTCCGAGTGGAAGCCCCTCAAATAAGTACACAATCTCAGGGGAAAGCGATGGATGATGTGGTCCAGAGCTTGGGAGCAAGATGCAGGAAGCCCGCAAGCGCCGGAGTGGGAGGGAGCCCTGCATCTGACTCGGGTGCACTTCTGTTTCCCCGTGGAAATCCGTAGTTTGGTGTGTTCTCTTGAATGTGGATGATATTGTCTGGAGCAAGGGTAATTCCCCAGGATGGTTTTTTATGGAAGGTAAAACCTAGGTGTGTCCAGTTCGTAGTGGTTTCGTTTCTGAATGGCCAGGGAATGGAAAACATTTGGAGACAAGAGGGGTCCCCTTGGGCTGTGCGTGTAGGTGTCAGTGTATCTGGGCTGTGGCCTTTCTACTCACGGCTCTTGAGAAGGCTCATTGGCTCTCAGCACTCACCATATTAGGTATGAGAGTGGTCAATAGAATTGAATGGCTTCTGAGTGCCAGGCAATGTGGAGGAAACGAAGGGGATGCCAGCTAATGTCCCTGACCAAAAGGAGTTTACATCTCATAGGGAAAGTCCTTCTTGAAATACATACATAAGGAATGTGCATATATGAAGTTAAGAACCAACATGAGTGCTGTAGACAAGTGCTTTGATAGAACGGAGGGAACAATAGAGGCCAAGGAACCAGAGAAGAATGGGGGAGGTTTTGAATAAATGGACAGGAGCTAGGCAAGGTGTCCTTGGTGCTGAGAACTGCCTAAATAAAGGCAGGGAGGAAGGCATGATTGTGGGCAGCCCACTGGTCAGGTAGAAGGCTGGTCTGGCTGGAACAAAAGATTTAGGATTAAAGAGAGTTGAAGATGGCCTCAATGAATGAATCTACAGAGGCCCAAAGCAGAAACTTTCAGGTTCTCCTGCAGCTGCTAATTAGCCAGTAGGTTCTAAAGCTCAGCTCTGATCCCATAAAACCCTCCTTAGGAACATGGTGTGACTCTCCATCGCCCAAACTCTCTCATGGCACTGCAGGCTCTCTACGATTTATCCCAAACATACCTGTTCAATCTTCACATCCTATTCCCCTCTCTGCGGCGCATTATAATCCACAGCTTGGAGAAGGAAATGGCAACCTACTCCAGTATTCTTGCCTGGGGAATTCCATGGTCGGCGGAGCCTGGCGGGCTACAATTCACAGGCTCACAGAGTGAGACACGACTGAGCAACGATCACTCACACTCACATAATCCACAGAACTGCTGCCGGGCCCCAAGCATGCCTTCTGCTTTCTCTCTTTTGTGTCTACTCATCTGCTTTTCCCTGTCTTTGGAATGTCCTCTCCTCCCTCGCCATTTCTACCCACTCATCCTTGAAGACACAGCTCAAGTGCCAGCTCATCCCACAGCCAGATGTAATTTTCGTCTGAGTTCCCACAACTCAGTGTACTCTATCTTGGCACCTCACGTTCTTCGCCGTATTATGTATATGGAGAGGCAGCAACTTTCAGATGAGGTACTGCTGGTCCAGTCACTTCTTGCCACTCTGTGAATGTCAAGTCTCATCCAAGCCACGGTCATCTCTTGTTTCAGTACCACGATAGCCTCCTCACCAGTCCCATGACTTTCCCCTTGCCTTCTTCAGTCAGCTTTCTACACAGCAGCAAGTATGATTTTTTTAAATGTAAACCGGTTCGTGTTACTCTTCTGCCTCAAACCCTGCAATGGCCTCCCATCACATTCAGATATAATTCAAAATTAACATGGCCTTCAGGACCCTATGTCATCTGGCCCCATCTATCTTTCACAGGCTCATGATCTCTAGCTACTTTGGTCTTCCTATTTCTGGAATATTCCATTTCTGCTTCAGAACCTTTCTGAAGGTTCTGATTGACCCCTCTTTTTTTTTTCCTTATTTATTTTTATTGACGTATAGTTGATTTACACTGCTGTTAATTCCTGTTTTCCAGCAAAGTGCTTCAGTGATACACTTCCTTCTTTAATATTCTGTTCCATTATGGTTTATCACAGAATGTTTTTTTTTTAATTGGAAGATAATGGCTTTACAGCGTTGTGTTAGTTTCTGGTACACAACAATGTGAATCAGTTATAAATATACATATATCCACTCCCTCTTGAGTGTCCCTCCCGAACTGCGCCTCTCCTTGTTGGTCCCTCTTCATGAAGTGCATTTTTTTTTTTTTGGAATGTACAGGGTTTGCGCTCAAATTTCATGTCTGTGGTCAAATACCTTCTTCTCACAGGTTTTCCCTGACTACCCTATCTGAAGCAGGCCTTCCTATCAGTCACCCTCCATTTCCTTCCTTTTTCTTTCTTTCTTTCTCTGTTTATTTACTGTTGGCTGTGCTGGGTCTTCATTGCTGGGCACGGGCTTTCTCTGGTTGCCGCAAGTGGGGGCTACTCTCCAGGTGCAGTACACAGACTTCTCGTTGTGGTGGCTTCTCCTGTCGTGGAGCACCAGCTCTAAGACACGTGGGCTTCAGTAGGTGTGGGCTCTAGGCTTAGTTGCCCTGCAGGCAGGTGGGATCTTCCCAGACTAAGGATCGAACCCATGTCCCCTGCACTGGCAGGCAGATTCTTAACCACTGGGCCTCCAGGGACGTCCCCTCACCTTTTCCCCCCACCGTTACCACTGTCAGCACTATATTCTGCTGCTTTGGCTATTGATTCATTTGTTGTGTGTCACTCTCATGAGAAGATAAGCCTGGTGAGGTCAGGAACTTGTTCACTGATGCAGAACAGTGCTACCTAGCACATAGTAGGTGCTCAATTTGTTACATGAATAAATGAGTGGGTGAATCTTGTTACTCCGCTATCAGCTCCTTGAAGGCAAGCGCCATGTTTTATACACTTGGCTCCCTTTCCCCAACACCTGGTTTCTATACATGTAGGTCCACTCAGATACCCACTGTGGGAATTTCAGATTCTATAGAGTATCTTTAACTGACTTTTTCTGCATTAATGTGACTTCACCTATTTAGAAGACATGAAGATACGGTCTCTACCTAGTCCATCACCTTCAAAGAACATTCATTCCTGGAAGATAAACCCAATCAATGTTTCTCCATTGATGAGTTGGGACCTACATTGTGTGTGTGTGTGTGTGTGTGATGAAATAGAACAAAAGAAGGAATATCAAAGTTCATCAAGAGTTGTAAGGCTAGGCATGATCTTTTACCTTCGTGCATGTTATCTTCAGATCATGACGTAAAATGAAAATCTTACTGTTGGCCAGGGACCCAAGACTTTGAAAGTACTAGATGCTCCATAGATGGTCAGCTGTAGAATGCCTATAGTCTGAATAGTTAAATACCTAGGCGGTGACTGTTGGCATAAGTCCTCTTGGTGGTAACCATTAGCCCTACCATTGAGCCTTTAGACTCTAGGACTGGGTCCTGGAGTCTAGCAGGGAAGGAGTAAAGCCCACCCGTCAGCAGCTGATTGGATTAAAGATTTACTGAGCATGGTCCTGCCAGGGGAGCAAGACCCAGTTTTCCGCACAGCCAGTAGTCCCTCCCATCAGGAAGCTTGCACAAGCCTCTTATCCTCATCCATAAGAGGGCAAACAGAAGAAGCAAGAGCTACAATCCCGCAGCCTCCAGAATGAAAACCACAATCCCTGAAAGCTCACAAAAATGATCACATGGATCACAGCCTTGTGTAACTCAGTGAAGCTACGAAACACACCCATGCAGGGCCACCCAAGACAGATGGGTCATGGTGGAAAGTTCTGACAAAACGTGGTCCACTGGAGAAGGTAATGGCAAACTACTCCAGTATGCTTGCCTTGAGAATCCCAGGACAGTATGAAAAGGAAAAAAGATGACAATGGAAGATGAGTCCCCCGGCTCAGTTCAGTCACAGTCGTGTCCAACTCTTTGTGACCCCATGGACTGCAGCACACCAGGCTTCCCTGTCCATCACCACCTCCAGGAGCTTGCTCAAACTCACGTCCATTGAGTTAGTGATGCCATCCCACATCTCATCCTCTGTTGTCCCCTTCTCCTCCTGCCTTCAACCTTTCCCAGCATCAGGGTCTTTTCCAGTNTTCCCTGTCCATCACCACCTCCAGGAGCTTGCTCAAACTCACGTCCATTGAGTTAGTGATGCCATCCCACATCTCATCCTCTGTTGTCCCCTTCTCCTCCTGCCTTCAACCTTTCCCAGCATCAGGGTCTTTTCCAGTGAGTCATCTCTTCTCATCAGGTGGCCAAAGTATTGCAGTTTCTGCTTCAGCATCAGTCCTTCCAATGAATATTCAGAACTGATTTCCTTTAGGATTGACTGGTTTGATGTAGATGTCAAATATGCTACTGGGGAAGAGTGGAGAAATAGCTCCAGAAAGAATGAAGGGACTGGGCCAAAGCAGAAAGGACACTCAGTTGTGGATGTGTCTGGTGGTGAAAGTAAAGTCTGATGCTGTAAAGAGAAGTATTGGAAAAGAACCTGAAATGTTAGGTCCATGAATCAAGGTAAATTGGATGTGATCAAACAGGAGATGGCAAGAGTGAACATCAACATTTTAGAAATCAGTGGACTAAAATGACAGGAATAGGTGAATTTAATTCAGATGACCATACATCTAGTACTGTGGGCAGGAATCCCTTAGAAGAAATGGAGTAGCCCTCACCGTCAACAAAAGAGTTCAAAATGCAGTATTTGGGTGCAATCTCAAAAACAACAGAATAATCTCTATTCGTTTCCAAGGCAAACCATTCAACAACACAGTAATCTAAGTCTGTGCCCTAACCACAGCTGCTGAAGAAGATGAAGTTAAATGATTCTATGAAGACCTATAAGACTTTCTAGAACTAACACCAAAACAAAACAAAACAAAACAAAAAACAAACTCCTTTTCATCATAGGGATTGGAACACAAAAGTAGGAAGTCAGGAGATACCTGGAGTAATTGGCAAGCTTGGCCTTGGAGTGCAAAATGAAGCAGGGCAAAGGCTAACAGTTTCCAAGAGAACGCACTGGTCATAGCAAACACCCTCTTCCAACAACGCAAGAGACGACTCTACACATGGACACCACCAGATGGTCAATACCAAAATCATATTGATTATATTCTTTGTAGCCAAAGATGGAAAAGCTCTACACAGTCAGCAAAAACAAGACCTGGAGCTGATTGTGGCTCAGATCATCAGCTCTTTATTGCAAAATTCAGGCTTAACTGGAAGAAATAGGGAAAACCACTAGGCCATTTGGGTATGATCTAAATCAAATCCCTTATGATTATATAGTGGAAGTGACAAATAGATCCAAGCGATGAGATCTGATAGAGTGTTTGAAGAACTATGGATAGAGGTTCATAACACTGTACAGGAGATGGTGAACAAACCATCCCCAAGAAAAAGAAATGTAAGAAGCCAAACTGGGTTGTCTGAGGAGGCCTTGCAAATGGCTGAGAAAATAAGAGGATTCTTTACTGCTGAGCCACTGGGGAAGCCCCGAAGAGATATCTGGTCTTTGCCATTCCATTGCTTTCTTTTATTTCTCTGCATCGTTCATCTAAGAAGCCATGCTTCCCTGGCAGCTCGGATGGTAAAGCGTCTGCCTGCAACGCGGGAGACCCGGGTTCAATCCCTGGTTCGGGAAGATCTCCTGGAGAAGGGAAATGGCAACCCACTCCAGTATTCTTGCCTGGAGAATCCCATGGATGGAGGAACCTGGTAGGCTACAGTCCACCGGGTCACAAAGAGTCGGACATGACTTCACGTTCACTTTCTTATCTTACCTTGCTGTTCTCTGGAACTGTGCATCTAAGTTATGACAAACCCAGCCAGTGTTTTACTGCTGCTGCTAAGTCACTTCAGTCGTGTCCGACTGTGTGACCCCATAGACGGCAGCCCACCAGGCTCCTGTCCCTGGGATTCTCCAGGCAAGAATACTGGAGTGGTTGGCCATTTCCTTCTCCAGTGCATGAAAGTGAAAAGTGAAAGTGAAGTTGCTTAGTCGTGTCCGACTCTTAGTGACCTCATGGACTGTAGCCTACTAGGCTCCTCCGTCCATGGGATTTCCCAGGCAAGTGTACTGGAGTGGGCTGCCTTTGTCTTCGCATTTTACTGACAAAAGTCCATATAGTCAAAGCTATGGTTTTTTCAGTAGTCATGTACAGATGTGAGAGTTGGGCCATAAAGAAGGCCCAAAGAATTGATGCTTTTGAATTGTGGTGCTGGAGAAGACTCTTGAGAGTCCCTTGGACTGCAAAATCAGACCAGCCAATCCTAAAGGAAATCAGCCCTGAGTATTCATTGGAAGGACTGATGCTGAAGCTGAAGCTCCACTACTTTGGCCACCTGATGCAAAGGGCCGACACACTGGAAAAGATCCTGATGCTGGGAAAAATTGAGGGCAGGAGAAGGGAGTGACAGAGGATGGGAAGCTTGGATGATATCACTAACTCAATGGACATGAGTTTGAGCAAATGCTGGGAGATAGTGAAGGGCGTGCTACAGTCCATGGGGCTGCAAAGAGTCGAACACAAGTTAGTGACTGAACAACAGCAACAACAGATTTATTATGGGTTAACTCTGTGCCAGGCAGTGGGTTACACGTTTTCACATATATTACCTTTAACGGTCTTTATAACAATTCTAAGAACAGGATACTGTTATCATTACTATTCCCATTTTACAGGGGAGGAAACTGAGGCTTAGAGGAATTAAATAACTTTCCCATGATCACAAGGCAGCTAAACAGCTAAGCTAATGGTCCACTTCCAGAACCCTCCTTAACTGCTGCCGCAATATCTCCTGCAACATCTGTCCTTTAACGTACTTAACTGAAAAAGCTCCCCTTGTTCTGTGTGCGTAAAATAAATGCTATTTACCCAGCATTCTGATGGGAGATGTTTCACAGTAGCCAATAGGAACCAATGAGGAGCGTGGGTCCAGGGACTTTTGTGCTGCGGAAGAGGAACACAGCCACAGACACCCCATAGCTTGGTCCAGAGGAAGATGGCGCTGCCCTCCTGTCTCCAGACTTCCCTGGCAGGGTCCTCCCATTGGTTGAACCAGACATCCAGAGTTCATGGAGGTCAACCTCCAGAAGCACAGAAGAGAATGAAGGAATTCCCAAGCGGCTCTGGAGGGGCAAATGGAGAATCCCCAGCTCCCCAGCCTCGGTGTCCAGCCCCACACGGATTCCCAGGGCCTGGGAATGCCAAGCCTTGGCTCCTGCAGGACTTGACAGCNAAGCACAGAAGAGAATGAAGGAATTCCCAAGCGGCTCTGGAGGGGCAAATGGAGAATCCCCAGCTCCCCAGCCTCGGTGTCCAGCCCCACACGGATTCCCAGGGCCTGGGAATGCCAAGCCTTGGCTCCTGCAGGACTTGACAGCTCTCCACAACTCTCAGCTCTTCCCGAAGGACAAGATCCGAACGGGCCAAGTGGGGCACTGTGCAAGCTTGGGCCACACTGCAAGCCCCTCCCTTGGCCCTCTCTTTGTCCACCAGGCTGCCAAGGGAGGAAAACCAGGCCAGGAAAAGAATTGGCCCCCCCTCATCCACCTAGACATCTGCACCTCTGCCAGCACACTGGCATCTCGTCCATGATCTAATCATGGGCGAGGTCAGCAGGTCTTCATACAGGCTGAGGAGTCAACTGTCTGTATGGCAGATGGCTCAGAGGGTAAAGCATCTGCCTGCCATGCAGGAGACCTGGGTTCGATCCCTGGGTCGGGAAGATCCCCTGGAGAACAAAAGGCAACCCACTCCAGTATTCAGGATTCTGAAGAATCCTATGAACGGAGGAGCCTAGTGGGCTACAGTCCATGGGGTCGCAGACAGTCAGACACGACTGAGCGACTTCACTTTCACTTTCTATGGCAGAAATCTGTTCCCTTCAAGGGGGAAGGAAGCAGGGCCAACAGTGAGGATGTGTGTCTGTTCGCAAGAAGGGAGGGGTGGAATGCAGCCTTCTAAAAACATGTTTCTGCTGTGCACCCTTGCTCAGCCTTTGCAGGCAAATGTGTGGCTGCAGCTGTGGCTAAAATATGAATGAATGTCGCTGTGTGCAGGTGCATGAATGGCTGTAGATTTCTGTGAATGAATGCATTTGTGATGAAGGGTGTCTGGGAGCCCTTGCAAGCTGGGGTAGAGGTTTGCTGGTGCCTGGTTGGCTGGAAGCATCCACCGATCAGTGTCTTTACCACAGTCTACAGACTGCACTGGGTTAGGGGCAGAGAGGAACACTGGGTTTTCTCGTAGCATCTCCCTGTTGCTGCTGCCGCTGTGTTAGCACACGCCACAGGCACTTGCTTTGCCCTCCATGAACTGTGAGAGAGGAAAGAGGGGGAAAGAGAAGGAAAACCACGTGGTCAGTCTGTCATTAGTTGAAGGTTCCTCCAAACCCCAGAAACTGTCCTTAGATAAACTCTGGCCCTACTAGACCTCAGGGCTTCTCCTTGGGTCTGACAAGGGCCAGATGGGGTTTGGTTTTCTCTGCCCTCCACTCCCCTGACCTACTAGCCTGGCATAATAGAATTATGCATTTTCTGTCCTTGTCTGAAAATGTTGAGGATGACAATATCTTACCCCCCTCTCTCCCCCTCTCTCAACTAGATTTCAGGGAGTGAAGGCAAGGGCCTCATTCTTTTAGGAAATAGTGATATGCACAAATGATCAGGTGATGAGGCATGGGAAGCCTGACTTTGTGAGTGTATCCAAAAAACTCAAGGTTCTCTTAATTTTATGTCTTAATTTCAATACATTATGGACACTTGTCCTCCACCCAAGACCCCCCACAACCCTTGTCATCCAAATGCTTCCCAAGAGGGCCCCTGTACACAATAGGCCTAATTAGTCCCCTCATTAACAGTCTCAGCAGAGGCTAAAGACTGAATGGGTCAGAGGCACAAGTGCGAGGAGAGAGGGTGGGGGAGAGGGTTGGGAAGCAAGAAATGTGGGCAATGGCCTCTATAAATTGCTTTCTCTGAAAATAGAGAAATCCAATATCGCCCCTCCCCAAAGTTTTGAGAGTGACACCTGTCACCCAACTTGCTTCTATGGGGGAGGCACTCTCTATATTTCCTGTATATAATTCATAGGTATGTAGGAAAATGTACGGTTGTAAAATAGTCCAGTTAGAACTGTACTGTGAACTGTGAAGAGGGTGGTGCCTCCCCCTCCCAACACACAAAAGAGCAGATTTTTAATACATGCAGATTTTAATAACAATCTAATTATCAGGTTGAATATTTAAGTCCCCCAATTACACTGAAACCTGTTTTGGTGGGCTGCTATGCCTTTTCTGCTAAGCAGCCAGGAGAGGAAGGAAGATCCAAGAGCCTTTGCTTATGAATGTACTGTGTCTGCTAAGTGTGAATGCCCTGGTGCTTTGTGTTTGTATGAATGGGGGTTGCATGTGCTGGTCACAGGCCACGTGAGACACGTGGGGTGGGAATTGTATCTTTAAAAGATGAATTGGGAAAAAAAATGAAACGATAAAGTGTGAATGGCATACATCTTCCCAGGGCGCCCCCTCTTCTCTATTACCCACCACCATGATGAGTCGCAACAGTTTTTATTAAAATTAATTCCTGGCTTTGCAACTGTCAATAGATCGATATCTGCACTGTGTTCCACCCTTCACCAGGACCACACTGCTAAAAGCGGAGAGCTGCAACACAAAAGATACCGCAGTCAGCTCAAGCAAGGGGTTATTTTTAGATCAGAAAAAAAAAAAGAGAGAGGAAAGAAGAAAAAGCAGTTCTGGGTTTTTGCAATCTAATTTGGTCCCTTTTCTTAAGGGGGAAAAAAATCCCATCAATGGCATTTTCCATACAATCTGATTTCTATTCGGCTCCTAGAAAAAGAAGAAGAGATCTGGGGCTGAAAATTCTGGAGTTTTATGGCTGATTCCAGCTAGTAGCCTTTCTTCACCAGGCTCCAACTGAATTAATTTGATACTATTTTTGAAAGTCAGTGTTTCTAAGGGAGACCTAATGACGCACTGACGTCAATGCAGGTCAATAGCACACACTGCTGGAACTGGGCGTGCTACACCGAGCCAGAGCTGGAGCCTTTTCAAACAGCCCCAACTCTGCAAATATCCCAGCTTTGCAGGGGGAAACAAGTCGGGGCTTGGTAGGCGTTGAGACCCCCCACCACCCTCAAAACTGATGCATGTTTTCCTGATGCAAAAAAATAAAAAAATAAAAAAAACAGGGAAAAAGAAAATCCAAACATATAATCAGACGCACTGCAGTGCANGGCCTGGCGTGCTGTGATTCATGGGGTTGCAAAGAGTCAGACACAACTGAGTGACTGAACTGAACTGAACTGAATATATAAAATAAAAATATTAGTAATGGATTAGTTTTTTGTTCAGCAAATAATTTTTGAATACTTATTTGGCAGACATTCTTTTAGATCAGTGAACAAACTGTTAATAAAACAGTCACACACTATGAATGCAGAAGGTTCCATTTTACTGCAGGAAAACGAAGTGAACAATAACCATAATACATAAGTAAATTAAGTAGTCGATGACTGAAAACGATGGAAAAATTGAAAGTGGAGCAGGGCAAGGGAAATCAGTAGCCCTGGGGGGAAGAGGGGCAGAGTGCAATTTTAAATGAAGCAAGCATCATTGCAAAGTTGATGCTGAGCAAGACTTGAAGGAGAAGAGGAAATAACTGGCAGACAATAGATCTGGGTAGTGGAAGCATCCAGCGCAAAGGGGCAGAAGGCAAAGAGCTAGCTAGCGTCTTCACCAAACAGCAAAGAGGCTACTGCAGCTGGCACAGAGGAACCAGGGAAGAGGGAAAGAAGATGAGGTCAGGACTTTCCTTGTGGTTCAGTGGTTAAGACTCCAAGCTCCCCAGGTAAGGGGCTCAGGTTCAAGCCCTGGTCAGGGAACCAGATCCCATGTGCTGCAACTAACACCCAGCCCAGCTAAAAATGTATATATATATATATATATATNATTGAAATTAGATGAGGAATTCTAAAATTATTGTGCTTCCCTATAGGGTATATCTTATTCTGCTTTTAATGTTAAGTATATATAACCTTACTTATACCTCCGCTCTCGGGGGTGGTCTCCTGAGGACCAGGGTCCAGAAGGACCGTGATCGGCCAAGCCTGGAGGTGCTCTGTCAGCCAGCCAGTCCTCCCCACCCCAGCCCCGCCGCCGAGACCCATGTGAAAACCACCTCTCAGGTGCTGAGAGGCGCCCAAGCCCACATCACATGCACACACTTAGATGTGGTGTGCGTGTACAGTGTGTGTCAAGGCCAACCACAGCGCACCCAAATGTGCATGCGTGGGTGTGTGTGCACGTGCAGAGTTCTCGCCACCCGTGAGCTCACAGACAACATGGACTCTCTTCACTTCTGTCGCTGCGTGAAGACGCCAACGGAGAAACACCACTTCTGGTTTAGGGGTGGATCTGACGTCCCTGAGTGTATGTGGTGAACCTGAATTTGCCTGGGGTTTCCTCATATTCATTCAGGAGTGTCAGTTCCCCCTGCGCTCGACGTTGGAGACCACTGTTACTGCAAACGGATGCCCACCTGCTTAGGAGAAGAATCAAGTCCAAGTTTTCCGCTCATTGCCTTGAATTAGCCCTGGAGCTTTGCCTCTGTTTCTCATAAGAAAAATAAGGGTAGGAACAGGGCCAGCGACATAAGTCATGGGGCCCAGTAAAAAAATGTAGGGCCCCTCGTTCAAATACGCAGGAAAAAAGTGTTATTAAAGTTACTAAAATATAAAACTTTTTTCCTTAAGTCTCTCTCTTGTCATGTTTTTTGCTAGTTTCATGTCATGCTAAAAAAAAATTTTCATTAGCATGAATTTTACCATCCATCTTTATATTGTGCAATGCTAGTTTTAAATGAAAATATAAGAGCATTTAATTCATTTGCAGAATCACTGAAATCACACACCTTGTATCTCATAGGTCATGCCTGCATATGTGTTTAGTTCTTACCAGCACACTGGACACGTTGAACAAAACGAACTCAACTGCTTTCATCTGACTTCTAATATGTGAATGTTCTACCAGCATCTCTGACTTCAGCTTCATGATGAGGCGGGAAGGACTGGAAGGAGAAGCAATGTGGACTGCTCTAGTCTCCGCTTTCCTTCCATGCCATCCTGTTCAGCATAGGTGGTTGGCAAATAGAGGGAAGGAACACAAGTAGGAAATGGTGAAGTAGGGGTCCTTGGTCATGAGTGTTTCAAAGAACCCACGGCCTTATTTCTACATTCAAGCAAGTTCTGGTTCCAACAGCAGGACCTCTTGTGGTCTGTGCCCCCTCCTTCCTCATACACTCACCTTTGACTTACTTTGCATCTCACTGGGCTCCCACTGGAATTCTGTGCTCTTGGGGGAACCGCCAACTTCATGGGGGCAGCGAGGGATGGTGAATACACACATGGCGCGCGTCTCCTCTACTCAGGCATTCTCCATCGTCCCACAACAGACTGCTGACAAAGCACAAGTTCAAAGATACGATTATTAAGAATTTCAGGACAATGACAGCAGAGGATTAAACCAAGCACATGGCCCTGCTGAGCACAGGGCCGTGTGTGTCTACACAAACTTGCACACCCATGAAGCCAGCCTAGGCGAGAAGTCACCCAGATCCTAGACTGAGAGCACTGTTGCTCGTTTTCCCTCCTCAAGCAAATAATCTATCTGCAGCAACAGCAACAGCAACAACAACAACACTTCACTAGCGTCCATCTTTCCTCCACCGGGGTTTCCTCCTTCTCTAACAAGTCTCCCTCTGTGGTGTCACAGCTTTGAAGACAGAATTCATCTGTTGATATCTCCCTAATCTGCTGAAGCCTTGGGTTAGAGCCCAGGCCTTGGAAATGAAGCATCTATCCAAGTCCCACCCACCACTTTGAGCTTGGCTCCATCCAGCAGATCTTCTGCCTGATGTGTACTTGCTGCCGCTGCTGCTGCTAAGTCGCTTCAGTCATTCGCCATCCACAATCAAATGAAAAAATACTTAGCTTTGTTTCATGATAAATTTTGCTATTATTTACTACTTGATAAGTTATTATTTACCTCACCATTGCTCCCAAGTCTCCTCAGGGATCTCTTGGGCTAGTGTGACAGGTTCTCAGCAATGACTTTGGTAATACATTCAATTGATGTTGACATGGGAGAATTAGAGTTCTAGGCGCGAAGGGTCAAGAGGAAGACAGACCTAAATTCCTGATGGACTCTAGAAGCAAGGGAATTTTTCCTTCCTTCCATCATCAACTGCCTCCCTGCTTCTTTACCTTGAAGGAGCAAAGCTAGAGGGCACCTCAGAAATGTGGGATGGACTAGAATGGAAATAAGATGGCATTAGAAATGCACCCAGCAAAGAGAACCAAGACACTACTGACCCTCCATCATTGGATCGGGGACTTTGAGACTTGAGTTTTTCAACCTTAATCTAGTTTTTCTTTTTTTCCCTGGTCCTTCAGGTGACAACAGCACCCTTTTGCAAAATATTTAGCTCAGACTTAGCTACTGAGAATACCTAGAAAGAAGAAGAAAAGGAATTACTCTGATTTATTCTTTTATATAACCTTGACTAGGAGGCTGCTGCAGCTGCAGCCGAACTTAGTGAACTGGAAGACCAATCAATGAATAACCATCTACCGTTTGTGAAAGAGGCTAGCACAGTGCTTAACCTGTGGTGGGTGTGTAATAAATGCTACCTGACTCTGAGTACATCTGATTATTGTGACAGTATGTTACAGTGAAAGAGCCATAGATTTGGCATCAAACCACATAGATTCAAGAAATCGAGTGGATGTATGATCTTGGACAAATTATTTAGCTTCTTTGTGATCTGTTTACTTCACCTAAAAAGTGGGAGTGTGTGCATGCTCACGTCCAGCTGTCTGCGACCCCATGGACTCCAGCCCACCAGGCTCCTCTGTCCATGGAATTTTCCAGGCAAGAATACTGGAGTGGGTTGCCATTTCCTTTTCCAGGGGATCTTCCCGACCCAGAGATAGAACCTGCTTCTCCTCCATTGGCAGGTGGATTCTTTAACATTGCACCACCTGGGAAGCCCCTGAAAGTGGGAGTGTTCACATTATAAGGTCTAATGTATGGAGAATGAAAGAAGTAGCTTATCTAAACACACTGTCTTCTACATACATGACACGTGAGTCTGCACATATGAGTGTGCACAGAAGATGTTAACGCTTTTTTTTAAACCATGCTTTCCTCTCTGTCTTACCTCACTCAACTGTAGAGGTAGACATAGGGCTCTGGTAGGCTAGACTCTCACATGTCGTGACTATAATAGCGAATAGTTCAGGGTTTGCAGCCAAACAGACCTGGGTTCAAACATATCTTGGCATCTATATTTCTTTGATTATATGACTTTTCATAAGTTATTTAAACTTTCCAAGTTTTGGTTTCTTGCAACTTCAGTCACTCATTCATATCTGACTCTTTGCGACCCCATGGACTGCACAACATACCAGGCTTCCCTGTTCATCACCAACTCCTGGAGCTTACTCAAACTCACGTCCATCGATTCAGTGATGACATCCAACCATCTCATCCTCTGTCATCCCCTTCTCCTCTTGCCTTCAATCTTTCTTAGCATCAGGGTCTTTTCCTATGAGTCAGTTCTTTGCATCAGGGAGCCAAAGTATTGGAGTTTTAGCTTTAGCATCAGTCCTTCCAATGAATATTCAGGACCAGTTTCCTTTAGGATGGACTGATTGGATCTCCTTGCATTCCAAGGGAGCCTCAAGAGTCTTCTCAAACACCACAATTCAAAAGCATCAGTTCTTCAGTGCTCAGCTTTCTTTATAGTCCAACTCTCACATCCATGCACGACTGCTGGAAAAACCATAGCTTTGATTAGACGGACCTTTGTTGGCAAAGTAATGTCTCTGCTTTTGAATATGCTATCTAGGTTGGTCATAGCTTTCCTTCCAAGGAGCAAGCATCTTTTAATTTCGTGGCTGCAGTCACCATCTGCCGTGATTTTGGAGCCCAAGAAAATAAAGTCTCTGTTTCCATTGTTTCCCCATCTATTTGCCATGAAGTGATGGGACTGAATGAAAGTAATAATAGTATTCACCACAAAGAGTTATTATAGTTTACTGAGTTATTTGCAAAGGTTTTGGTACATGGCAAATTATCTGTTACTGTTATTCTTATTGTTATCTTTATTATTACACCTATGGCCACTGACAGGCCCACAGAAGCATCAGAAAAGTGACTTGGGAAGCATCTTCTCATGGCCCAGTGTGGGATGGCATCTCCACCATATGACTTTCTTTCCTGGGTAGATTCTTCCTGTTCTGAAGCTAGTGGAGTTGTTCTTAGACCTTTTCACATACATACACAGGTACCCCTCTTGAGAGATGCTGGGTAAAATCTACCTTCCCTCTTCTTGCCCTACTGAAAGTCAAAGGAACTATTCTCATTGACCCTGCCAAGCAAGAGACAGACCTGGGATCTTCCCTGGACCTTTCCCTTCCGTTCAAAACTCATAAACCCTTTTCTCTCAGCTCCCAGTCCTAAAAGTGGAGGTGCCCAGGTAAGGAGAAAGGGTCCCTGTCAATACTTAGCACAAGTCTGGACCTCAAGAGTCTGGGTATAAGAAGATCATCTGCATTTGACTCACTGGAGCCCAGGGGCAAGACTCAAGTCTCCTCCTTTCCACTGGGCCAGATGTTCAGAGTTCTCCTTGGACATTGTGAGAGTCCCTCAGTGATTCCTTGGGGGCAAGGATGACCATCTACTCCTCATCCAGGTCTTGATTTTCAATGACCTCATTCTCTAATAGAGAACAGAGGAAAGTTATAACTTCCCCACGGCCTCATCAACATCGTGGAGGGTCTGGTAGGCCATATACTTTGTTGTTTAGTTGCTCAGTTATGTCTGACTCTTTGGGATCCCATGGACTGCAGCATGCCAGGCTTCCCCATCCTTCACTATCACCTGGAGTTTGCTCAAACCCATGTCCACTGAGTTGGTGATGCCATCCCACCATCTCATCCTCTGTTGTCCCCTTCTCCTGCCTTCAGTCTTTCCCAGCATCAGGGTCTTTTCCAATGAGTCAGCTCTTCACATCAGATGGCCAAAGTATTGAAGCTTCAGCTTCAATACTCAGGGTTGATTTCCTTTAAGACTGACCGGTTGTATCTCTTTGCTGTCCAAGGGACTCTCAAGAGTTTTCTCCAACACCACAGCTCAAAAGCATCAATTCTTCGGCACTCAGCCTTTATGGTCCAACTCTCACATCCATACATGACTACTGGAAAAACCATATTCCAGGCTCAGCAGATTCAGAGATCTGGATCCTGCTTGCCACCACGGCACTCACAGTTCAAAAGGTGAAAGAGTCCTTTAGCAGCCCACATTCTCCTCTCAGTAAGACTTCGGCGCACCCTGAGTTCTTATGAACTTATATAGCCCTTGCCTGACCAACAAGCCACCATAGGCCTCCTTTCCCTGTTGCAGACTTCTATGTCTTGTGTCCCACTATATCAGGAACACTTTCATCCATGAGTTTATATGAGCATGTCAGTGGGTGCGGATGTATCAGCTGAAGCTCATCTGTTAAGATCCAGGTTTTAGTTCCAAGGACTTGGTAACACTTAGGGACAAGGCCAGGTTTTTATGGGCAGTTTATACTCTTAGAAGTCCACAGGCTGATTATGTTTGAGTTGTCAGGTCCCAGAATTATCCAGACCACTGTATCTTGGGTATTAGGAGCGACCAAGTTTGAGAAGGGAGTGGCTTCACCTACCCTCGCTCTGGGGCAGCAGTTAGGGTCTCAATTCACCAAGGGCGATTTGCGTCTACTTAGTTTTCTGTCTTGAAGTCATTTAGATTTAGGAAACAAAAATGGTTCAGGGAGGTGATGTAAGAGAAAAGGAAAGAGCAAATTAGCCACTATCCCTCCCTGAAAACATTTCTTTGACCACTTCCACCAAGGCAAGAGAAGTTCTGCTCTATGTTAGCTTGCAGATGTCTGAGCTCTCAGACTTTTATAAGCTAGCCAGCCCCACCACCTGTGTATCTGGTGATCTGGATATTTGGGGACAGAAATCAATGAGCTCATTCCCTAACTTGGCCTGTGAAGTGAAGTCTCTCAGTCATGTCTGACTCTTTGCAACCCCATGAACTGTAGCCTACCAGGCTCCTCCACCCATGGGATTTTCCAGGCAAGAATACTGGAGTGGGTTGCCATTTCCTTCTCCAGGGGATCTTCTGGACCTAGGGATCAAACCCAGGTCTCCCACATTGTAGACAGAGGCTAATACCGTCTGAGCCACCAGGGAAGTCAACCTGGCCTGTGAGCTGGCGTAAACGGACTCTCCCTCCAGGCTCTAGTTCCTGACACAAATTAGAAAAACATCTCCATTTCTTTTCTAGAAGGTAGGGTCTTGAGCACTAGTAGCCTCCCTCAGCAGTAAGCAGTGTATTCTCTTATCTGACCCCACAGCCTTCAGACACCCCATGATCAGCCAGCCTGACTAAACCAGTAGGCAGCTGGGTTCCCATCCAGGCTCTGCTGCCGTAACCTCGTGGACTTCATGATTCACTTGGCCTCTTTCGACCTCATCTCTAAAACAAAGGGTCAGAGTCCGCGCACCCTGTAATTTATGCGATCTCATGACTGTTGCTCAGAGAAAGTTGAATAATTCTTGCCCTTTAGGAGTCACTCCAGTATTCTTGCCTGGAGAATCCCATGGACAGAGGAGCCTGGCAGGCTACGGTTCATGGGGTTGCAAAGAATTGGCCACGACCGAAGCGACTTAGCATAGCACAGGAGTTCCTAGGGTGTGTTAAAGCTACTGTTATCACAGTCTTCTTCTATGGCGCTGGATTGAGTGGTCAAGGGATCCACAGGCCTCAGACAACAGGTTTCTATGGGCCCATTAGTCCCTGTGTATCTGGTCTTTTGCACACTGTCCACAGCAAATTCAACACCAGACTGAATATGGATCCCTTTTCATTTGAGACCTATACATGCCCAGACCATCCCGCACTGACCCCACTGGAGAGCCTTCCATGAGGAGGAGAAAATCTAGCACGGGGCTCAGAGCATAAGCCAGACAGCCTGGATGAGAACCCCACCTACTTAAATAGCCCTGGGACCTTGGACAAGTTCAGTCACCTCCCTCTTTTCTCATCTGTAAGATAGGAATAATATGGTACTTGCCTCCTAGGGTTGCTAAGAGTAAATGGAGCTAAGTGAAGTGCTTTAGGACACTGCCTGGTGTATATAGTGGTTTCCCTGGTGGCTCAGATGGTAAAGCGTCTGCCTGCAATGCGGGAGACCTGGGTTTGATCCCTAAGTCAGGAAGATCCCCTGGAGAAGGCAATGGCAACCCACTCCAGTATTCTTGCCTGGATAATCCCATGGACGGAGGAGCCTGGTAGGTCCCAGGGGTTGTAAAGGGTCGGGCATGACTGAGCGGCTTCACTGATGTATAATAGGAGCTTGGTTAATTCTTACTAGTATTATTAGTGTTTCCTCCCTTCTTGAGGCATCTGTGTCCCTAATACCTTATCCCTTTAGGTCCCTTGGAAGACTGCCAGGCATGTGAAGGCAATTTCAGGGAAAACATAAATATTCTGTAACTAATTTGGCCCCGGAAGGCTCCAAGCAGGATGCAGATGAAGCAAGCTGCAAGTTGTAGCCCGATGAAGGCTGGCCTCTGCTGAGGACTTTGGTGCCTCTTGTTTAAGTGAACTGGGCCCCAAATCCCTAATCAGAATGAACTCGGCCTATGCATGAGCTCCAGATATAATCAAAACATTAGTAATTCTCCTGTTATAAAATCCAGACCAAACTTTTCTTTTGACTTGTAACTGAACATATTTCAAACCAGTTGGAACAAATTTGCTTATACTGGTGGCCCAGAACAGCAAATTATTCCATGAGTCAAAACGTTATGAGGTAGGAGGGACCTGGGACAGATCTGAGCCTCCTTCCTGCAGCCAGTGGTTCTCAGGCTCTTCAAGGTAGTATCATTTTTTTTTCCCTCTTATCATCAGAAACCCACCTTCTCACTGGACAACTTCCCTCTGTTGACTTCAGGAGAAGAGGGTAGTAGTAACAGTCAAGCTCATAGGGCAATTGAAAGCAGGGCCTCTGTCATCTCGGATTAAAGAGAAATGCCTCCTGTGATGTTAGCTATACAGCCTCTGTTTCCCTACCTGGTCCAAACCTCTGTGTCAAAAGAGCCAACAATGACTCTTAACCAGAGTTGGGCAAACATAGGCCAGCAAAGTTACAACTCGGGGTAGATGGAGTCATGGCTTGAGAGCTGCTGATAAAATCCAGTACCTACTCCTACCCCCGGTATAGATTATTCTTAATGGCAGGTCCCAAACAGTCTTTTCCCTTCTGGCATAGGCTTAAATAATTCTCCTCTGGAACTAGGTCTCCAGCTGTCAGTCTTCCAGCTCATCCCCAATTCTAAAAATCGAATGAAATTTCCGAAGATGTAATGAGTCCCGTTTGTTCTCTGCAGCTTGGTCAGGTGTCAGATGGATTATCTTAGAGAGAGAAGAGGAAGACAAGAGCTTCATCCTGGTGTAATTGTTTCCTCCCAAGACAGGGTGCACTTACCCCATGGAAATGAGGCAATGCAATGAAAAGGAGCATCAGATGCTTCCATGGGGCCTGGGGGAACTTGACAAGGTGTGTCCCACGGCCCAGGCTGCCCTTACCCTTGGGAAAGTCCCCTGATGCTGAAGGGAACTGTTGTCTGTTCTGGAGAACCCATCTAGAGCTCAAAGAGGGGGTCACTCTGTATTTCAGAATATAGCTAATACTCTGAAACAGCTCTTTGGCTCAGGGCAGGTGATTTCTCCTCTCCAAGCCCCAGCTTTACAACTTCAAAATGGACACTGTAAAGGTACTGTTTCACTAATATGCTGTTAAGGACTGAATGGGATAACGTATACATACTTCTTAGCACAGCACCTGAGGCTTGTCAATATTCAGTAAATATCAGCTGTTCTTATTCTTGATAGTGAACCAGCAGGAGGAGGGAGAGGAGCACTCAGATGTTCTTAAGCTTCCTGAATGGCAAGTCTTCATCTTATCCTGGGTTCCTCCTGAGCTCTGCATCATGCTGTAAGTAGGTGAGGCACAGAGCCCCTTGAGTCCCCTTTAACAAAGGAGGCCACTGCTGATCAAAACCACATTGAGCAAATGTTAATTGCAAGAAAGACTGGCAAGACCTCCCGCCATCTCTTGGGGCTCCTACTATTGTATTGATTAACTATGAGCCAGAAAGTAAGTGTGGGGAATAAAGAAGGCTTGTCCCTTGATAGTGGGCCTCCTGGTTGACCTGAGGGGTCTGAGCAGAGAAGGAACTGTGGAAAATCTTGTCTCAGAGACTCAGCAGAGTCCATCTTGCCACCTCTTGGCAGCATTTTAGGTCTTGTATCTGAGAAGGTGTTCATGCCCATCGCTGAGTTCTCAGGTGCCTGCATCTAAAGGCTCTTCAGAGTGGGCAAGGGCTCTTTCCTTCAGGCTGCTGCTTGAGAGCATCCAGGTTCCGTGACCGCCTTATAACAGGCTCATAATAAGGACTTTGGGGTCTTCCCAGGTGGCCCAGTGGTAGAGGATTGGCCTGCAGATGCTGGAGACACAGATTCTGTCCCTGAGTTGGGAAGATCCCGTGGAGGAGATAATGGCACCTTGTCCAGTAGCCTTGCCTAAGGAACCCCATAGATGGAGAAGCCTGGCCAGCTACCCAGCCCATGAGGCTGCAGAGTCAGACATGCCGTAGGGCATGAGCAATAAGGTCTTTTAGGGACTGTGATCTTTTAGATTTGATAGACAAAGTGCCTGAAGAACTATGGATGGAGGGTCATAACATTGTACAGGAGGCCGTGATCAAAACCATCCCCAAGAAAAAGAAATGAAAAAAGTCAAAATGGTTGCCTGATGAGGCCTTACAAATGGCTGAGAAAAGAAGACAAACAAAAGGTAAAAGAGAAAGGGAAAGATACATCCATCTGAATACATAGTTCCAAAGAATAGCAAGGAGAGTTTAAGAAAGGCTTCCTAAGCGAACAATGAAAAGAAATACAGGAAAACAATAGAATGAGAAAGACTAGCGAACTCATCAAGAAAATTAGAGATACCAAGGAAACATTTCATGCAAAGGTGGGCACATTAAAGAAGAGAAACAGTATGGACCTGACAGAAGCAGAAGATATTCAGAAGACGTGGCAAGAATATGCAGAACTGTACAAAAAAGATCTTCATGACCCAGAACCACGATGATGTGATCACTCACCTAGAGCCAGATGTTCTAGGGTGCGAACTCAAGTGGGCCTTAGGAAGCATCACTATGAACGAACCTAGTGGAGGTGAAGGAATTCCAGTTGAGCTATTTCAAATCCTAAAAGATGATGCTGTGAAAGTGCTGCACTCAATATGCCAGCAAATTTGGAAAACTCAGCAGCAGCCACAGGACTGGAAAAGATCAGTTTTCATTCCAATCTCAAAGAAGGGCAATGGCATAAGTATGTTCAAACTACTGCACAGTTGCACTCATTTCACATAGCTAGCAAAGTAATGCTCAAAATTCTTCAAGCTAGGCTTCGATAGTACATAAACGGAGGACTTCCAGATGTTCAAGCTTGATTTAGAGAAGGCAGAGGAACCAGAGATCAAATTGCCAACATCCGTTGGATTATAGAAAAACCAAAAGAATTCCAGAAAAACATCTACTTCTGCTTCATTGACTATGCTGAAACCTTTGATGGTGTGGATCACAATAAACTGTGGAAAATTCTTCAAGAGATGGGAATACCAGACCACTTGACCTGCCTCCTGAGAAATCTATATGCAGTCAAGAAGCAACAGAACTGGACATGGAACAACGGACTGCTTCCAAACTGGGAAAGGAGTACACCAAGGCCGTATATTGTCACCCTGCTTATTTAACTTATATGCAGAGTACATCATGCGAAATGCCAGGCTGGATGAAGCACAAGCTGGAATCAAGATTTCCAGGAGAAATATCAATAACCTCAGATATGCAGATGACACCACCCTTATGGCAGAAAGCGAAGAAGAACTGAAGAGCCTCTTCATGAAAGTGAAAGAGGAGAGTGAAAAAGCTGGCTTAAAATTCAACATGCAAAAAAGTCATCTGGTCCCATCACTTCATGGTAAATAGATGGGGAAACAATGGAATCAGTGAGAGACTTTATTTTCTTGGGCTCCAAAATCACAGCAGATGGTGACTGCAGCCATGAAATTAAGACACTTCGTCCTTGGTAGAAAAGCTATGACAAACCTAGACAGCATATTAAAAAGCAGAGACATTACTTTGCTGACAAAGGCCTGCATAGTCAAATCTGTGGTTTTTCCAGTAGTTATGAATGGATATGAGGATTGAACCATAAAGAAGGCTGAGCACCTAAGAACTGATGCTTTTAAGCTGTGGCTTTGGAGAAAACTCTTGAGAGTCCCTTGGATTGCAAGGAGATCAAACCAGTCCATTCTAAAGGAAATCAGTCCTGAATACTCTCATCAGAAGGACTGATAATGAAGCCGAAGCTCCAGTACTTTGGCCACCTGATGGGAAAGGCCGACTCTTTGGAAAAGACCCTGATGCTGGGAAAGATTGAAGCCAGAAGGAGAAGATGAAATGGTTGGATGGCATCACCAACTCAATGGACATGAATTTGAGCAAGCTCTGGGAGATGGTGAAGGACAGGGAAGCTTGGTGTGCTGCAGTCCATGGGGTCGCAAAAAGTTGGACACGACTGAGTGACTGAACAACAAGAAGGGACGGGACTGTGAATCTCGATCTTTGTAGGGAGAAGATGATTAGAAAACCAGAGAATATTCAAAATTCCACGGGCTGGAAAAATGTTAGCTTCAAAAGTCTCATCCCCACACCTCCTGGGATTAGCCCTAATAGGAACTTTCTATTCTGGGTAGCCCAGAGCCCAAACTTGGCATGGTACTCAAGCTGTCTCTGAAGTACAATAACCCCTCCCTGGCTACTCTGAAAACAGGACTGGGTCCAGGTCTTTTGATGAGGGCTCCAATTTTCTGTAAGTAAAAGATTTCCGGTAGATAAAAAGTTCCCGGCCTCTGAGCAGAGATTTGTTTTATAGAGAAATGAGGTAGACCAGGGAAGTTTTACTCGGGAGCTCCCTCTACTGGCTCTTTGGTAGAAATTCCATAGCAGTCATTTTGCCCTGCCCTGTGGAGAAGGCNCACGATGATGTGATCACTCACCTAGAGCCAGATGTTCTAGGGTGCGAACTCAAGTGGGCCTTAGGAAGCATCACTATGAACGAACCTAGTGGAGGTGAAGGAATTCCAGTTGAGCTATTTCAAATCCTAAAAGATGATGCTGTGAAAGTGCTGCACTCAATATGCCAGCAAATTTGGAAAACTCAGCAGCAGCCACAGGACTGGAAAAGATCAGTTTTCATTCCAATCTCAAAGAAGGGCAATGGCATAAGTATGTTCAAACTACTGCACAGTTGCACTCATTTCACATAGCTAGCAAAGTAATGCTCAAAATTCTTCAAGCTAGGCTTCGATAGTACATAAACGGAGGACTTCCAGATGTTCAAGCTTGATTTAGAGAAGGCAGAGGAACCAGAGATCAAATTGCCAACATCCGTTGGATTATAGAAAAACCAAAAGAATTCCAGAAAAACATCTACTTCTGCTTCATTGACTATGCTGAAACCTTTGATGGTGTGGATCACAATAAACTGTGGAAAATTCTTCAAGAGATGGGAATACCAGACCACTTGACCTGCCTCCTGAGAAATCTATATGCAGTCAAGAAGCAACAGAACTGGACATGGAACAACGGACTGCTTCCAAACTGGGAAAGGAGTACACCAAGGCCGTATATTGTCACCCTGCTTATTTAACTTATATGCAGAGTACATCATGCGAAATGCCAGGCTGGATGAAGCACAAGCTGGAATCAAGATTTCCAGGAGAAATATCAATAACCTCAGATATGCAGATGACACCACCCTTATGGCAGAAAGCGAAGAAGAACTGAAGAGCCTCTTCATGAAAGTGAAAGAGGAGAGTGAAAAAGCTGGCTTAAAATTCAACATGCAAAAAAGTCATCTGGTCCCATCACTTCATGGTAAATAGATGGGGAAACAATGGAATCAGTGAGAGACTTTATTTTCTTGGGCTCCAAAATCACAGCAGATGGTGACTGCAGCCATGAAATTAAGACACTTCGTCCTTGGTAGAAAAGCTATGACAAACCTAGACAGCATATTAAAAAGCAGAGACATTACTTTGCTGACAAAGGCCTGCATAGTCAAATCTGTGGTTTTTCCAGTAGTTATGAATGGATATGAGGATTGAACCATAAAGAAGGCTGAGCACCTAAGAACTGATGCTTTTAAGCTGTGGCTTTGGAGAAAACTCTTGAGAGTCCCTTGGATTGCAAGGAGATCAAACCAGTCCATTCTAAAGGAAATCAGTCCTGAATACTCTCATCAGAAGGACTGATAATGAAGCCGAAGCTCCAGTACTTTGGCCACCTGATGGGAAAGGCCGACTCTTTGGAAAAGACCCTGATGCTGGGAAAGATTGAAGCCAGAAGGAGAAGATGAAATGGTTGGATGGCATCACCAACTCAATGGACATGAATTTGAGCAAGCTCTGGGAGATGGTGAAGGACAGGGAAGCTTGGTGTGCTGCAGTCCATGGGGTCGCAAAAAGTTGGACACGACTGAGTGACTGAACAACAAGAAGGGACGGGACTGTGAATCTCGATCTTTGTAGGGAGAAGATGATTAGAAAACCAGAGAATATTCAAAATTCCACGGGCTGGAAAAATGTTAGCTTCAAAAGTCTCATCCCCACACCTCCTGGGATTAGCCCTAATAGGAACTTTCTATTCTGGGTAGCCCAGAGCCCAAACTTGGCATGGTACTCAAGCTGTCTCTGAAGTACAATAACCCCTCCCTGGCTACTCTGAAAACAGGACTGGGTCCAGGTCTTTTGATGAGGGCTCCAATTTTCTGTAAGTAAAAGATTTCCGGTAGATAAAAAGTTCCCGGCCTCTGAGCAGAGATTTGTTTTATAGAGAAATGAGGTAGACCAGGGAAGTTTTACTCGGGAGCTCCCTCTACTGGCTCTTTGGTAGAAATTCCATAGCAGTCATTTTGCCCTGCCCTGTGGAGAAGGCGATGGCACCCACTCCAGTGCTCTTGCCTGGAAAATCCCATGGATGGAGGAGCCTGGTGGGCTGCAGTCCATGGGATGGCTAAGAGTTGAGCACGACTGAGTGACTTCACTTTCACTTTTCACTTTCATGGATTGGAGAAGGAAATGGCAACCCACTCCAGTGTTCTTGCCTAGAGAATCTCAGGAACGGCCTCCTTGTGGGCTGCTGTCTATGGGGTCGCACAGAGTCAGACACGACTGAAGCGACTTAGCAGTAGCAGTGGGTAGCAATTTGAGACATCAGAGCTTCTTGGTGCCTTGAACCAAGGAGAAAATAAGATATCCTGAGCCGCCAAGTAGGATGAAATTCCAGAGGCTGGTTTCTTCTACCTCCTTCAAAATTTCATTTAACATTTACTGGGTGCCATCTCAGTGCTAAGCATCTTACTTGAATGATCTCATTAAATACCACAATTGAATGAGGCAGCCAAGACCTGGGGAGATGTAAATAACTTGCTGGCATCACCAGAGACTAGCAGATCCCCCCGCCCGCCCCTCAGTGACATTCACGGTTCTTAGAATTTCCCTGAGAGAGAGTGAGAGAACTCAAGAGAAGAGGACCAAGGGACAATGTGAAACTGGAAGTGAAACTTGTTCTTATTACCTGATATGAATAGGTCATACCTGGTTCCAAGATTGTTCCATAAACCTCCTGGAGCCAGAGCATTTTGAGCCTGTTTTTCTGAAAAAAAGATTCAGTCCATAAGGCGATTACTTACATAGCAATGCTTGTCCAATCTGTGCTCTCCGAGGCTCAGACAGAAAAAAAAACAGAACTGCCACAATGACTAAGAAGAATTTCCATGACAGAGGTGAGGCCTTTTAAAATTGTGGCGCATGTTCACACCTGTGTTTTTAAAAATAAAATCCTGTGAGGTAGGGCAGGTAGCAGAAAGCACATTTTCTAAGCTTGGGGTTTCAGGTACCGAGTGCCGTGTTCTAGATTTCACTTGGGAGCAAATGGCAGCGTCAAGACCAGAATCTTCACTCTCAGCTCAAGTTCTGACTTTCTGGTTGGTGTTAGCTGAAATCAAGGTTCTAGATCAGGCTATTTAACTGCAGGTAATAAAGATCGTGAAACCACCTCCTTGATTTACACACAGAGCCTGTCCTGAGTCACTCCTTTCCCTGTTTCAGGTTGGTTCATGATTGAGCTCCCTCGATACAGAGTCATTTGGGAGTTGGGAATTACACAAACCACTTACCTTTTTAAAGTTGGTCACTCACCAGCCCATATTTTCAAGGTATCTAGGTCCCTGGGAGAACCCCACATATTATTTCAACTTTCCTGTACCATGCAAAGGTGTAATCCTTTTCACTTCACACAGAACCTTAAAGCATTTTCCCACATTGATTCTTCCTGGACATTTGAGATACGGGTAAGTCACAGGACGGGCCTTCCCCAGTGGCTCAACAGGTAAAGACTCCTGCAGTGCAGGAGATGAAGGAGATGTGGGTTCAGATCCCCTGGAGGAGGAAACAACCTACTTCAGTATTCTTGCCTGAAAAAAATCCCATGGACACACTATATGCAGGCTGTAGTCCAAAGGATTGCAAAGAGTTGGGCATTATGGGGCATGCACGCAAGTCACAGGATCCCCATTCCTCTTCGGATTGAGTGATGCTTTCCAGTTTCGCTTCTGTGCCTCTAAATCTACACAGTGGGACAGCATTCACACCAGATATTACCGACTTGCCCTGCCCCTGTCTCAAGACCTCCTACTAGCTGCCCCTTTCCCAGTAGGCAGAGTGATGTCATAATGGGGTCAGAATGGGACCTGCAGATAATAACACAGTAGATGCAAGAGTAGGCTTGCCACCGCACCTCCTGAACAACTGGGCTGTCGTCGTCTTAAACGGAGTGGTTGGCTTAAACATATTTGTCTATGATGTAACCTCCTGGCCCTCAGCTACCAGTGGAAGCAACTCTTTCTGGTTTGACCTGGTTGATATCACAAGCTCTGCTTTGCCAGAAATGTGACTTCTTGATGAATAGTTGGTCCAGATCTACCACTTTGGAGTGAACTCATATTTGGCCACCTGCTGGTAAGGCTGAGCATCCCTTTACCTAACTGTAGCCCTGAGCATCTGGCCCTCGTGTCTCTGCTATGTCCAGAGAAACCAAAATGATACCACTGAAGGAGAGGATGGGAGAAACTGGAACTGAGTGCTCACAGGGAGCTCTGAGTGATGGAATGTAGATTGCTGACACCCTTTCCCTTTCATTCTTGCTATTATAGGAGCGCCAGCGACCAAGAGGAGACCAGATGAGTTTTCAAAGCAGTCCTCAGACACCCAGGACACACCTCATCCTTTGCCTCGTGCTTTCCGCAATGTTGCTACTCATGTTCATCTTCCTATTAACCCTCGCCATCATCACCCCCTCTTGATCACCATCCTTCCTCCATTCACTGTCTACCCAGCTCTTTCTCTGAGATGCCCCTCCAGGGGCAGTGGCTTTGCTCTTTCTTCGGCAAGTTCCCCTCTGAGTTATATCCAGATGGTTGATAATAGTTTCCCTGTCTCCTCTCTCTGTCTCGTGCCAGAATCAGCCCAGTACTCAGCCCCCGAGGTCAGGGAAACCATGGCAAATTCTACCTCTTCCAAAATGAAGTTTCAAGACTCCGGGAGAGCAGTCTCACTCAGTGAAGGTACCCCAGGTATCTGAGAGTGATGTAATTGAAACCAGATGGAGGCACCATCAATCCGTTAATCCTAGTCATATAGAGTGAAAGAGTTTACTCAGGACTGATTGAGAATATGGGGGGTAAGAAAGAAAGAGCCCCAGAATTGGACTGCCCCTGAATGCAGGATGAAATCACCTCCGATTTTTTTTTCTTCAATTAAATTTGCATTTCATTCTACCATATTGTGATGGCTTCACTCTAGACATTTTCATTTAAGATCCAAGGCTTTTCTTCATGGGTTTTGAGCCACAGGTTCCTGGATGATGAGGTAAGTGACATTTGCCAGCACTGTCTAGGATGATTGGTAATGATCTCAGAAACCCAGCACTCATGAAACAGGTCCGCCTGGTTGGGCTGTAAGATTTGTCATTTATTGGTTTCTTTTGACCTGAATACCCTTTGGGGATTCCCCAGCCCTGACACAGACATTGGTCCAGCCTCACAATGTTAATCTAGACTACACATAAAACAGACCCCCTCCACCCGGCCACCACCACCACCAGGATTAACCAAATTAGACTTTGTTGAGGTCAGAGTGCTGTCTCACAATCACTACAAAAAGTGTGGTTCTCAGAAAACCCACTATACTTAGAAAATATATTTTCTCTCCCCCAGTTTTATTTCCACTTCTAGGCGTAAGTTAAAACCATTGGCAGATGCCAGATTTTCACGTGTGAGCTGAACTATCTCATGAAAAGATTCAGACTCAGCTCATTAACTCATAGCCTTGCCAATAAGTTAAAAAAAAAAAGAGAGAGACAAAACTGGCCAATCCGGCAGATATGTTAGGCCTTTCTTCCGCTGCTCCATGGCCTATATTTATTAGACTAGGACTTAAATAGATGCAATGCCCATTTTTTACTATTGGACTATCAGATATAACAATCCAAGTCTCACAGAGCAGCAGCTAATTTTAAGACTGCTTTAATAGTGAAAGGATAAAAAGTTCAGCTAATCTGGATCCACTAGATCACCCCCTCCCAATGAATTTGTGATTGAGGTCTCTCTGCCCTCAGATGTAGACAACCGTCCATCAATGACAAGATCAAGGCCAAACTCACACAGCTATCTTGAAGCACTCCTCTTTTATTATTATTATTATTTTCTCCCCATGATCCACAGTTCCGATTCTTTTCTATGTAGCTTCTGCTAAACTAAAGCATGCTGGTGTCCTGAGTCCCACCCCACCCTACTGCTTCAGCCTCAGCCCCTAACATGTGCTTGCTCTGACTTCCTTGTCTTTGCTTAGATCCTTACCATGAAGACACTCAAGACACTCCCGGGTGACCCTCTAGGTCCCGATCCTCCCAGATGTGCCTTTCATCTGGCAAGGCATAGGAAAGCCCATCTTCTGGTTCTCCAGGCAGTTCGAGTGGCATGGGATGGGGAAGAAGGCATTTGAAAGAGCTTGCTCCTCGATGATGGAGGTGTGCAAAGAGCAGATATTGGCTTAACTGTTCTGATATTAACACTGTCATCGCTTTCAGGTGGATAGAGAGTTGAGACTTTTTTGAGTGCTGATGCCGACAAAAGGAAAGGGAGGGGGTGGAATTCTAGTTACTTTCCTTCAGCATGCAAGTGGTCCTTCAAAACATCTCCCTTAAACCTCCAAATATGCTGGCTTCTAAGAAGTGTTTTCCAAGACTGAATGTACCTCTTGATCAGGGTAAGTGTTGAAACGTGTGCTTAACAGAGGAAGGGGATGGTGGAGCAGCTTGTATTACGCATGCTGTGGCTCCTCCTCCCCACCGTGCTAATGGCCTGGCCTCTGAAGTTTTGAGAATCAGGAAGAGAATCAGGGATGCCAGTTTCTAAAACTGTAAAGGACGACTAGCCAACCCAAATGCAGCTTTGCTACTGTTCTCACCTTCAAAGAGCCTTCTAAGGAGACTGGACTGGGGAGTTCCTAACTCCTCCCTGGTACCACCCACAGGATTTCCTTAATGGAGGGGGCAACATGGCTGTCTGTAGCAGCCTGAACGGACAGAAAGTTCCCGCATCTTCACTTCACACTGGCTGGCTACAAACAGATCCCTTGAGTTTTGGAGGAAGCTGAACCAGCTGGAACTTTTCGGTGGAGAGATTTGGAGAGGGAGGTCTCTTCTCATAGGCAGATAGCCTTGTGGCGAGGTAGGGAGAGGGGGGTAGTGGTGGTGTGCTATATTGCTCAAGGGACTCTTAGGAGAAATAAATCAATTTCATTGTTCAGGTTACTGCTGAAAAAGTCCCAGATATCTCTAACTCCTAATGATGGAGCTAGAACTAGAATACAGAAAACTGGATATTGGAATCGAAGCAATGTGATAGATGTGAACATGAGTATGGGAACCACACAAATATAAATATGATCAAATCCTTAGTTTTACAACTTCAAGCTCCAAGACTTTTGCACAAGTCACTTAAAGGACCTGCTCTCCATTTTCTTAGCTTTAAACTCTAGTCTATGGAATTTACTCCAACTTTTTAGTCCATGGTCTTCTCCAGGCCAAAATACTGGAGTGGGTAGCCGTTCCCTTCTCCAGGGGATCTTCCCTGGAGAACCGGGGTCTCCTACATTGCAGATGGTTGCTTTACCAGCTGAGCTCAGGGAAACCCTTGAAAACAGAAAAAAATAAGTAATATTTTGGGATTGATTTATGTACAACCTAATAGGGTGAGCAACGTCATTATAATGATACCCATAAAACAGCCATAAGCATAAGATCATTTATGTAAAAGCACCCAGCACAGTGTCTGGCACATAATAGGTTTGCAAAAACTGTTGGTTTATTCTCCCCCTACCCTGGCCCTTGGAGAAGGCAATGGCAACCCACTCCAGTATTCCTGCCTGGAGAATCCCATGGATGGAGGAGCCTGGTAGGCTGCAGTCCATGGGATCGCAAAGAGTCGGACGCGATTGAGCGACTTCACTTATTTAATTACTTACCCTGGCCCTTATTTAGGCCAAAATAGTTCTGCTCCCTGATGGAGACATCTTTAGGCCAAGAGGAATCTCTTTCCTGGATTTCTTCCCTGATAGACTCCCCTTGGTTGATTTCCTAAGAGCTGGATTTTTTTTTCCCTCTTCCAAACACAGTACTTTACCTACTGGCATTTTTCTTGGTGCTTGGAGAGCAGACAAGAGACATGGGCGAGACATTTCTGGGCTTCATTGACCCTGAAAGAGAGAAGACTCAGTTCTTTCAAGGGCTTGGTGACAGCAGCCTACCCCACAGGCCCACTGGAGCAGCATTAGGGAAAATGAGTCCTCTTCATGCTTGGGATGCCAGGGATGGGTTGGCAGTGCAGAAGGCGGTTTTCATCTTGGACAGATTCCATGTCGGTCTATTAATTCTCTGGGTCCTTAGCTTGACTGCTCAGACGGGAATTGGGCACCACAGCCCTTCCAAAGAATGGCAGGACAGCTTGGAAAGCCAGGGTCACCAGCTCCACGCCAGGCGTGTACCAAACGACCTGACTGTTGATGCGTAGGGCAACCAGAGATGCTCTGCTGAGTTTCCTAGGTACCCCAGCCCCCAGGGTAACCACTCAGCTTGATTAGAGTAACGAGACAGAGAAGAGAGGCATTCTCTTGTTGGGGGTGGGGGTTGTGAGGAGAAGCAAAGATATTGAGTCAATCATACTGCCACAGGTAGTGTAATTTTGGTTGTGACTCTCAAAAGTTCTGAGCACATTTCTTCTATCTCCAACTCTGCCTTATTTGTTAGGGTTACATACGGGGTTTGCTGAAAGCTGTTAGGGGCTCCCAAAGTGATCTTGAATGAAGCTGCTCTGGCTTCAACATCAGATACAATAGCACGCAACTACCATAGAAAGCCTAGAAACAGAAAGCAGCTCACACGGCTCCAAAGTGTCTCTTCTCTATGTAGCTCATGTAGTCTACTTAGAAATGGTGTGGTCACGTGAGTTTATGCTAACACATAGGTCATCTCATCCCTCTAAAAACATATACCTACTCTGTGCCTTTAAAAAAACATAGTCAGCCTAACACTCCCATTAATCCAGTAAGACATCCTTGAAACACACGATGGGGACGCTTTCTCTGTCCAACGGGCCACATCTAATGATCCCATGTGATAAGCCATTTTCAGTGCAACCACCCAGGCGGACTCTATCTCATTGATACTTCTTCTGGCTGCCTGCCTCCCCCACTGCAGCAGCATTCTCACATGCATACATACAAGCATTCATGGAGCTAAAAATAAACCGCTGTTGATGGGCTGCCAGAGGGTGTCCTCCATGCTGAGCAGGCGTCCTCTGCCTTCCTATAGTAGGCAAGGCTTAAGCCACAGACAGGAGTTGAGGGTCCAGGACAGGCTTAAGCTTAAACCAAAATCTCTGAGGCAAGTTACAAAGGCTCAGAGGGCCTGAAGAAGGAGATGAGAGGGTATTAAAGATCACACTGATTAAAGGTCAGTCCCATGACCGATCGCTGTCTCTCGGGCCTTGTGCCCCCAATCCTAGTGGTAACCTCTGGAAAATTGTTTATTGGCGTAGGGGAAATCACTGACCGGGAATGTTGATAATTAAGGTTGATTAAGGAGACGGACCAGGCATCAGGCATGATGTAAATAGCTTTCTGGTCCCCCGCCTCCTCTCCTCCCCTCCTTGGGGGCAGAAGTTATATGAGCTGGATCTGGGATCCTGTGTAGATTTGGGGAGGGTGATTTGTGTATGTAATTGTGTTCCGATCTTCCAATCTGCAAGAATTCTTGCCACCTCCATCACATCCCCAATCAATAAACCCTCTGTCACACTGAGGTGTGGCATGTCTTCTGCCGAAAACCTCAGATTCAGGCACAACACACACTGAGACACACGCTCGCGTGCGTGCACACGCATGCCTTTTCACCCTCATGAAACAAGCTCCTTTCAAACTGGCTTAAAAATAGCACTAATCCATTCAGCTCATTTTTCAGGAGCATTATTTTAAGATGAAAAATAGAAGATCCCCTGGTCTTTGAGAAGGAGAAAGGCTAAAGCCTCGCCTAGTCTTAAAAAGTCCTGATAATGTTGCTAGAGACTAAGCCTTTGCAGTCTTTGTTCCATTTTCTCCTCCTCCCATTCAACAAAAGTTGGTTATCGGCTGATACCCTGCCATCTGGGTATCTATAGAGGTGGGTTTCCTTTTCAGGTAGGGGTGCCAGGGCAAAGCTACCGCACCAAGCCCTTCCCTGTCCCTGGCCTCTCCGTCGGCTCTCCGCTGCCCCCGCCCCCCTGCAGTGACTGGAGGCCGTTGGATTTGTGAATCAGCTTTCCCCTCCCCTACACAGGGGAGCCCCTGAACGCTGCTGGCCATTTGCAAAAGGCTGTGTGTATGTGTGTGTTTAATTGCAGGTTTATTTGTTCCTGCTCTGGGAGTCTGTCTGTCTGTAACTTGGATGACTGCTCTTTGGGAAGCTGTAGCTGGCTGATTCCGTGGGCGACCGAGCAGGATGCGTGGGCGCAGGAAACAGAAGAGGGAAAAGAAAGCAGGAGGGAGAGAAAGGGAACGCGAGAGAGAGCGGGAGCCTTAGAATCTGTTATTTGCGTCACTCGAGGAGCCGGGGCTATCTGCCCGACAAACACACAGAATTAATCCGAGTTATAGCCAGAGCTGTCTCCGCTACAGCGGTCAGCTGCGAAAGGGAGAGGAAACGACGCTCTCTCCGCGTTTGTGCAGAGCCGAGCTTGCCCCCCGGCGGCGCAGGGCGTTTGGGGAGGGGGGCTGTCCTGCTGGGCAAGCCCTCGGGGGCCCCGCACGCCCGCTGCACACCAGGTTGCAGCCTTCTCTGCAGCTGCCAAGTCCAAGCCTGGGGTGGCGCCCCCGCGGCCGCCTTGCTCGTTCAGTGGCTGCACCGAACACAAAGCGTTGTCTCTGAGCAGAAGCCTCTTCTCGGCTGAACCAGACCCACCAAAGAGGAGAATCTGCACGTGACGTCAGTAGCTGATGACTGACGCAGGCTGGCAAAGGAGACTCAAGGCGGCTGCTCCGCGCTGCCTTCATGAGTCTATTTTCTCCAACCCCTTCGTAGTGAATTACTAGAACGCAAAACACACACACACACAGCGCCTTCAAAATATACATTTCCAAAGGCGGTGTGTTGCAAACACGGCGAGATTTTGCAAAGCATGGGTGGGAAACGTGGGAAGGGTATGGAGGGTTTTTTGGTTTTTTTTTTTTTTTTCCTTTCCTCATTTGGGAATCTCCAGCGTGGACCGCATTAGACTGTAGAGCTTTTTTTGGAAGCTCCTCTGGGGATGGGGTCTAAGCACCCCACCCCACCCTCATTTCCCAGGCAGGTCTGGTCAATGGAGACCTGCAGCTGTAAAAGAATACAACCACTCCAAAGCCTTCTGGTCGGGGAAACAGTGAGGAGCTTGCAACAGGCGGAGGCAGACGGGAGTTAATGGGAGGGAGGGAGAATATAAGCAATATTTGGGTGTCTTTCTGCTTTGAAAAAATCATTTGCAGTAATGTGAGTGAGTGTGGTGGTGCAGGGAAAGTGGGGAGGGGGCGCTTAATGCACATCTAATGTTTTGGACGTAACGTTCCAGCGAAATGCCTTTGTGTGTGGAGGTTTTTTCAGTACTTGCTAAAAATAGCATCAGGGTTTGATCGTGTTCCAGAAATAGACCGAGGGCTGCACTGGGATAAAAAGCCAGCGCGGGTGGAAGAAAACCTGGACATCACCGCATTCCTCCCCCCGCCCCCACCTATGTCTGGAAATTAATTGTTGGATTTTTCCTCTCCTCTCTTCTGTCTCCCTCTCTCTCTCCACTTTCTCTTCCCACCCCCCGTGTTTCTCTTTCTCTCTCTTAAGGAGTTCCCGTTTGGGTAAGTAATATTATGTCATGTGCATGCCGCAGACTGTGAGTATGAACTGAGGCTTACTTTGTGCATGCCCTGGGGTTCTTTTTTGGCTGCCTTTTCACCCCTTTTCTAAAGAGATGGGTGGGACTGAGTAGGGGGTGAGGGGTATAGCTGTGTGTGTGCATAATGAATTTGGGGCTGCATGAAAAGGAACCGAAAGGGGGAATTCTTGCAGAGCCGGGAATCACCCTGACCAATCTCTGAATCAATAGCTGCAACTCTCTCTCTCTCTATGGGTCGGCGCTGTTGAGCCCGGTTCTCTCAACTGCCCCCCTCCCTTCCCCATTTTCTCTGTTTTAAAGGGTGTCCAGATACGACTTAATGGGTCATCTCTCCGCGAGATTAATGGAGACGATGCGATATAGATTAAAATTGCATGGTGGGGCTGGGAGGTAAAAGAAGGAAAAATCGCGTTCCTTTGACAAACTTCCCTGCTTGCTCCGGAAGGGAGCCGGAGGACCGCGACCCTGGCGGATCCCGGCTGGCCCAGGGCGCGGTAGCTGTCCATGGAAGGCAGGTGCTGAAAATTCCTTGGTCCTTGGCGAGTTCAGCTCCGAGCGCCAGGGGGCGGGGTTGGCGCCAGTTGCGGATAGCCCCGCCCTGAATGCAGAAGAGGGATACGGAGAGGAGAGGGTTAAGGATGTTCAAAGAGGATAGTCGTGACTTCGGTGAGAGCTTTGGGGAAAAGGAGGGGTGAGTGGGAAGGAAAGGGAAAAAAATGTAAAGGAGGGGGTGCAAAGTGTTAGATTCGAGGATGAGCCAAGGCCCAGCGCTCCAGGAACCGCAAGCCGGTGGTTTGCCGGCTTTCTCCGCAGAGGCCAGGCACTATCTGGGTCTCCGTTCCCAGGCGCCCGCACCTTCCCGCCAGTGGGTTTGAAAGATTTCTCTCCAGTGATGGTCCCTTTCATATAAGAGGCTATAAGGTTACTCTGTTTGGACTCTCGTCGCTCCCACTTCATACCCTCCACGTTCCCACATTCTGCAGTTCCCGGGAGGTGTGTAAAGATATGTCTGTGCATTATGGCAGTTTTCTTACTATTCCCTTTCCTTCGCGTCCTAGTCATGGGAGCCCCAAATGAGTTGGTGGAATGAATGAATTAGAAGCCAAACCAAAGCACAGGAGTTGCTGGTGCGATGCGCAGAAAATCCAGGCTTGGGAACATCACCCAGCGCCTTCAAGCCAAAAATGCCAAAGGGTTTCTGAAAACCGGCTCCGAAGGAAACTAGGGAGGGAGGGGGTTCCTCTCCAAGTTCCCAAATGTTACTGGGGAGACCATCAGCTCCCTGGGGTTATGGGGTTGACCCAACGTGATATGCACTGCAGTCAACTCCAGTGACTTTAGTTAAACCTGGAGCCAGACAGGTGAAGAGGGAGGAAGGTTATCAGAGGCCAGGGTTGGGGGGCGGTAGGAATAAACATCACTGGGGCATACAAAGACATCCTTGCTGATTAACTCCTCCGGGAGAAATAATAAAAATGCATCCTCAAATTGGCCCACAAGGGTGGGCTGTAGACAGTGAGTGGGGGGCGGGGGAGGTGAAGCTATCTTGTAGATCTGCAGTAAGCTTGTGTGCATGCAGGGATATTTTCTATACCTGTAATAATAATAAAGAAAAAAAAAGGGGGACAGTGAGGTAAGTATCTGTGAGGTCTGGCCTTCAACTGAAGGAGGAGAGCCCAGGTACTCCATCCTAACCCACTAACAGCCTATGGCTTCAGTGACCTGGCCCCCCCTCCCAACTCAGGGCACCGGAGGCGCAGACCTGGGGTGCGGGCTGGGGGTCGAGTTATTTTTACTTTAGAAGTAGTCTCTCTGGGAAGATTCCCTGGCTGAGACAGTATTCGTCAACTCATAATAGTAACAAGGGCTGTTACTGATGTTGTGGAGAATAACACAAATAACTCCAACCCACACTTCGTCTTGACAATTCAGCTCAAACCAAAGCCGCTCGCAGCCTCCCGGCCCACCCCTCGGCCTCCTCGTCACTCACCCGGACCCACTCGTTCCCTTTCCCAAACCTCGCTCCTCTCAGCCCCACAAGTTGCGTGGTTATGTTTACAAATTCTGCCACATTTGCAAAGCCAAGAGCTTGGTGGGGGGGGGCGGGGCGCTAGGATGGATGGCAGCGCAATAAAACATATGCAACACGTGGANGGGGGGGGAGGGTACGGAAGGAGGGACTTCACCCAGCCTATCGAGCCTCCAGAACTTTACGGGGAGTGGGGTTCAAGCCATCCTCCTTTTTTTTTTTTTTTTTTTTTAAAGAAATAGGCTAACTACTGTGCAGTTTGGGTATATTTTCTGTTTATCTTGGCCTGTCATTTTACGTCTGAATCTCCTGGCTTAGGTCCTGTTGGGAAAGGTCGCTCTCTTGAACCCTGGCCCAATATCTCACACCCTCGCCTGGGCTGGAATGGGGCAGGGGGGCTTGGCCGGATTTTTTTCAACAACAATATTTTAACGTGTTCCAGTCTGGGTTTTGTTAAATAATTAGAAATGGAAATATTTTTTTCCTCCCTCCCCCTTCTGGAAAAAAAAAATGCGAGCTCTCTCCTGATTGGTGGGTGACGATTTTAGTCCGCACCAATGAGCTGGCGGCCTCGTCTGTATTTATTTAGTGCTCTGGGGGAGTTTTTCTCTTTACGCAGCGCCTGTAGTCACGGCTGGAAGCTCTGCTGGGGGACTAGGAGGGACAAGAGGGGGTTCAGGGGGAATCCGAACTGTACCTGTTCAGAGATCCGCGACCTTGCAGCCGGGGCTGGCGGAACCCTGAGAAGGGAAAGAGGGTGACAGGACAGATAGGCGGGGAGGCTCAGGGTGCTGGGGTACCGGAGAGGTGTGGAGGCTGGGCTCCGGGATCCGTGGTCCCCCTCTGCGCTCCTCCTCTCGCCCTCCACACACCTCGCTCGAAGCTGCTGTGGGCTGAGTTGGGGGATCGCGGACGGTGTGGAGAAATGGAGGGATTGGGCGAGGGGTTCCAGGAGGGGCGAGAGTCGGGCGGGCGGCGCTCGGGGTGGGAAGGCTGAGCCGTGTTGGAGCGCGCTGGGGAGACCCAGCCTGCTCGGCTCCGGGGTTCGGAGACATCCTGGGCTGAAGGCGGCGGCGGCGGCGGCGGCGGACTGAAGAAGCCGGCACACTCTGCCCTTCGCGAATCTTTTTGCGGTCTGGGCTTGCTGTACATAACTCAATAGCCGGAAGCCCTTACCCCAAAAAGCATTCGCGGAGGGCGCACTCGTCGAGAAGACGGCGGCCACCAGCGATCGCCGAAGTCCGCACCTTCCCGAAACAGCTTAGTCCGAGCCTTTCCCAGCCCTCTCCCCGTTTTCCACGGAACAATCAGTCCTTTCCCTCGCGTCCTTCCCGCGCTCCCTGAGGCTTTGGTCACCCGCCTGTCCTCCGCGCAGGTCCCCCACCCCCAACTTTTTAAACGACTTTGTATCACAGGGGGAATCGGAGCAGGCGGTGTGCGTAATGTTTTCGGAGAAGTGGGAAGAAGCTGAAATACAATAAAAGTTTACACAAGTTGTGTCTCCCCCACCACCACCACCAACCTCCGCCCACACCCCGAATAAGCCCATTCACCCACTGCAAAAAAAAAAAAAGGAATCTGGTCTTAGGGCCAAATCGGTACCTGGAATATGAANTCTTGAGAATCCCTTGGACAGCAAGGAGATCCACCCAGTCCATCCTAAAGGAAATCAGTCCTGAATATTCATTGAAAGGACAGACGCTGAAGCGGAAACTCTAATACTTTGACCACCTGATGTGAAGAGCTGACTCATTTGAAAAGACCCTGATGCTGGGAAAGATTGAAGGCAGGAGGAGAAAGGGATGACAGAGGATGAGATGGTTGGATGTCATCACCGACTCAATGGACATGAGTTTGAATAAGCTCCAGGAGTTGGTGATGGACAGGGAAGCCTTGTGTGCTGCAGTCCATGAGGATGAAAAAAGTTGGACACAGCTGAGTGGCAGAACTACATTTCAGCTCTGATCCCCATTTATCCAAGAGATTTGGGATTTTTCAAATTCTGGTAGCCAGTCACTTTCACCTGGGCAGGGCTCAGCATCCTCATGAGTTCAATTACTTATCCATCTGAGGCTGCTCCTCTGCAATGGGGCAGTGAGCCCTCTTTCCGCTCAGGGTTTTGGCCCTCTACCTGCAGGCCCTGGAATGCCTCCTCCTCACCTCGCCCTGGTGACGGATCCCTGTTAAGGGCTCATCCATTGCCATCAGCAAGAACTAGGCCTGCTCCCTGATGGCCCCACCTCCCCTTTCAGCCTGGGTGACCAGGGCATCAGGAAGTGACCTGTGATGTGATTATCTTGCTTATTTTCTGATGCCTTAGGATTGCTTATTTTGTTATACATTATCATTTCCAGATTTTTTATTTATTTATTTAAATCAGAGAAAAGCTTCACTTTTTCTATGATCACTGTCAAAAATGCATCACCTAAAGTTCAGTGTACTTATTCTTGGGAATGAGATAGCAGAGGATGTAATCCTACTGTACACTAAAGAGGAACATGTTGGTGAGGTAGCCACATGCCATAAGAAGAGACAAGCTTTGGAGGTTATATAGTCCCTGGGTTTTAACTGAGTCATACTGGCAAATAACACATGATATTCTTATACTCTTTCCTGAAAAATAATGTAATAATGATTACTTATTAGTATTTTTGAGAGTTGAAAATTTATTTGAAGTGCCTAATGTGTCATTTGAATATTGTGTTTTAAGGATTATAAATCTGAAGACTGAAAATGTTATTTATATCCAAGCTTATCAATGCTCAGCTTTATTGCAGAAAACTAAACAAACCAATTTTCACAAGCTTTAAATTCTGAAGATAGTGGGAAGCTCTGGTGAATCCAGAGAAGAATGACCATGTTTACTAAATACTGACTTACTCAGACTTTCATTCAGTTATTTATCATTTCATTCATTAACTCTTTCAACTAAAATTTACATAATATTTCTGTGGTCCTCTTCAGTTATGCACAAAACTTTTTCTTTTTTCTTTTTTTTCTCCATAGATACACAATCACAGCTTATTTCAGAACCTTCCTTAAAATTAGTTGTGGCCATATGACTTAGTTATGGTCAAAGAAATATTAGCATTTGCAATGTACACTACTTCAGGCTTATTCATACAAAAACTACTGTGCTCTATCCATAGTGTTCTTCCCTGGACTAATGGCTGGGTGTCAATGATAAGACACATAGTGAAGGTGGAAATTTCTTGATTATACAGGTCCTAAAGGTTAAGAATTGTAGGGGACTTCAACCTTCTATTATATCTTGCNCTACTGCGGGTGCAGCGCAGCTGCTGGGGCGACCGACCGCACACCGGGGCTGGGGGTGCTCACTCCTGATCCGGGGCGGGGGGCTTGTGGAGGGGGAGGTCTCATTCCGGGTGGGATCAGAGGAAAGCACCCCCGCCCCTTGCCCTTCACCAGGAGTGAACATTGGTGGCTTCCTGTACATCTTTCCTCCCCTCCTAAGGGCGGCTGCTTCAACCTGAGGCCAGTGAGAGCTGTCTCTCCGCTTTCTCCCCATTTTGCCTTTGCTGAGAAAGGAGGGCAAAGTGGGGGGAGGACCTCTTTGAACCCTCAAACTGCTAACGCACACACCTTTTGGGGAAAAAAAAAAAAAGCCACATTACCCAGTAAGCCAGGGGCCTGATGGAAACTTCCAGGCACTTGCATCTGACGCAAACTCTCTAGCCCCTATATTGGGGAGAAGGGGTAGCGGTTGGAGACCCTTCCTCACGCCAGTGTGCTTCTCCATGGGGGTGGGAAGTGTCCAGGGAGTCCCTGGGGACACTTGGTCCCCGGAGCCCATCAGCTAGCTTAGCTTTTGCCTATGTCAGAAAATCCGGACCAGACTGGTCCCTCGAGCTGAGGAAGGGGTGAAGACATCACGGAGCCCCCTCTCTATCACCTGCCCCCTGGTGGTTGGGTCAGGCTGGGGGTTCCACGAGCTCTCACCCTCAGGCCCAGTTTTGGTTGCTCTGTTGCTGCGGCTCCCCCTCGCCTCTCCTGCTCTATCCGTGGCTGGAGCCAAGTTTCGTCCCCTTGCCGGGCTCTTTTGCCCCTTCTGGCCTCTTTCCCAAGACCTGTGGTTGCTTTGAATCCCTTCCTTACCTGCCTTAGGCTAGAGGCAGAGGAAGGGACCGAGTCAAAGGCGCTGAGCACACTTGCTGCAGTCTCAGACCAGGACCCTCTCCTCTGTCTCAGGATTTCTCAACCTAGGGGGCTGTGTGGGCACCTCTGGAAAGCTCTCCTCTTGCTTCAGCTCCCCTGCCTTGTAACTCTTGGCCCAGGTACACCCTTCTGCCCCCTTTTTCCCTTGTAGTCTCCCTACCCCCATGATTTCCTATAAAATGTCCCAGCCCCCAAACTTTCCCATTCTCCACCAGAGCCAGCAAAGTAACCTTGCCCATCTTTGGCCTTTTCAGGTAGTCAAACCTGCCCTGACACCTGGACGTCTGCATGAGAGGTGGTCACTGAAGGAGGCGATCTCAGAGGCCATAGGAGCTAAAGAGTCTGTGCAGATGAGCTCTGGAGTCCCAGGTAAGTGCAAAGATACCCCAGCCCGCGGCCCCTCGGCCTGGGCAGTGTCTGTACACTCCCCACTTGGTGATGAGACACAGGACAGCCAGAGATCCAGCACTTGGGCATGGTCCTCGATGGCTTAGCATTTTGTAAAGAGAAGCATCCATCATACAGGTGGTGGGGGGCACAGTACCCCATGAAGCAGGCCCCTTTCCTGTCTTATCCCCTAGCAGGACCTGGACCTGGGTGTTTGGAAGCTCCCAAGCCTTAAGGACTCAGGGGTGCAGGGCTTCTTCAGTGGGGCCCAGAGTTGCCCCTCTGCCCCCATGTCCTGGGCTATGTCAGGCTTCTTAGGGGCCCAGGAGAGGTGTGGAGTTGAAGGGTAATTTGCTGCTGAGCTTAATTTTTCCGAGGAAGCCAGTACATTGAGTTATGTCTACTTAACTGGGGTTCATCATAGGAAAGATAAGATTTTTAGGTTATTGATTTTTTTTTTGAGGGGTAAGGCATTAAACTCTAAACACATTTACTTTTACTATTAACCAGCAAAATCCTTTGCTACAGAGCTTTTGTTTAGCTGCTTTGTTGAGCTTCAGAGTCATACTGTGATTTGCATTGGGGAATTCAGTTCAAAGCTAGGCAGAAAATTTTGAAACTCCAGGGCTGTTAGATTTGTGAGGTAGCGAGAAACCGAGCTCCCTAACTTATCCTTGGCTGTTTTGTGAGGAAAATGTAGGAAGCTGCCGGAAATTCTATAGGAAACTTGAGGCTCATGGTAGAACAGAAGCACGGTCCATGGAAGACCTTCAGATCATTATACAACAGACCTATTTACTGAATTAATTAAATGACTGCTACATATATTTTGTGAAATGTTTTCTTTTGAGAATGAAACTTTAACAATAAGCTGATTGACTAGAAACCCCTGTAATCCCACCCTGTAAAGTGAGAGCAAGATCTTCAAATCACTGGCTGAACCTAACTTCTCTTAAATTCCTCTTTTGAATATAAGTTTTCAGCATCTGTCTTAGAGCAATAGGGCTGTAGTTCATTCCAAGAGCTTAACATATCCCCCTTCTCCCTCTTTAATTGATATTTCAGTTGCCTTGTAGAAACATCTAGCAAAATAATTTAGGGGGTAAGGTTTTCTTACCTGAAGGGTAATCTCTTCTAAAAACATCTGTTGATGGGTTAAATCTCAAACGTAAATATATACGTAGCATGTAAAAGCTAGAAAGAGCTACAGATATACAGACCAATACCTTTATTTTATAAATCATGAAACAGGGGTTCAGAGAGATTAAGTGATTTTACCAAGGTCACACAGCTGGGGCTCTAACCCAGCTTGTTTATTGTCTACTCTGGATTCTTCCATCTTCACTCAGTAATTCTTAGCACTACTAAATAATACAGACAGTCCATAAACACAAATTGTAACAGATTTCCTTCCAAAATGGCTTGCATTTGGGATGCCAGGGTTCAAAGAAGAATTTGCCTAAAGGTTCTTCTACTAGCAGTTAGCATTCTGGGGGCATCACTAGTTTAGGCAAGGCTCTCCTCTCTTGCTTCTGACATAGCCTAGACCTCAGTGCCTCCATGTGGACCTTAATCCTCTAAGGAAGTCATCAGCACAAGAAATTTGCTGTGTCACAGAATCTGAGTACTGGTCTCTTCCAGAGTCTCTCTTAGCCTGAAGCAGTTCCATGAGGCCTAGGCCTCTCTCCCTTATTTCTTTCCTCTGGGTGGCAGCTTGAATCTTATCCTTCTTGCCTACTGGGCTTGACTGGGAGCTGTTAGGAGGGTAGTAAGGTCCAGTTGAACTCTCCCAGGATTTCTTAATTACTCAACAAGCAAGGAAGGTCCACAAAAGCAGCTTTCGGACCAAGCAGGGATTCATTTGATCCTTGTCCCTTGGCTATCTTTTAGAGTGCTGCAGGTCACCTGTTCCTAGGACACTGGCTTGGTCTGGTCAGTTTTAAGATTTACTGCCAACGCCTGGATCTAACTCAGCTTTGCATATTTCCATCAGTGACAGCCATTTTGATGCCATTATTAATCCTGTCTTCAGCACATAGGAAGGGTAGCTATGCTGTGTGTGCTATGACCAATAAATTATTGTGATGGCCTTTTTTTCATAGACTCTCCCTGCTGTTTGCTTCCTCACTTCTCTTTCCAGATGTGCTCTCATTGGCAACTTCTAACTAGGAAATAAGATGCATTTCTTAGCTTAAAAAGAAACAGATTGGAAGGAAGAAAAATGAAATGGAGTGAAAGATACAGTTAGGTTAAAAAACACAGCAAGGAGACAGTCAAACAGTGGAAGGCATTAAAACAGCTAGTTCTATCTGGTCCTGACTACTTAGGTTCATGACCCTAAAAAAGCTATTATATCCTTGCTCGGTTTCTACTCCTCCATCTCTAAAGTTGAGTCCTTTAGAGCTCAGATCCCTCTTGTTCATTCATTCATTCAACACACGTTGAATGTTTATTGAGTCCTTACTATATATCAGGTCTTATTCTAGGCATTGGAGATATAAATAGATTATTCTCCCTTTCATAACCTAATGAAGTTATGGAGCTTCTTCTCGAAAAACAAAACAACAAAAGGAAAGAGAAAAAAGAAAAACACAGATATTTTACATAAAATTTCAAGGAGCTCATGACTTCCCTAGGCTTCACTAGGCCCTAATTAAACATTTTTCATCTAGTTAGTCTCAAAGTCCTATATTTTACAAAATTAAGGTTTGCAGCTTAGGTTGAATCATCAAATCTTGATTTGTAGCTGTTCCTTTTTTTTTTTTTCTTACCTAGCAGCTCTGTGTTGTGTTTTTAATCATGGTTTTTGGCCTCTCTTTTTTTGTAGAATAAATATTTGGAATTTAGTTAATACTGCAAAAGGCTAGAGTAAATGCTGAACAGAAAATCAGTAACTGAAAGGCAGAGCAGGCATGGAAGTGAGGGACAGAAGCAGATGAGAAGTTTTAATGGCTAAATCTAGCCCAGTCCTGCAGAATTTTGAAGTGACAATCCATCTTGCAGGCTAAATGTTCTTGGCAAAGTCTGGTGATTTGGCGGAGGGAACAGAGGTTGGTGTTGAAGCTGGACAGTGTAATGTCTCAACATCAGGGCTCATAGCAAAGATGGACTTTCTCTGGTGCTTTTGACCACCAGGGAAAATCAGAGATAGACAGGAGAGGGATTCCCTGAGAAGGAAAGGAACAGTCCATTGGTTGGATTATTATGTTGGTAAGACTGGCCCTGATGGGGTGATTGATCCTGTTGGGTTGGTAAGTTGCCTTTATATAGCATAGCTGGGGGCTTTATGGCAGGCAGTGCTGCTGAGGTCTTCAGGGAAGGAGAAATTGGAAGTCTTTAAGACTCAAAGTGGACATGGAGAGGTCAGCATGCAAAGGTTTTGCCCCACTCCAAGTCTTCCAAGCCTCTTTCTCCCCTGCTGTTAGCTCCCCAAAATTCTTCCCTGCAATGAGGAAGGCCTGGCTTTTTTTCATTTAGGGTGAAGGATGTTTATAGACTTTAGTGTGATCAGGTACTGATGCAAGCTTTATGTTCAGGGCAAGCTGGATGCTCTTACTCAGCGCTCCCAGGATAAGTAGCCAGTGGAAGGCACTGCTGAGAGATGACCTTGGAAGTGGAAGGTCTGGATTAGGATCTGAATTTTTGAAGACTTCCGGTAGATTGTGGGAGGATCCGGTGAAGTGTGTGAGTTTCTGCTTAAGCAAGAAAGTAACAGATCGCTGCTGCTGAGGCTCAAGAATAGAAAGATCCACCTAAAGGCAAATCAGTCCACATTTTCTCAATTTCCTTATCTGTAAAATGGGAATAACAATAGTAACCCTAAGATTCTGGTGAGGATTCAATCAGATTATGCATGTAAAGAGATTCACTCAGTTCTCAATAAATGTTCATTGTTGTTATTATTATGTCCCCCCCCTCCCCCCGCTTGACACATATAGCAATGGCATACAAGGCTTATATCATGGAATCTGCAGTCGCAGGACCAGAGCTATTCCCTGAGTAACAGATAAAAGATAATCTTTTCTGAAAGCATCTGTCCATTTGCTCCATAGCCTGCCAGTGCCCGGGATTACCCGACTGGGAGTAAATCAGGAGGGCTGATAGAAAAATCTTTTTCTCTACTTGATGTATCCCTACCTAAAGATTATCTCTTTGTTGTTTCATTCCCCTTTAATTCCTTGCTTTCAAGTTCTTTTAAAAAAATCTATGGAATTTAATCACAATTGTTTTTGCAAATCATTCCCTTTTTTACTTATTATTATTATTATTATTTTTGGAATCAGAGGGGAAAAAATGATTCACTGGGAATACTTGCCATTCACCTTTTACGTTTGGCTTATATCCAGTCCTAAGTTTACAGTTTAGGTGATTCCCACCGAGGAAAGAGTAAAGGAACAATAAAGGAAAGAGTAAAGGAACAATAAAAGGGCAAGAACAGATAACACTATTTGCTATCATCAAGGATGCTTTCTCTTTCCTTTTCACATATATTTTCTCTTCGTTCCTTCCTTCCTCCAGTTTCACTTTTCACTGTCTTATAAATCTTTTTGTCTTCTCTTATCACCCCTCCCCACCTCAAAAAAATCTTTGCTCTCTTCTCTTTGATTCACTTAACTGGTTCTATCAGGCATTTCTTTCAAGTCTTAGCTGAAAGTTGCAGGGTGACGATAGGAAGCATCTGATGAGGTCTTTTTGTTTTCTGGGGAATACTAGAAGAAAAGGGCTACTCTTTGTACCCTGGAACCTATAAAGCACATCTGAGGCCATTCCAAACAATGTTTTTGCTTTTGTTTGCTTTTTATGTATTTTATTTAATTTTCTTAGAAACAGGAGCCTTCTCCACAGGCCTTTCTGCATTTCCCCCACAGCCTACCCATCAACTCTACTCGAAGACGTTTCTTCTCTTTTTAAAAAAACATACTAACAAGCCCAGGGACATGTCAAATCCAAACTGCAGAGTAGTCCTCGCCATCCCTTCTTTGCAGCCTTTCAAGGGACGGCTAAAAGCATCATTTGAGGAAGCAGTACAACTGCTTGGTCTAAGGCCACAGGCTTTGAGGCCAGTGAGATCTCAGTTTACTTGTCAGTTCTGTTCTTTTCAGCTGCATACACTAGAGTAAGTTATCTCTCTGAGTAAGTTTCTTCATCTGTAAAATGGGGATATTCAAGTGCCTATTTCATAAAATTGTTGGGAGGATGAAATGAGATATCAGTTAACACACAATCTGGTACTTCAGGTGTGTAGTATGTATTCAACCAATATGCACTGCTAGCCTGGAGAATCCCGGGGACAGAGGAGCCTGCTGGGCTGCCGTCTATGGGGTCGCACAGAGTCGGACACCACTGACATGACTTAGCAGCAGCAGCAGCAGCAGCAGTGTTAAGACAGATGCCTGCAGACCCAGGGTCTAGATAGAGTCCTAGACTGATTGAAAGAGTTGAAATAGGAATAGGAAGCAGGTAACACCACCAGGAGTCATGAGGTGGGAGATGAGTCTAAAGTCAAGGAGTGCTGGGATCCTCTTGAGATTTTCCAGATGTTGTGAATTGGGCTAGGAACTGGTCTGGAGCTGAACAAACAGTAATAGCCTCTCAGGACAGCTGTCATTCAAATTGCAATGATTTATACCACACTGACCTTTTAATATCTCCACAGGCAAATCAGACTGACTTTGTAAAAAATTTTGATCCCCAGGGTTGACCCCTCTTTAAAGCCCAGATCTTAGGTTGTTAGAAAAAAAAATCAACTAAAAAAATAGTTTCACTGTTTCAAAGTGGAGTTAAGTGATTTTTTTTTTTTTTAAATGAAGGGGTACCTTTTACCCTTTGAGTTTGTGACAAGAATACTTGGTCAGAGATAAGAAAAAGAGCAGAAAACCCTCTTGCCAGTGATGGGTGTGGTATGAACCAAAATCAAATTGTTTGAGAAGTTCTGTAATTCTTAGCTGATAAAGGAGCAGTAAGTAAATTGGCAGCCTATACACTGATTTTGAAAAGGAAGGGTGAATTAGAGATAGCCCTCCAAACTTTATCCTCTCAACTTCTACCACTCTGAACCTCAATATCACATCTAATGAAATGATATTTAAGTAAAAGAGGAAAATTGTTTCCCCTCAGCAGATTTCCTTTATGCCTCTCTTTTTAAATTTTAAATTATATGTAGGTAATGGAACACAGAAGCAGTCATTTATAATAAAAATTTTTAAAGAAAGAAAAAAAAATTATTGATAGCTTCCTGAATTAAAATTTGCTCATTAAAATCTTAAAGAATTAAAATTAAAATACTAAGAAAATATTTTAGGCTGTAACACTAATTTAGTATTTTCATTTATTTACAGACTTATGAAATCCTCCAATTCATAGTTATTTCCCCCTCAAACTTGCCTTTCAGGGAGCTTGTCCAGAAAAAAACCTGTTTCAGGTAGTTTTACATAAGAATTATTTGTATTTAAATATGAAACAGTCATGAAAACAGTTGCTATCTCTTCAAATAATAAACAAATGGTATTTTAAAAACACAAGCTTATTACTTTTTTGAGGATTAGCTATTAGCTTTAGAATTTTTTTCAAAGTCATACTTTAGAATTCTGAGAGAAAGGAAAATATTTTTTTCAAAGAAGGGAAACCTTTAAAGATAAACTGTAAATCTTTTTTAATCTTATGATTAAAAATCTTGCTTCTCAGTGAGCTACCTCTCAGCTTCTTTGAGATTTTAACAGGAAATTTTGTTTCTTTTATTTGTATAACATTAAAGATAGTTTATCCCAGTAAAGATCATTATTTAACCAAAGCTCAAATATCTAAGAAGATATTTTATTTATGGTTATAAAACATTAATTTTTCATGTGGCACAAAACAAATATAATTTCCACATGGAGATGTGTGATATTCATTAGTATGCTTATTTTAGGGAGGAGTGGCACTTTCTTCTACTATTCATAAATTTATTCCTTAACTTAAAAATAAGATGTCTTTTTAGTTAATCTCTTTTTAAGTTAGAAATATAATTTTCAGTCAAAATGTTTTCCCAATATAATTTTAAACTGACCACACTTTTTTTTTTTGCTAACATATTTAGGAGTTTATGTTTTAGCACTAGGTTGATTTCATGTTTAATTTTTTTTCTGCATATGCTCACATATCATAAAATGTATAGATTTTAATATAACACATCAAAATAGGTTGTTTTATTTCTAATATTTATGCTTCTAGAAGGATTATATATGGCACTAAATAGGGGCTATTTATTTATTGCTGTGTTTTTGGCAAAAATATTTTTTATTTTAAAAAAAGTGTAACAAGGCTTTGTAATAAATTAAAGTAGTAGATTCTAGAAGTTGCTTGAAGAATCATATTATAGAATTAAATAAAATTTATGGAAATTTCCCAAAAGGATCGAAATTTAAAAAGCCAAATATCCTCCCCCAAAGTATAAAAACCTAGGTAATAGAATTGCTCCAAATTAATTTTTTTTTTCAAAAATTTCACAGGTCTTTCATTGTCTCTCATACCTTGCACCACAATCATCAACCTGTTGCAAATGTACTAAAGCTGCCATAGAGAAGAGGAGACATGAGGTGATTAAAATGATGAAATTCCTCAAGTAGTCACTGACCTCTTCTCTCTGCCATTTTCTTGGGCAGACAGGCCCAAACTCAGAAACAATTTTTTCATATACACAAATCTTTTTCCATTTTTCCTGTTGTCTGTTAATATGCAGTCCTACAGGGGAAAATACAGCTTATAGAGCTATCTTTTTTTTTTTTTTTTTTTTTAATGGAGGTTCTTTGATAGGAAGGTGATGCCTGTTAATTCTTCTTTCTTTCCAAGGGGGTCAGAATTATGTTTTTGATGTCATCCACTCTTGGAGGTTAATTAACATTTACTGAAAGTAGGGGAAGGAGTCTGTGATCTTAAAAAGATCCCCAAAGAATGAGGTGAAAACCTGTCACTAGATTAGGAACTGATTCGGAGAGGACAGGGTAAAGAGAGATACAGGGACCTTATCCCAATGTCTTAGTTCAGGGGCACCATCAAAACTCTGAAACTGTATGCCTGACGTCGGTCTACATGTTAGTTTCATTACGGCATTTTTTGTCTGTTGCGCACGCGCATGCGCACACATACACCTATATATCTATATATCTATATATATATAGTCTCACCAGCAGAGACGGTAGCTCGTCTTCCTTACCCAGAAGGTAGAACTTAACCAGTTGTATCTGAAGGTAACCTAGTGTTAGAACATAGTCTCATGCTGGCTTAGACTGACTGATATACTAGAAGATATGATTTCCTCTAAATTTCATTTAAAATTAGAGTCTGCACATGAATAAACTAAATATTGACATTATTTTTGACATAAGGTAGTCTTTTCATCAAATGTAAGTGGCCCTCAACTCTGAATTAAACCTTAGAGGTCTTCTGTCTCCTTAAAAAGACTGATGGAACTGTGTCTGACAATGCTAAATAAAAACATCTTTAAATAAATAAAATTTTAGTCTCCAATCCTGAATATAGGGGAATTCCAGCAATGATGTAGGAAAGGCACTGTTTAGAATGATTTAGCATCAGTATTATTTACCCCTCAAAATTACAACTGTCAAATTTTTAAATCCTGTGACAGGAGAAGGAATGCTGATTTTATTTTCTCTTTGTAAACTACCTTGAGATCCTTCGAAGGAAAACAATAGATAATATAATTATAACCTTCAGTGTTGCTGTAACCATCATTATTTACTGATAATTTTGTTATTAAAAAATATTGTTCACGGGCAAAAAAGGAAGTAGTATGAATAGCAAAATAAAAGAAAAAGTAAAACATGAAAAGAGAAAGAGAAAACCTGAGCATAGGAAATTAAATGTAGAGGACTAGTTGAGGTAGGTTTAAACACATGGCATAAACACCAAATGCATTTCTTCTCTGTTTCCCTTTCTTTCTCCAGGAATGCACATATATGAACCCAAAATTTATACACAAGAAGCAGTTTTTAAATTGATATGGACAAGCTTATTTAAAAACTTCACTGCTATTAAATTTGCCATCCTATTTGGTAAATTTAGAAATCAGTATTTTCTGAAAGATTTTTTTTTTTCCCCAAACTAGAAACAGGATTGAAAGGAGAAAAGGTCAATTCATCCTTCACCCTGATAATTGGATTAAGGGCTTTCTGAGTCATAAAGATCGTTAACTTTTAAAAATCTTAATTACTCCATCATGACATAATTCTTCAAAAAATAGTAATTACTTTTAAATATCCTGAATAAAAAATATAAATTTGGAGGAGGATTTTCTTTCAGGAAAAAAAAGGGGGGGAGGGGCTAGCAAATTCTACAAAAACAAAAAGTTTGAATCTGTTTTATTAATGTATTGAAAGTATAGATTTGAAGGGAAATTTTCCTTTGAGGGAATCTTCAGCAAAGGAAAAAAATACATATTTGATTTTAGGAAAGGCATTGCAGTGAGAAAAATATTTTTTAAAGGATATATATTAAAATATATGAGTCTTAAAAATAGTCTTTTGAAATTNAGATTTGAAGGGAAATTTTCCTTTGAGGGAATCTTCAGCAAAGGAAAAAAATACATATTTGATTTTAGGAAAGGCATTGCAGTGAGAAAAATATTTTTTAAAGGATATATATTAAAATATATGAGTCTTAAAAATAGTCTTTTGAAATTTTGGCTCAAAATTTTAACTGATTTTCTTTTCTTCCTTTAAAAATTTTTCTAAAAAATTCTGCTGATTGAGCAACACTGATCTGAAAACTGTCCCCCTCCTTGCAGACTGGCTTAGTTTGGCCTCTAAGAGCTAATGGCTGTACTTAACTGAAGGTCCCCGTTTTAAAAGAGCCCTTCTGCTTCTCCTGTGTTTGCATTAAANTTTCTAAAAAATTCTGCTGATTGAGCAACACTGATCTGAAAACTGTCCCCCTCCTTGCAGACTGGCTTAGTTTGGCCTCTAAGAGCTAATGGCTGTACTTAACTGAAGGTCCCCGTTTTAAAAGAGCCCTTCTGCTTCTCCTGTGTTTGCATTAAAAATATGTTTACCCTGTGAAGTACATTAGTCACTTTTCTTTTCCCTTCATTTTTGATGTTTTCTTTTCTCCAGAATTTTACATGATGTTGTTCCCCAGTCCCTCCAAAAAGTACTTAATCAAAATTTTCTTTCGTCTTTTTTTCTTTTTCTTATTTTATAAGTTTATTTTCCCCTGCAGATCTAATACCTTTTACTTACAGCAAATTCATAGTCCTGCTATACTAGAGCATTTTTATTGGTGCCATGGTGGCATTTCTGTATTTGAGGCCCACTATATGTGCCTTTGGTAAAACAGTCTGGTGAAATATTGGAACTGCACACAGTAAACATTTGATAGAAGCAAAGATGTGAGTCTGACCTTGACCCTAACAGCACCAAGCCCCTGTTTATTCTTAGTTTTCTCTGACAGCAGAGAGAACGAAGGACACCTTATATCCCTGGGGAGGCATATAGAGAACTGTAGTGGGCTCCGCCTAAATCAAACTGAGAGTACTCAGGTTCATCTGTATATGCACACACTTGGTATACAAGCTGTGTCTTTTCATCCAAACCTGTCTAAGGAGAGGTTATCAGTTCAGTTCAGTCACTTAGTTGTGTCTGACTCTTTGTGACCCCATGAATCGCAGCACGCCAGGCCTCCCTGTCCAGCACCATCTCCCAGAGTTCACTCAGACTCACGTCCATCAAGTCAGTGATGCCATCCAGCCATCTCATCCTCTGTCATCCCCTTCTCCTCCTGCCCCCAATCCCTCCCAGCATCAGAGTCTTTTCCAATGAGTCAACTCTTCGCATGAGGTGGCCAAAGTACTGGAGTTTCAGCTTTAGCATCATTCCCTCCAAAGAAATCCCAGGGCCAATCTCCTTCAGAATGGATTGGTTGGATCTCCTTGAAGTCCAAGGGACTCTCAAGAGTCTTCTCCAACACCACAGTTCAAAAACAACAGGTTTAGTCCAGTCTAATTGATGGTTTTGAAAATAGCTGAATCCAGACCAACTGGTTATTCAACAGTGAATGGATATGCCTTCATTGACACTCTGACTAAAATTGACTGTTACATGTTCCCTCACTCCCTGCAGAAGTTGATGCAACCCTGTTGATTTATTCATTCATTTGGTCAAAAGAGATCCTTCTGCATGATCAGTCAGATGCCAAATGTAAATGAAGAGAATTTATTTGTTAATGGTGATCTTTGAGTTCTATAGGTCTGTGGATTTTTTAAAAGCCATTCTCAAATGTATTAGTGGATTTAAAAATAACCTTCACTAGTTTCTTATTAACAACAACAAAAATGGTAACCCCTAGTAAAGAGTAACCAAGCAGTGTTTTTACGGTTTAGGTATTCACATAAATTGTACATTTTTTGAAAGTAGACTTCCATGGATTAACAGCTTTTCACCTCTCCCCCCCTACTCAATGCATAGACATAAAACATTCCCAGAACACACACTCACACAGAAATCTAGTACCCTGTTTCCATAGTCTTCCATATTTTGTGGTACACAGGTTTGCCTGAAGAGTTAGCCAATTCCCAAGTCATCTTGTATATGTTCTTTCAACATAGAATCTTAGGAATTGATCAGTACCTCTGAGGTCATCCAGCCCAAATGCCCCATTTTACATAAGGCTTCATTGGTGGCTCAGATGGTGGAGAATCCACCTGCATTGTGGGAGACCTAGGTTCAGTTCCTGGGTTGGGAAGATCCCCTGGAGGAGGGCATGGCAACCCACTCCAGTATTCTTGCCTGNGGTCATCCAGCCCAAATGCCCCATTTTACATAAGGCTTCATTGGTGGCTCAGATGGTGGAGAATCCACCTGCATTGTGGGAGACCTAGGTTCAGTTCCTGGGTTGGGAAGATCCCCTGGAGGAGGGCATGGCAACCCACTCCAGTATTCTTGCCTGGAGAATCCCCATGAACAGGGGGGCCTGGTGGGGTACAGCCCACCGGGTCTCAGAGTCATGGAGAGTAGGACGTGACCGAATGGAACAGCACAGGACTCAGTGTGGGGCTCTGTCTGGTCTAAAGTTCACAGAAAATTAGTAGCTGGTCCAGGGTTAGAATCTTCTAGCTTGTTGAAGTCCGACTCTGGGAACGATAGAGATATGATGCTGAGTTCCTGGGTGGGACCAAGAAAAAGAAGCAAAAAAAAGGAGTGTTGTTTTCTGGCATTTTTCTAAGACAGAATTATCAAAGACTAAATATTTGGTACCCCTTCTCTATGCCATCCAACTAAGTTGAACAGTCTAATTTTTTCATTAAGTCTTCTAAAGGAGATGTATTTAAGTGACCTCCTGGTGAAGCTCAGAAATCAAACTATTACCCTTTTCTTTAATAGAATAATACGGCACACGTTTGTGAACACCCGAAATGTATGAGCACTAAATGTTAGCAACAGAAGGATAAATTAGATGATGTCTGTGGAAGCACCTGGCATCCATAGTAGATGTTCAATAAACGTTCATTCACTTATGACCAGTAAGGACAGATTTAAATCAAGACAGATGCAAACAGCAACTAATAGAAGGCAAAATGAATTAAGTCTAACTAGAGGTCAAAACAAAGTGCCTTGGCCCTGAAAGGAAGGAAGCTTAATTCTGATGGGAGTTCTGGGGGGTGAGGGACGTGTGAGCTAAGCCTTGTAAACTGAGTAGAATTTTGATAGAAAGATGATGAATATAGGCATTCCTGGAGGTGGAACTTGATAACAAAGGTCTGGAATAGTGAATGCGAGGTGGATTCTGTGGTAATATACTGTGATTGGAGCACTGGATTATTGGAATGGTGAGGAGGAAAAGGAAACGGGCCAGCTTATAGAGGAAGCTGAATGTTGAGCAAATGACTTTGTACTGAGTTTAAGGCATTGCAGGATCACTGAAGGCTTTAGATGGGGGAGTTGATCTCTGATGATAATATTAGAGAGAGGTTTCAAAGAGCAAGGAAATGCAAATAAGTGACTCAACTTCATTCTGGTCATTAGGAAAGACCCGCGTTTTTTTGTGTTCCTTTAAGGGAGGTCAAGATATCATGGCAGCACTTGATATAAACTTGAGGAGGGTGATACCACTTAGGTGATCACAGAGCCTGATGACTGAGGAGCGATGTGGGTCTTAGTTGTCTTCCCTGTAGAACTCAGGGTACCTGGGGCCAGTGAGTGCCCTCCAACGAGCAGCCAAGTGATTGGGTATCATGCTGCTGTGTGTGCTGTGAATGAAGCATCCTTCCCGGGGTGGAAAAAGCCCTTGACGTGGGTGAAAGGAAGGCCTCTGAATATCCAGTGCCTTCACCCAGAGTTCCATTATGGTGTCTTATGTAGCTGGTCTCCTGGGTCACTTATGTTCCTTTTGGACTGTGTCTGCAGATAAGATAGTACCTCCTCTGACAGGTGGGAAAGCCGAACCCGTCAGGTGTCCAAGCATATGTCTTGCTCCAAGGATACTAGGTGTAGGCCTCTCTGATAACAGCTGTCTTCTACTCCTGATGCGGAGTCTTTGTTTACTCATGAATCCGTTTTAAAATTTTTTTGAATTTAATTTAATTTATTTATTTTTGGCCGCACTGGGTCTTCAGTACTTTGCGGGCTTTCTAGTTGCGGCGAGCGGGCACTCCTCTTCACAGTGGGGCCTGGACTCCTCGCGGTGGCTTCTCTCGTTGTGGAGCTCAGGGCTCTGGGTGCCTGAGCTTCAGTAGTTGCAGCGCGCCGTTTCCGTAGTTGTGGTTCCCAGGCTCTAGAGCCTGGGCTCCGCAGTTGTGCACAGGTTTAGTTGCTCCACTGGCCTGTGGGATCTTCCCAGACAAGGGATTGAACCTCTGTCCCCCGCATTGGCAGGAGGAATCTTATCCACCGCGCTACCAGGGAAGTACATGGATCCAATTCTTGCCTTGGGGTCTTCCCTTCTCCAAACTTGATCTCAGCAAAGTTAACTTGCCTCCTTGCATCCCCATTTCTGTCTGTGCCAGTCCATTGCCAGTAGGAAAGTGTTTCTCTGTGGGACGCAGCGTGGGAAACATCCTCCTTTTGCGTCACTCCACCTTGCAGCTCTTCTCCCTTCTTACTTTCCTGCCCTTTGTGGCTGCCTGGTTGCCCTTTCTGCTCCTAAGTGCCACATCACTGTCCATTCGTAGTCCTTCAGTTCCTTTTCCTTCGGAATCATTTCTCATGCATGCATCCCACATCTTTGCTTGGAGGTCCCTGTCCCGTGCCTTCTGAGTCCGAGTGAGGTGTGATAAGTCGGACAAGGGAAATCCCTTCTGTGGGTGCAGAAAAGACTCGGTCAGACCTCAGGGTGCTGTAGATCAGGGAGAGTAGGCCTGGTGTGTTTGTGTGTTTGTGTGTATGTGTCTGCGTAAGTGGGACTGCCCCGCGGTGTGTGTATCCAACAGAGCAGTTATACTCGAGGGAATACCATACACTGGATGCTTAAACATCTGGGCTGGATCTCTAACATCATTTGGACAATATCATGGTTAAGGAATTAAGTAGAATCTTTTTTGTTAGTAAATACTGCATCTAATCTCATTTTATTTTTTGTAATATTTATCATGCTATCTGATCAACTATCTATCCACTGATCCTTTTATCTGGATAACAATTATCTGGACTGATGTTCACCTGATGGCAATATTGGTTTATTCTAGATGGTAGGACTTGATGTGGGGTTTTTTTCACTTTCTTTTTGATGCTTTTTTGCACTGCTTAAATTCCTAATAGGAAATCAGAATACGGGAATAGAATAAACATTGGCTTATATCACAACAGCCTACGTGTCCCTTAGTACATAATCTCATTCTGGTTTTGTTTTGTTTTTTGCATTTCATACCAGTGACTCAGTTAATTTGTAACTGAAAATTTGTACCTTTTACTCTCCCTCCCCTCCTTCTCTCAACACCCTCTCCCTCTCTGGCAACCACCTATTTGTTTTTTGTATCTATGACTCTGTTTCTGTTTTGTTATGTTTGTTCATTTGTTTTGATTTTTAGATCCCACAAATAAGAGAAATCATACGTTTTTTGTCTTTCTCTGCCTGACTTATTTCACTAAGAATAATACCCTCTAGGTCCATCCATATTATCACAAAAGGCAAGATTTCATTTTTTTAAAGGCTGAGTAATATTCCATTGTGTATATGTATATATATATATATATATATCACATCTTCTTTATTCATTCGTTTATTTATGGGCACTGAGGTTGGTTCTATATCTTGGGTTATTTTGAGTATTGCTGCCATGAACATAGGGGTGCGTCTTTTCAAATTAGTGTTTTTGTTTTCTTTGGAAAAATACCCAGAAGTCAAATTGCTGAATCGTATGGTAGTTCTATTTTTAATTTTTTGAGGACGCTCCATACTGTTTTTCACAGTGGCTGTACCATGTTCTGTTTGTTCTCTTACCATATAAAAGAGGAGGAGATTTTAAAAGCCCCAGCCAGCTCCCCAGATGCATTATTATAACTTTGTTTTTCTTTTTATAGAAAAATCACTACTATTTTACTTTTAAAGGTACTTTATTCTTTTTAAAAAAATTGTGATTTTTAAATAATTTTTAGGCACATAAAATAGAACAACTAATGGAAGGATAAATGAATGGATGGTAAAAGATAGTCAATATATTATTGATGAGATACAAAATGAGGTCATACTGCTATTTTGAAATAGAATGATTGTGTTTAATTTGACTTAAATTGAAAGAGGAAAAAAGAAATTGAAGGAATTACTAAATTTCAAATACACATTTCTTTATTACAGGAAATATCATTTCTCAAAATATCCCTTCTAATTTTAAGAAGAGATTATGAAGTACTTTAAGAAGTTATAGCCTTTATTTTTTATCCTGAATGATTTTGTTTTAGGCAGTGTTGATTTATTCCCCTCATGCAAGCACTCTTTTTTTGTCTCCCACCTCTTTCTCTCTCACTTTGATTTTTATTGTTGTATCACATTGTTTTGCTATTGTTTCTGTTATGTTTTTATTATTTGTGCATTATCAGGTTTCATATCATTTCTATAGCCATAATTCTTATCATAGCTACTGTCTAGTATGTGTACTTTTTATTAGACTTTTTACAACAGCTTCTCCACCCTCAAGTTCTTTATTTGGATTTATTTTATAATTGGCTGGGTTTTATTGTCAACACTTTTTTTTTTCCTTCTAAAACTTACTGGTACTATTTCATTGAGTTCTTTTATATATGTTGCCTATATGTTTGAATAAGCATACTATTCTTGGGTCACCCTTTATTTCTAAAGAGCTATGTAGTTGCTCCCCTATTATCTTTTTGGCGTTGAATATTATTTTGGAGAAGGACATCAGATGATTATTTCTCATTGTTGGTAATTTACCTTGTCTGGCTGAATGTGTGAAGAGGTTTTTCTTTACCCGTGGTGTTGTTTTGGCCTTGTGAATTTTACGTTCCATATTTCTAGAACCCAGTGTGTGCTTTTCAGTAGACATTTTCAGTTCTACCTGACTTAATATTATTAACTGTAAGATCTTAGCGAGTTATTCATCTCTTTATGCCTCAGCTTATCTGTTGTTGGGTCGTTGTTCAGTGGCTCAGTCGTGTCTGACCCTTTGCGACCCCACGGACTGCAGCTCGCCATGCCTCCCTGTCCATCACCAACTCCCGGAGTTTACTCAAACTCATGACTGGTGATGCCATCCAGCCATCTCATCCTCTGTCGTCCCCTTCTCCTCCTGCCTTCAGTCTTTCCCAGAATCACAGTCTTTTCTAATGAGTCCGTTCTTTGCATCAGGTGGCCAAAGTATCAGAGCTTCCAGCTTCATCATCAGTCCTTCCAATGAATATTCAAGGTTGATTTCCTTTAGGATTGACTGGTTTGATCTCCTTGCAGTCCATTTACAACTTATCTGTAAATGTCAATAATTATGTCTGCCTCATAAAATTGGTTGGGATGATTTTAGTTAATTTGTGTCAAGTGCATAAAATAGTGTCTGGCACATAATAAACTCTATTTTAAAGGCTACTGTTTTTTTAGCGAAATTTTCTTTTGTTGGGTCTTTTAGTACTTTTTCTCACTTTATTTGTTGAGTTTGATACTTTAAAGATACCTATTATTATTATGTTTATCTTCCATGTTTATTGGCTCCTCCCTGATCTGCTTTATCTCTTTCACATACCTTTAATTATTTCAACCTTTATTCTACAACTGTGATTTATTTTCAGCTCTGTCTAGTCTGTCTCTTTGGTATTTTTATTTATAATTTTTAAATGATATTGTTCTGGCATCCGTTTGTTTCCTCCAACCAGTTGTTTCTTTTTTCATCTCATTCTGTTTTGTTTTTTTTTTTAATCATCTCTTGACCTCATGTTCTTACTCGGTTATTCTTTAGTTAAACACACTCGTAAAAAAAAAAATTTCTCTCCTCTTGCTTGAGTTATATTTTCTAGGCTGGTTATTTATGTGTCTTTTGCGTGCTGTGTGTGTGTGTGTGTGTGTGTGTGTGTGTGTGTGATATACAGACTTGTTTTAATGCCATTTCATTTCTAAAAGATATTTGTTTATTATTTGGCTGCTTTGGGTTTTAGTTGGGGCATACAGGATCTTTTGTTGTGTCAGGATCCATCAGGGAAGTCCCTGCATTGATTTTTTATCTTGATCATGCTTTAGCAGTTCTATCTGTATTGTATTTTCTCTCTTTCCTCTTACAGTGTTAGTGCTGTCTTAACTATCATCTCACAGTATCACTTGTTTTTTTTCTTAAGGTCTAAACTTAAACAGCCCTCCAGTTTTTTCCTAAAGTGCAAGAGAAAAAAGAGGATTCACCTGGGGCAGGCTTTGCTAGACAGCTTGGGCTCTGCTCTCCCTTCGAAGGTTCATTAGTTGTCCTGGACCAGCGTTCTCACCACCTGGCTCCAGTTGGGGGGTGGATCTCCTTTTGCTGGATAGATAACTTCTGGCTTCAGATCCCTGCCCCACTCAGAACATGCCTGGAGCCTCCACTTCTGCAAGAGGCAGCCTCCTTGTCCCCTTCCCCTGCTTCTCTCACTGCGATTGTTTCCCCTGCTTCCCAGTGAAGAAGAAAGACACTAGGCTAGTCCCAGTTTTCTTCTTACCAGGTTTGGAGTTTTAAGTAAATATTCTCATGATTGGTGTGACTTATTGTGAGAGCTTTTGAGAAGTCAGGATGCAATTAGTGGCCATTCCATTCTGCTGCCCAGCTCCATCCCAAATCAGAACTGATTTCCTTTAAAAAAATTTTTTTAATGTATTATGTATTTATTTATCTTTGGCTTTGCTGGGTCTTTGTTGCTTCTCTAGTTGCAGCGAGTGGGGGCTACTCTAGCTGCGGTGCAGGGGCTTCTCGTTGCGGGGGCTTCTCTTGTTGCAGAGCACGGGCTCTAGAGGGCGTGGGCTTCAATAGTTGTGGTGTGCGGGCTTAGTTGCCCCACAGCATGTGGAATCTTCCTGGACCAGGGATTGAACCTGTGTCCCCTGCATTGGCAGGCAGGTTCTTAACCACTAGACCACCAGGGAAGCCCTGATTTCCTTTTTACCTGCCACTTTTTGAGTCTTACTTCCAGCACTGGCTATGCAAGTGCTTGTTGCTACTGGAGAACTTTGTGGTCACTTTACTGGGTTCTAGGGAAGGGATATCTGTGAGGCAATAACCAGAGTCATTCTCTGGACTTCATTCACTTCCGTCTGTCTTGCTTCGGTCTCTCAGGAATATTGAGGGGCTGATTGTAAAGTTAAAAAGAACTTTTATGGAATTATATTTACAAAGCTAATACATGCTCATTTCAACTAGTTCAATAATACAAAAATGTATAAATACTAAGTTTGTGTTTTCCTCCCAGCAAGTGCCCCGTTTCCATTTCTGTGAGATAACAGCTTGGATGTGGGAGGTAATGTCTTTAAAGATACAAGAAACCTTTAGAGGTAAGGTGTAGTGCAAATTCATTGTACCAATAATATGCACACACAAATTTGGTCCTTTTGTAAAATTAGCTAATTTCATGGGATATTCCCAATGTGGTCTTGGAAGGCAACTTGAGAAACGAGAGCAGGGATTAGGGCTTCCCTGGTGGCTCAGCAGTAAGGAATCTGCCTGCCAGTGCCAGAGACTTGGGTTTGATCTCTGGGTCAGGAAGATCCTCGGGAGAAGGAAATGGCAACAAGCTCCAGTATCCTTGCCTGGGAAATCCCACGGACAGAGGAGCCTGGCAGGCTACAGTCCATGGGGTCACAAAGATAAAAACACCACTTGCTGACACACACTGCCGACCTTCCATACTTAGAGCAGTGCCTGGCACAAAGTAGTACTCATTTCATTTTTATCCAGTAAGCAAATGATTGAATAATGGTCCTCATGTGTGTTTGTTTAGAAAGACAGGTATGCCCTTTGTCTTAGGCAGCTCAAGCTGCTGTAACAAAATACCGCAGACCGAGTGGCTTCAATAGCACACATTTATTTCTCAGGATCCTGGAGACTAGAAGTCCAAAATCAAAGTCCCGGTAGCTTCAGTCCCGAGGGAGAGCCAGTTTCCTGACTTGTAGACTGCCTGCTTCTTGCTCTGTGTTCCCATTGCCTTTCCTTAGCACATCAGCACGTGTGCGTGGGGAGAGCAAATTCTGGTCTCTCTCTCTCTTCTTATAAGGGCACTAATCCCATTATGGGACTCCACTCTCATGACCTCCTTTAGATCGAATTACCACCCAAGGCTCCGCCTTCTAATTTCATCACACTAAGGGTTAGGGCTTCAACATATGGATTTGGGGAGAACACAGACATTCAGCCCATAATACCTTTTGAGTGCAGTAGGTAAGGAGTGGAAAACATGACTGGCTATAAGCTGTTTGAGTTAAGGTCTGTCATCCAGCTGTATCATCCTGATTATTTTAACTGTGGTTCCCCACTAAAAGATGGATGGGAAGAAACATCAGGACGTGGATTTTGAAGGCGAGTTGAGTCTGGGTCTGGGGTTTTCCCTGTTAAGTAAAAGGAATAATTTCCTCTCTGGCTTCATTGTGTTCAAATACTCTCTCTTTTTTTTAATTCATTTGTTTTTGACTGCACTAGGTCTTCACTGCTATGCACTGGGTCTTCATTGCTATGCACAGGCTTTCCATAGCTGCATCGAGTGGGAGTTTCTCTCTAGTTCTGGTGCCCGAGCTTCTTCTTATGGCAGCTTCTCTTGCCGTGAAGCACAGGATCTAGGGCATGAAGGCTCCAGTAGCTGTGGCACACGGGCTTAGTTGCTCTGTGGCATGTGGGATCTTCCCGGACCAGGGATCAAACCCATGTCCCCTACATTGTTAGGTGGATTCTTTATGACTGAATCACCAAGGGAGTTCTCCAATACTCTTGTAAACGGTCAGTATAAAAAGGAACCCTAGACAGATTGTTTTATTTCAAAGACAATATCTTCATCATCAAAGTCTCTAGAAAGTTTTGGCAGACACACTGAGGCTGGGGGTGAGATTGTGGGAGGTTTGGTGCCCACCTGACCCAGTAAAGCTCCGTGCATCAAGATTGGCAGAAGACTAGTTTGGTCCATTTAAGGAAGTTCCACAGCAACTGACTCCACACACACACACACACACACACACACACACACACAAAGAATCCTCAATTTTTTTCTGAGGACTCTTTTTTGAGACTCTTTTCTGGCTTCTTGGTCCAGAAGGACAGTAATATTGGAAGTATACTTTTGCTCTTAATCAGATTCCACACATCCTCTGCAAGGATAAACACACATCAGTAAAGAGTGAAACGAATCTTGGTTTGGTGAACTTTGAAATCTTTTTGAGTGAAAAAAATGTTATAAAATGTGTTTTTATTTTTACTAACCTTACGAAGGAAAAAACTTGTAATTTTGCTTTGTGTGTGTATGGTTTCCAAGTTTCTTATTCTGTTAAGGTACTATATCTTTTCATCTCTTTTTAAAAATGTAAAAAAATTATGTTAACTTGGGGAGAAACATCATTCAGAGTAAAAGATTGGCTACAGAAAGAGACATAATCTGTTGGGATTCATGAAGCACATTTTCGTTGGCCAGTTTGAAAAAAGATACTTGTAAGTGATAGGTTATAGAAATGAATTTGGAATAATTATTATTTAGAATTTGAAATTCCATGGCTTAAGCCTTTTAAAAAAAGCTTGCTTTATTTTTGTTTGTTTTGTGTTTTGGTGATTGAGTTTTTGTTTTGGGGATCATATAAATCTATGCCCTGATTATGCCACATTGTTTACATAAACTTTATTTTAATGTGTTATTTCTAATTAAAAAAATCCTTCAAAGAATCAGACCAATATTTTTCCATATTTATTTTTAGCTCAGTGGTAAAGTTATATAAGAATTTAATCCAAATTTGTCTCTGAAAATGTAGACATAATCTGTTAATACAGAGTAAGACATATAACTGATGTACTAACCTGATAATTTTTGTAGCCAACATTTAAAAACTGTGATGCTGTTTGAGTAATATTTGAAATAAGTGAAATACCATGGAGCTTTTGTGTTTAAAAATCATTATTATATAACATAGGCTTAGTTTGAATTGTAATATCTCAACTACATGTTTCATTCTCATTAGTTCCCCCATATATCTTACCTTATGACTGTACATGAAAAAAAATGTGTGATTTTTAAATAAACCAAAATTCTGAATATCGAATAACTTATTTCTATTCTTTCAAATTATTAAAAAATTTTTATATAGAAATAGATATTTATTTTGACCTAGACTGGTGCAATTTGGTGATGTGAAAAAGTTCCTGGGCAAAAAATCTTCAGTTAAACTAGAGATCCTTTAGTCTATAAGGAAGGGCAATGTTAAAACAGCATTAATGGCTTTATGTGGGTGTGTGTGTGTTTAGTCGCTCAGTCGTGTCCAGCTCTTTGCAGCCCTTGGGGCAGTAGCCCACAAGGCTTCTCCATCCATGGGATTTTCCCAGCAAGAATACTGGAGTGGGTTGCCATTTCCTTCTCCAGGGGATCTTCCAGACCCAGGGATGGAACTGAATCTCTTGCGTCTCCTGCATTGCAGGCGGATTCTTTACCTCTGAGCCGCTAGGAAGGCCCTTATAGGGATAAAGGTCCATTTTATTTAGATTTTCTATTGTTGGAAGTTTTCTATTTTGTAAATGTAGAACTATCTGAAAATTGTGTACTGTTGCTTGGTTTTGTGATTTTTAAAAAATGTGCTTTAATGTTTTACTGTTCAGTTGCCAAGTCATGTCTGACTCTTTGTGACCCCAAAAGCTTGAATGTTTAAGTGCCACAAAAGTCCTCTGAAGACAACTACTATTTAAAATGATTAACAAATAAATATTTGTTGTTATTAAAATGTTAAAAAAAATGAAAACTCAAAATAGGAAAAATAGTTGAAGCTAAGATTTCCATCCCCACCTATTATCCACACCAAATACAGGATTCTCCTAATGGGTTCGTTCTCCTGTCATAGTTCCACAGACCCCTGGGTCTGGGATGGGTATCATCTCACACTGCAAGGTGAATCTGAGCTTCCTGTGTGGAATGTGGTTATGTGATCTTCCTTCTACCTCTTAAATGTGATTTGAAAATTGCTTAGTCAGAAACTTTTAAATAACATCTTAGAAGCTATGATGTACTCTACAATGATATTGTTTTATATTTTCCATCTAAATAGTCAAATTGCAACTGCCCTTCTGCCATGTCAGCTGGCTGTTAGTTTTGTGTTAAGACAAGATGGAAACTTGGGCTTCCTAGACTTAGATCCTCCATCTAGGGGTGATCTTTGCAAGAAGTTTCCAAGATTTGCTGTTGGGAGCTGCTGGGTATGGGAGAGTCCCACAAAGGGCAAGAGTAATACTTGGCCAGGTTTTCCGTGGTCAGAATGAGCAGGATGTCTTATTCCAGAAAAGTAAATCTAGCTTTTGGACTGGATGGATAAATAGCTATATGAACACTGGCCTGGAATTCCTCACCCCATTTGCTGCTTCTGTCTTCAGTGGTCCATGGAATGAAAGTGGATTTGTTTTCTACATGTGCTGGAACATGGTATGTCTCCTAAAGTCAACTCAGTTACTAAGTGTGTTGTCTTAGGCAGCTCACCAAACCTCTGTCTTCATGTTGTCTTTTGTAAAATATGGAGCATAATAATTCCTTATTTGTAGTACAAGAGTGGCTCTGAAATCTAAAAAAATTAGAATATACTGAAGGGTATAAAGTACTATATGAGAGCTTCCCAGGTGGCTCAGTGGTGAAGAATGTGCCTGCCAAGCAGGAGATGTGACTCCGACCCCTGGGTTGGGAAGATCCCCTGGAGAAGGAGATGGCAACCCACTCTAGTATTCTTGCCTGGAAAATTCCATGGACAGAGGAGCATGACAGGCTACAGTCCATGGGGTCGCAAAAGAGTAGGACATGACTTAGAGACTAAAAAATAACAACAACAGTAATAAAGCATTATATAGATATAAGATATTATTATCGTAAGGAATAATTACAGACTTGCTGAAGAACTTGAGTGCCATACTCCCTTGTGTTCTAAGTTATATGAAAGTTAACATATGTTCTTTGGAGACTGTGCTTGAAAATACATCAAAGAAATTATTCCATCGTAAAGAGTTTTCTGTGACATTGTGGATGCAGCTGATCTAATGGGCAAGGAGCCCAGGACATCTAAACGAACTTGACTGGCAATATCGAGCAAAAGGGTCTAATGCTAGAACATCATAGCCGGACAGAAGTCGAAAAGACCCAAGGAGGTCATTTCATCCCAGCCTCTAGCTCTGGTCAGGTCAATTCTTGAAACATTCAAGGTAGAAAGACCTATTTTATTTTTAAATATTCCCAAAAGGGAGTTCTCAGAGTCTCTAACTTAATCTTCTTAGTGAAGTTTTTCCTGACATCTGACTACACCCATTATTGTTACAACTCAAGCCCATTTCTGTAGACTAGGTACTTTGAAGGTAGAGAGGACAATATATCTGCATGGAATATATGATGGATTCCATCTGATGGAATCTAACTCTGGGCACATCACTTCCAAAGCCGCCCATCTCAGGTGTTCTCTGACTGGCATGCCTGGCTGAGGCTGCCATGTATGGACATGGAATGAGTTATCACCATGCAGTTATGGCTGGGTTTCACCAGGAGGACATGCTTTTCAGGCAAACAATGATCTTTCCTCCTATCATATATCATGAAGGTTTATCAAATATTATCTAATATTTATCTAAATCTTTCTCAAATATTAGTGCCTTTGGCTCTCACAACAAACTCAACTGTCACTGTCTCCGCTGTGAATATAAAGAAACTGATGCTCGAAGAGTTTGAATCAGATCTGTGTGTTTGTGGACCTCTCTGGTGGTCCAGTAGTTAAGAATGCACCTTGACTTTAGGAATGTGGGTTCCATCCCTGGTCAAGGAACTAAGATCCCACTTGCCAGGGAACAACTAAGTCCTCAGTGAGCCCCAGCACTCTGGAGCCTGCGAGACGCAACTGAGACTTAACACAGCCAAATCAATCAATAACATCTTTAAAAAAGAAAACATCTCCGTGTTCATCCAGCAACAAGGATGAGAAGGCAGAACTCAAACACAGGACTTCTGCGTCCAAGTGCAGAACAGTAATCGAGGGCTTTCTGGAGAATTTCCTCATGTCCCCAGTAATTCCGTAAACAAATTGGGATAACCAGTGCTCTAGGCAAGAGAGGGAGTAAAACTGGCATCACCTATGACTTCTAAATTGAGGCCAGGCAATTAATGCTCATTCTCATAGGGATAACTCCCTTCAGGGAATTACATGCACCTACATAACAATAGAATGTCTTGGAAACGATGCTTTCCAGCCACTGCCTTGGGAGTCAACGTGGATAATGCTGCATGACCTTGGGCAAATTATTTAATGTCTCCAGAAGGTGTCCTGTATCCATAGACAGGGAATTGCAGTAGTCCCGACTTCTGATGATTGTGTGCACATTAAATAAATTAATATATGGAAAGCATTTGGCTCAGATGGGAATATGTTCAATGTGTAGTAATGTATTATCTTAGTTATTATTGTGTTGAGACATTTTGTTTCACTCTCAAAATGTCCTGGAAGTCGTATTGCTTCCTTGTGTGAATCTTTGACCAGGAGAGTTCAGGGAACCATAGACAGAAGAGTGATGGGAGTACTGGTATCTATATACTCTGTGTGTGTGTGTACATGTGAGTCCTGTGTAGCATATCCTGGTATAATAGGCTGGAGAGCCACCAATTAAACCAGAAAAATTTCCAATAAGAGAAGGTAGATGTCACAGATCGTTTTCTAATACTCAAGCATTTTGTTCATGTCAAAGCCCTTCACGCTCTGATTCAGAGCCCATGTGATTTTATTTAACTCTAATATATATATATATATTATTTTTTTTTTTAACAAGCACTTACTCATCATGGGCTTTCCTTGTGGCCCAGCTGTGAAGAATCCGCCTGCAATGCAGGAGACCTGGGTTTGATCCATAGGTTAGGAAGATCTCCTGGAGAAGGGAAAGGCTACCCACTGCAGTATTCTGGCCTAGAGAATCCCACGGACTGTTGAGGTTGCAAGAGTCAGACACGACTGAGTGAGTTTCACTTCACTACTCATTATTTAACATGTGCCAGTCCCTGATTTAAGTGCCTTACAAGTAATAACACCTTTGATTGTCATGACAAGTATAGAAGGTAACTATATGAATATACCCACTTCCCAGCTGAGGTAATTGAGGTGCAATCACATAAATGTAAATCCATCTGTAAAATAATATAAAAAGCATAAAATAATTGAGGTTTACATATTTGCATAGTACTACATACTTTCTTTGGAGAAGGCAGTGGCACCTCACTCCAGTACTCTTGCCTGGAAAATCCCATGGACAGAGGAGCCTGGTGGGCTGCAGTCCATGGGGTCACTAAGAGTAAGACACGACTGAGCGACTTCACTTTCACTGTTCACTTTCATGCATTGGAGAAGGAAATGGCAACCCACTCCAGTGTTCTTGCCTGGAGAATCCCAGGGACGGGGGAGCCTGGTGGGCTGCCGTCTCTGGGGTCGCACAGAGTCGGACACGACTGACGTGACTTAGCAGCAGCAGCAGCAGCACGCACTTTCTTGATGGCTTTCACATGCATTTCTTTTACAAATGATTCTTAATTTTTTTTAAGGCTTTTAAAAATTTTATTTATTTACTTACTTTTGGCCGGGCCAGGTGTTCACTGCTGCGGATGGCCTTTCTCTAGCTGTGGCAAGCGGGGGCTACTCCCATCACAGTGCGCAGGCTTCTCGCTGCAGTGGTTCCTCTTGCACAGGCTCTAAGGCATGGGCTCAGTTTGTAGTGCTTGGGTTTTATTGTCCTGCAGCATGTGGAATCTTCCCAGACCAGGGATTGAACCTGTGAACCTTGCACTGCCCAGTGGGTTCTTAACCACTGGACCTTCAGCGAAGTCCCTACTGATTCTTAATTTTTGATGATCCAATTTCCAGCCCACTTCAGATTAGCAGCTGTGGGCTAGAAGTCGGGGGAAGGGTGGCATTGGTGGCAATAAGATGGAAAAGCTGATTTTGAGATAATAATTGACAGTGACAGGATGAAAAAGGATGATTTTGAGATAACCAATAGAAAGACTATAAAATGTAGTCATGAGAACTCAAAGAGCACACTGGTTCAAGACTGTTTAATGTAGTGGAAACAAGTCCTACACATTTCAGTACGTCTTGAGTGCATAACTCCTGTCTGGCCAGTAAGAGGTTCATGCTGATGACTAGGCCATCAGGAAGATGTTCCTCTGAAAATGAAGGAATTGTGTATATATGTAATTTTTTTTTAGGTTGTCAACATGTCTTTTTCAAATTGAGCTATATCTTATAACATTATATTAGTTTCAGGTATACAGCGTGACTCGATATATATGTACTGTGAAATGATCACCTCTAGAAGTCTAGTTAACATCCATCATCATACAGTGAGGAATTCTTTTTCTTATGATGGGAACTTTTAAGGTCTGTTCTCTCAACAACTTTCAAACCTACAATACAATATTATTAACTATAATCACCAAACTGTACATTATATCCCTAGGACTTATTTACAGTTGACCCTTAAACAATGCAGGAGTTAGGGATGCCAACCTTCTGTGTAGTTAAAAATTCATGTCATTTTACAGTCTGGCCTCCATATCCATAGGTCTGCATGCATGGTTTCAAGCAACTGTGGATCATTTGTGTGATCAGTCACGTCCAACCCTTGAAATCTCACGGACTGTAGCCCGCCAGGGTCCCCTGTCCATGGAATGTTCCATATAAGAATACTGGAGTGGATTGTCATTTCCTACTCCAGGGGAGTCTTCCTGACCCGGGGATCAAACCTGCATCTCTCACATCTCCCACATTGGCAGGTGAATTCTTTATCACTGAGCAACCTGGGACCCTTGTGGATTGTTTAGTGATGTAGTATTCAGTATTGGATCCAAGGAAACTGCAAGGAGATCCAACCAGTCCATCCTAAAGGAAATCAGTCCTGAATATTCATTGGAAGGGCTCATGCTGAAGCTGAAACTCCAATACTCTGGCCACCTGATGCAAAGAATTGACTCATTGGAAAAGCCNTTAGTGATGTAGTATTCAGTATTGGATCCAAGGAAACTGCAAGGAGATCCAACCAGTCCATCCTAAAGGAAATCAGTCCTGAATATTCATTGGAAGGGCTCATGCTGAAGCTGAAACTCCAATACTCTGGCCACCTGATGCAAAGAATTGACTCATTGGAAAAGCCCCTGATGCTGGGAAAGATTGAAGGCAGGAGAAGGGAACGACAGAGGATGAGATGTTTGGATGGCATCACTGATTCTATGGACATGAGTTTGAGTAAGCTCCAGGAGTCGGTGATGGACAGGGAGGCCTGGCGTGCTGCAGTCCATGGGGTCGCAAAGAGTCGGACACAATTGAGTGACTGAACTCACCTGAACTGATTTGGTATTGGGAAAAAAATCCACGTATAAGTGGATAAGCAGTTCAAACCCCTGTTATTTGAGGGTCAGTTGTATTTTATAACTGGCAATTTCGACCTTTTAACCACATTTACCCATTTTACTCCCCCTCCCCATCTCTGTGTCTATGAGTTAGATGTTGTTTGGATCCCACATGTAAGTGAGACCAAACATTATTTGTCTTTCTTTGTCTGACTTATTTTGCTAGCACGGTACCCTTCAGGTTCATCTCTGTTGTCCCAGATACCAAGGTTTCCTTCTTGTTATGACCGGATTATCTCTCTCTGTCTCTCATCCTATTTCTGCTTTACAAATAAGTTCATCTGCATCATTTTCTAGATTCCACATGAAAGGAATATTACACTGTGTTTATTTTTCTCTTTCTGATTTACTTCACTCTGTATGGAAATCTCTAGGTCCATCCATGTCTCTGAAACCACACCATTTCATTTCTTTTTTTGGACTGAGTAATATTCCATTGTATAGGAATCCATGTTCTTTATCCATTCCTCTGTCAATGGACATTTAGGTTTCTTCCCTGCCCTGACCACTATTTTCTTTGTAAAAATATTAGAAAGTACACTTAATCAAAAAGAGCTTATTAATAAAATCTAACAGATAGCATCTTAGTGTATACAACTGTATATAGGTTTATTTTTACAAAAACAAGCCTGTATATGGATTTTCACTTAAACTATTGAGAACAGATTTTCATGTAATATCTACCCAAGTGTGTGTTAAGTCATTTCAGTTGTGTCCAACTCTTTGCAACACTATGGACTGTATGTAGCCTGCCAGGCTCCTCTGTCCACAGAATTCTCCAGGCAAGAATACTGGAGTGGGTTGTCATGCCCTTCTCCAGGGGATCTTCCTGACCCAGGGAATATCTACTCACTACAACATAATTTTAAATGGCTGAGTAGAACTCCAATACATGCATGTATCATGATGTATTTAACAATCCCTTACTGTTGAAAATTTCTCGGCCTAAAAATTGGGGGGTGGGGCTATTGTAGGTAAAGTAGCAATTAATATATTTGCAGGTAAATTTTTTGAACATTCCTGACTAGTTCTTAGACCAAATTATTGCCAAATTACCTTTCAGAAAAGTTGTTCCAGATAGTAAAGCACTTTGGAAGGCCTTGTATGAAAAGCAGTTAAAAAGAGAGTTAAAGAGGGGATGAGAGGGAGCTGCGTAGATGGGTCTGCTCCAGTTAACCAGGAATGTCCTTTTATTGAGGAGTATCTCATTTCCAAATGAAGTCATACACCTGAGGTCTTGTTTTCTAAGGCTTCAAAGAGCATTTTTGTGTGTATATTCTATTTTTCTGCCTGCTCCAAACTCAATGTGTAGGAATTATGAGTAGTGGATCAGAATTAAAAGCCTGGCTCAATGTTCTGTCTCTGCTGCATGCTGTGTGATATTGGGAAAATATTAAGAGTCCTCTGAGCTTTACTTTCCTCCTCAGTAAAATGGGGATAATAGTATTTTGCCTGCGTACTTCCTTGGTGGGCCAGTGGCTAGGGCTCTGTGTTCCCAATCCTTGGCCAGGGAACTAGATCCCACACGCTACAGCTAAGAGTTCACATGCCACACCTAAAGATCCCATGTTTTGCAAACAAGACCTGGCACAGCCAAATAAATTAAATATTAAAAAAGAGTATCTCCCGTTACTGCCTCATGGGGCCTTCTGAGGTTTAAAACCTCAAAATAGGGATGATCTATATACACTCTCTTTTCAAAATAGTGAAAACCTTTACACATGCAAGCTATGCTGGATGTAATTTAGTATATATTTAATGTCCTACACACCCTGTACCTCTGAACAAGGAAGAAGATCCCCACCAACCTGACAAGGAGGCTAATAGGTTCTAATAGGTTCTAATCCTAGATCTGACACCAAATAGCCCTGATGGTTTAAGCAAATCACTTTCTGGAACTATTTCCCTATATGTGAAATGAAGGGGTTATATTATATGACCAGCAAAATTTTGATCTGATCTTTATTAGTGACTCTGATTCAGTACAGGGATTATTAGTCCTATAAAGGAAACAAGATCCAGATAGATTAAACCTGTCACTGATGGTTGCATAGTTTATATTTTCATCTGCTCCTTTCTGCAAGGCTTGTAACAAGGGATAAAATGGGTGATTTTTTTCCAGTTGTTACTAAGAAAAAATTGGAATATAGTTTTTCTAGCCCCTTTCCCTAAAGAATTTCTTTCTCATTGTCTTTTTCTCTTTTAGCCTCTTGGATTGCTCCATATTGTTTGGCAAGGTTGATTCATGTATAAAGGGTTTAAAAAACATAGTTGATGTCACAGGGACCCAGGATAAAACCGAGTTCCTTACTACATAATGAGATCTTTGAAACCAGGAATATCTTACAAATTTTCATATCCACGGCATCTGACATAATGTTTGGCACATAATTGGTGATTAATGATAATTGTTATGAAAGGTAGGACAGTGAGCAGACAGGGGTCCAGGCAGTGTATAAGGCATCTGTCTTATAGTCAATTCTTGGTCTTAGACAACTAGCTCAGTAGGAGTCTTCTTTTGATATTAATTTTTTTTTTAATTTCTTTTACTTTTTTGGCTGTGCTGAGTCTCCGTGGCTTCGTGTGGACTTCTCATTGCAGTGGCATCTCTTGTGGAGTATGGGCTCTAGAGCTTGTGGGCTCATTAGTTGTGGTACACGGGCTTAGCTATCCTGTGATATGTGGGATCTTCCCGGGCCAGGGGTCGAACCTGTGTCCCCTGCATTGACAGGCAGATTCTTAACCACTGGATCACCAGGGAAGACTGACAGTAGGAGTCTTAGGAAGTACTTAGAAGGTTCAAGGAACTTAGGAAGAAGCTAGTGGAGACAGAGGATAGGGTTGAAATCCTGGCTCTGACACTAGCTGAGTGCACTGAACCTCAGTTTCCTCATATGTAAAAATAAAACAGAGGTAGTGTTGCCTCACTATCGTGGTTATATATAGCACTGGGATATAGTGAGGGCTCATTACAGGAAAGGTCCTCTTCAGGAAAGAAGTGTCACGAGATGCTTCGGGGCAAGCCATGAGCAGCAAGGGAGATCTTTGGAAAACTTTGTTCTTGGTCATCTTTTAACTGATGCCACCAAAAAAATGGTATTTTCTCCACATTGCTGCATCCACCAGGGGAACGTGTGCATGAACTCACTGATGAGTGCACCCACTCTTCGTCTCTCATGGATAAAATGATACCTGGAGAATATATAAGGTCTTCTAGAGGAACATGATGTTTTTCTTCCTGTGGGCATACTTTTAGCACTTGGGAGATAGCCACTTGACAGACAATTGAGCACATTTTCTTGGAAATTCATTAGGCAAGTCCAGTGTTCCAAGAGTTTTAAATTTGTTCCTTCCTCAAACCCAGTATATTTGATTTTCTATTATCTGCATGCTGACTGCCTATTTGATCTGTAGTCTACCCAACCATGATTCCAGCCTATCCTCTTCCTGACACGTAAAATAACTCTAACAAAGACCTTGGATGCTGTACCTTTAATTGAATCTCTCCAGGAACATAGTTATCTTAATATCATTTTTTAAAAGAGCAACAACAAAGAAAACAGTGCCACAAAGGTAATCTAGTTTAAAAATATATGTAGATGGGATTCCAAATATTTTGTGTTATTCTGTGCTTCTGAATTACTCATCCCAGAGGGAACATCTCAGTGTTTCTGTTTAGCCTCTAAGTCGTGTCCGTCTCTTTTGCGACCACATGGGCTATAGCCCGCCAGACTCCTCTGTCCATGGGATTTCCCAGGCAAGAATCCCGGAGTTGCCATGCCCTCCTCCAGGGGATCTTCCCAATCCAGAAATAGAACCCGAGTCTCCTGCACTGCAGGCAGATTCTTCACTGCTGAGCCACCAGCAAATCTCATTACCCCAGTGGCAAATATTACCCATCCTGCCAGATTCAGCTCAAATGGCACTTCTTTAATAAAGACTTTTCTTCCCCCAACCCTAGAATGGTCAATAAGTTCTTTCCTGGAGCCAGTTTTATGGCAACTCTGAGACATTAATTTGTTTAGTAAGGGAATAAAAGGTTATAATTAAGAATTTATTATATAAAATTTATGTTTGAGTTGTGTGCATGCTCAATCATGTCTGATTCTTTGCGACCCCATGGACTGTAACCCGCCAGGCTCCTCTGTCCATGGGATTTCCCAGGCAAGCATACTGGAGTGGGTTACCATTTCCTGCTCCAAGGGATCTTCCTGACCCAGGGAGCAAATACTTGTCTCTTGCATCTCCTGCGCTGGCAGGCTGCTGCTTCACCACTGAGCCCCTTGGGAAGCCCTTACGTTCGAGTTATCAGTGGCTTATTTTGTTTTGTTTGAATCCTTCAGAACTACAGACTCCCACATTGGCTATGGAGCCTCACTGCTTCCAGCCTGGGAAGGATATAAATTCCTCAGTGATCAAAATAGCTCTGGTCAGGAGTAGGTGACAGCTGGGCTGCCGTCATCACTGGTCTTTGTTACCAACAGATCCTTCTAAATATCTGATAAATATAACTATCAAAAAATACTTTCTTTGAGGTGACTGTTAAAAATAAATTAATATTTGAAGTTCCTCTCATATACCAACTTCTTGTACACTGTTTCAAATTCTGACAACAATCATGAAGTGAATTTTCAACATTTTAGGGATGAGAAACTGAGATTTAAAGAGGCTGGGTTACTTCCTCAAAGTCACCTATATATACTATTAAAAAGTCATATATATATATATATATACTATATATAAAGTCAAAGTATATACTGATTCTTAGTTAATTGTATGGCATCACGTAGTCCGGCTTGGGCTCATAATAGGTTCGTACTAAATAGTGGTTATTATTATTATCATCAGTACATTTTAAAGGAATGAGCATAGATCTTCTAGAGAATTCCAAATCTCATGTTCTTTCCACTGTGCTTGGGGTACTTCTATTGTCTTTTCTTTGTCTGACTTCTTTCTGATTGAAAATAATGACAGAAAAAGATAACTATTTTCTTGGTATTGGATGATATAATTCATAGGAAACGTACTTTGAAAACTGGAAATTTTAGGTATTAAAATTATAATTCTATCAATTATTAAAATAGTATAATATTCACATTTTAATTATTATTATTCATCTACTTGCATCATTATTAGATTGTAAGCCCTGCTGCATAGAAATCTTGTCTTACTCTTTGTGTCCACAGAACAATTAGTTATGTGAGGCTTAATAAATATATTGTGCATAATAAATTCGCATTTACTTGCTTGAAGATGTAGATTGGGATCTGTGGGCAAGTCTGGGTTTGGTCTAGGCTGATGGAGAGGTAAGCTGATCCAGTGTCCACTCAAGCAAGATATACAATATGATAGAGTAGAGCTCGTTCATTCATTCTAAAAGGTATGTTGAGCATCTAATCCATGCCAGACACCACTCCAGACAAAGGGACAGCTATGAACGAGGGTGAGAAAGTCAGGCAAAGGAAGCAGATAACATATAAGTAGGAAAATTACCCATTGCACTAAGGAGTGAAGAAAATGAAAATGGCTAAAGTGAAAGAGAGTTTTTTAAAAGTAAGGCAGAAGATATATCTGCTTTAGATAGGATGATAGAAAGAGGACTTGCTGAGACCTGGGTAAAGAGAAAAGATGAGCCACTTCCAGATCTTAGAGGAGAGGGTCTCAGGAAAGGCCAAGTCTGTGAGGCAGAGACCCCATTGACATACTTGCAGGAGAGTAAGCCCAGTGTAGCTGGAGTGTTGTGAACAAGATGAGACAAGGGCTAAAGTGTGAGGTCCGAAAAGTAGTTAGGAGCCACATCGTTTAGGCCTTGTGTGTGTGCTCAGCCGCTCAGCNCATTATAAACAAAGGGGCAACAAGAACAGAAAATAATATTCAGAACAGGCCATTTCAGAGAAACCATCCACTCTGAGTCTTACCTTAGCACTTGAGGGATTTTAGTCTAATCTATGAAGCAAGGATTCCTGTATTATGTCCCCCAAATTTCAAAAGCAAGAAAAGTGAGCCTAGGAAAACAATAGAATGGTAAATTTACCTAATGCCTGCTAGTATGATATTTCTTAGATGATTTCTGATAGGGACAATAATGGGCTTACTTTTTTTTTTAATGAAGGTCATGCTGTGGAACAGAGTAATATAAAGCATATTTCAAAGGGGACTGAGAAATCTACTAAAGATTCATTTATTCAATGTGTATTTACTGAATATATACCATGTGTCAAGAACAATGCTATGAAGTTAGATGTGGTGTTAAAGAAAAGGCTAATTTTGTTCTCCTCTGTGCATGCTAAGTCCAGCTGCTTCAGTCATATCTGACTCTTTGCAACCCTCTGGGCTGTAGCCCTCCAGGCTCCTCTGTCCATGGGATTTTCCAGGTAAGAATACTGAAGTGGATTGCCATTTCCTCCTCAAGGGGCTCTTCCGGACCCAGGGATCAAACCTGCATCTCTTATGTCTCCCGCATCGGCAGCTGGGTTCTTTACCACTAGTGCCGCCTGGGAAGCCTCATTTTGTTCTCAAATATCTCTTAGTCTATGAGAAAGAAAGATGAATAGACAATTACAGTTTGATGCTAGAAGTCCTCTGCTAGTAAGTTATATTTTTTAACTCATTTACTTTTCTCCAAAAGTTTGCAGATAGGTATGATGATTATCTCTCGTTTATTAAATGTGAAACTCAGAGACGTAAACCTGCTTTTTTAGAAGCAAGGAAGTATAAGAGCTGGAATTTGACCCTGCCTTCAAAGTTGATGCTTTAAAATTTAAAATATTCTACAACCCTAAGATATTGTTAGAAATAGAATTTTAGGATATCTGATCAAATTCGACCTCAGATAAATCATACATAATTTTAAGCATGAAAGTGTCCCATGAAATAATCGGTATATATACTAAAAAAAAGATGCATTGCCAATCTGAAATTTAAATTTAACTGGACACCCTGCCTTTTTATTTGCTAAGTGTGGTAACCATAGTTGGAGTACTAAGGAGTGTCACCTAGTCTGTGTTCGCCTGGGAGAGATGAAAGACAGAGATGATATTTATTTATTTAAACTACTTTATTTGATTTAGAAGTCATATTTTCTCCTAGCTTCATTTTCCTGTATCCTTTTTCCTCTTTTTTAATTGAATTATAGTTGATTTACAATATTATATTAGCTTCGGGTGTACAACATAGTGATTCAATATTTGTATAAGTTATATTCCATTCAAAGTTATTATAAACCATTGAGCATGATGCCCGTGTTTCACAACACATCCCTAAGTTTACTTTATGCTTACACAGTATAAAATGCACAGTTTGTACCTCCTAATCTCCTACTCCTAGTATTCCCTGCCTCTCCCATTGGTAACTCTTAATTTATTCTCTGTATCTTTGAGTCTTTTTCTATTTTCTTGTATTCCTTTGTTTTATTTTTCAGGTTCTACATATAAGTGATAAAATACAGTATCTGCCTTTCTCTGTATGATTTATTTCACAAATATTAATACCCTTCAAGGCTATNCTGTATCTTTGAGTCTTTTTCTATTTTCTTGTATTCCTTTGTTTTATTTTTCAGGTTCTACATATAAGTGATAAAATACAGTATCTGCCTTTCTCTGTATGATTTATTTCACAAATATTAATACCCTTCAGGGCTATTCATATTGGTGCAGATGGAAAAAACATATATTCTTTTTTGTGAGTAATATTCCATTGTATGTATAATACCATATCTTCTTTTCCATTCACCTTTTGATGGACATTTAAATTTCTTCCTTATCTCAGCAATTGTAAATAATGCTGTTATGAACATTGGTGCGTGTATCTTTTTGAATTTGTGTTTTCATTCTTCAGGTATATATTCCCAAGAGAGGAATTGTTGGATCATTTGATATATCTATTTTTAGTTTTTGGAAGAAACCATTTTTTTTTTCCATAGTGACTGCACCAATTTATGTTCCCACCAACAGTATACTGAGATTCCCTTTTCTCCAAATTCTCACTAACATGTATTCACAGAATTTTTTGATGGTATCCACCCTGACATGTATGAGATGATATCTCAGTGTGGTCTTTCTTGATTTGCGTTTTTCTGATGTTTAGTAATGTTAAGCATCTTTTCATTTGCCTGTTGGCCATCTGTACATATTCTTTGCAAAGATGTCTATTCAGGTCTTCTTAACATTTTTTAATTGGGTTCTTTTTTAAAAATATTAAGTTGTATGACCTATTTAGGTATTTTGGTATTAACTTATCATCAGTCGTATAATTTTTAAACTTTTTGCTTCATTCAGTAGGTTATCTTTTTCTGTTGTCAAAGGTTTCCTTTGCTGGGCAGAAAATTTAAAGTTTGATTTGGTCTTATTTTGAAAATTTTTGTTTTGTTTCCTTTGGCTTAGGAGAGAGAGTCAAAAACAACTATTGCTATAATTTATGTCAGAGAATTCTGCCTATGTTTTCTTCTGGGAGTTCCATGGTTTCTGGTCTTATATTCAGGTCTTTAATCCACTTTGAGTTTATTTTTGTATATGGTGTGATAAAATGTTTTAATTTTATTAGTTTACATATAGTGAAAAGTGTCAGTAATTCAATCATGTCTGACTATTTTTGACTCAATGGGCTGTAGCCTTCCAGGCTCCTCAGTCCAAGGAATAATTCAGACAAAAATACTAGAGTGGGTAACCATTCCCTTCTCCAAGGAATCTTCCCAATCAAAGGATCAAATATAGGTCCCCTGCATTATAGGCAGATTCTTTACTGTCTGAGCCACCAGGGAAGCCAGTTTTGCATATACGTGTCCAGTTTTCCCAGCACCACTAATTGAAGAGCCTATCTTTTCTCCATAGTATATTCTCACCTCCTTCATTGTAGGTTAACTGAATGTTGCATTTTTAATTTGTGTGATAAAAACCATGCTAACACCATGTATTGCTTCTGGCCTAACAATTATTGTTATATCAAAAGTATATTATTATGCTAGGAAAAATCTTTGTAAAGAAGAATGAAAATATATCTCAGACTGTAAACTAAATGAGATAATGAATATAAAAGCAGACACTAGTGCCTAACATCTAGCAAGCTCTCAGTAAAGGTCAATTGGAAGAAATGATGGCATTATGTTGGTGATAAATATTACTATTTTTGCTACTCCTGCTACTTCTATGCTTGTTATTTAAATAATAAAGTGATAGTATTGATCCTCACAAGATAGTTCCAATATAGCTATGGCAGGGAAAATAATGGCATTTGAGTGATGCATAACCTTTCAGTGGGACAAAGGTCATGGCTATGATTCAGATCTTCCTCATACTAATTTAGAAATCTTTTAGTTATGTCATTATCATAGATTAAGCACATATAAAATTATTTTAAATTCTAATATATCCAGATCTCTCAGTTTTCCCTTTAGAATTGCTTTATAGTAGTAGACTAAGGTCAACCATTGGTTGGAATTAAGAATTAGGTACTTGAATAAAGTTGTGTTTATCAGGCAATATTTATATTGAAATTGTGTGAATGATGAATATGATAAAGCATATTACATAACTTTATTCACATTTTATGCACTATTAATAAAACATTATTTGCATCAAAAATATCTTTGTTGGTGGTGAAAGTGAAAGTGAAGTCGCTCAGTCATGTCCGACTCTTTGCAACCCCATGGACTGTAGCCTACCAGGCTCCTCTGTCCATGGGATTTTCCAGACAATAGTACTGAAGTGAACTGCCATTTTCTTCTCCAGGGTATCTTCCTGACCCAGGGATCAAACCCAGGTCTCCTGCATTGTAGACGGATGTTTTATGGTCTGAGCCACCGGGGTGTTATTTGAGATTACTTTTTTAAATTTTTTGAGTTGATGAATCCTGGCATCGTGTTTGAGTACTCTTATTTTCCAAATTCAAAGATCTTAATACATGGGTTCTTATTCCATCTGAGCTGCTATTGTCCAATATCATACCCTGTGTGGCTTGTAAACAGGAACATTTCTCACAGTCCTATAAGTTGGAATGTCTTAAGATCAAGGCACCAGCAGCTTGGGTGTCTGATGAGAGTCTGCTTTTCACTTCACAGGTAGCCATCTTCTCACTGTGCCCTCCCACAGTAGAAAGGACTAGAGAGCTCTGTGGGGTCTCTTGAAGGGCATTGGTTTTATTCATTAGGACTCCTTCCTTATGACCTAATCACCTCACAAAGTCCCTGCATCCTAGTACATTTGCCTTGCTGTTTAGGATTTCAGAATATGAATTTTGGAAGGATACAAACATTCAGTCTGTAGCAATAAGTTGGTTGTTGGGCTGGACATTTTACCCCTATGCACAATCTCAGTTAATCCTCATGACTCTCCTGCAAAGCAGATTGGGTGGGTGGTAGGAGGTTCTGGTGGCCAATGAGGGAGCTAAGGCTCAGGGAAGGCCACATGGCTTGGCTCAAACCTAAGTGTTTTCACTCATTATAAAGCTATCAAAATGATGTGTAATTGAGCAGTTTTAATAGTACAACTAAATGTTTGTGATGCAGTGATATATATATAAGAAGGAGAATATACAATGTTATATAATGCATACAAAGTTAAAAATAGACAAAGGGATAGAAAGGTATCAAATGTGACTTTTAATCTCATTATGATGTCAGCCCCTAGAATTAGAATATTTGAGTTCCCCCTTTTTCTCCTTCATGGTTTCTCTTTTCCTTTTAACATTTTCTTGGCTTTATTGAAAATGCTTTTTGATAGATTTTGTTACTTTTTAATGAAAACTGTAAAGTATAAATAAAGCAGAAATATTGACATATTCATCTCTAAATTGGTAGTGCAAAAGTATGATGTCATGCCTCCTAAACTTAGTATTAGAGATCAGTTCTGGCTATTTCAGTAATTAAAAGAACTTCTATGAAATTTATGCTCAGTTCTAGCCACTACACTAAAATCTCAGCTTTTAGTTTCCTAATGCTTAAAATTATGTTTAAAAAAGAGAAATAATTATTAGAAGATTATTTATAACTCCCTTTCATGTTGAGATTTCTTGGTCTGCATAGGTATGCCTTCCCTGTCACACTTGAACCCAGACATAAGCTGTATCTCATGCCAAAGTGCATATAGGTATTTTGAAATAAGAAGCAAGTAAAAAGACAAACAAATCAACAAAACCCAAATCATCTATACATGGATTACACTCCACTTGATATTGATATAAACTACCCAGATAATTATAAAATATTTACTAGTGGAAAATTGGTCAAAGTACAATAAAACTATTAAATTAGCACCTGAAATGATTTATTTGCTCACAAATACTTGAAGGGAATGGGAGATAGATATTAAGGTAGTCTTGGGAGAACTTTTATTAAAGTTTGGACTTTAAATGAAGATTCACTCATTTATAGCACATGTTTTGAAGACCTTTGAACACTTAACACTTCATTAGAAGTTGGACCTGTACAGAGAAACATCAATTGTGTTTGTTGTGACTGAGGAGTTCATAGCTGAAAGAGAGGAAGAACATGTGAAAAACTAAATATAGATCATTTGAAAGACTTCAAACCCTCCAGCTTCTCAGCTACCCTTTCCTTAATTGTATTCAAGTATTCCCAATCATCTTAGCAAGTCCATTTGACCCCTCACGTAGTTCCTGAGGATCAAAACCAATACAGTATTGTAAAGCAAAATAAAGTAAAAATAAAAATTAGAAAAAAGAAAATAACAACAACAACATTATAATGGACTACCCTGGTAACTCAGAAGGTAAAGAATCTGCCTGCAATGTGGGAGACATGTGTTCAGTCTCTAGATCAGGAAGATCCCTTGGAGAAGGGAATGGCTACCCACTCCAATATTCTTGCTTGGAGAATTCCATGTACAGAGGAGCCTGCTGGGCTACAGTCTATGGGGTTGCAAAGAATCAGACACGACTAACCAACCTAATACTACTTTCACTTTGAGACTTCCCTGCTGGCTCACACTGTGAAAAATATGCCTGCAATGAGTGAGACTCAGGTTTGATCTCTGAGTTGGGAAGATCTCCTAGAGAAGGGAATAACTACCCACTCCAGTAGTTTTTGAGGACCCAGAGGAAGACCATACCACCAAAAAAAAAAAAAAAAAAATCAATATAGATCGCACAAAAGACTTCAAACCCTTCAGCTTCTCAGATATACTTTCCTTAATTGTATTCAAGTATTTCCAATCATCTTAGGAAGTCTGTTTGACCCCTCATGTAGTTTCTGAGGAAGATGGACATTCTTCATAAATTCCTGTACGTTGCAGCTCCCGCATTGTCCTGCAAAAGAGTATTCTCGGTTGCTTCTTCAGTTCCTTTCAGCTGGTTGAAACTGTCTTTGGGTCCTTATAGTTCTCCCTCCTGTTCATCTAACCCCCAAGGCATGAATCTAGGCTTTCTCTTGATTCTGCAAAGCACAGATGATACAAAGCTACCATGTTTAACAGCTTCACTAATATAAAGGAATTTCAACATAAAAAGTGTTATGTATGACTCTCATGCTGTGAAGTTTATAGGCATAAGTAATCTTAGGTCATTTGTAGTAATTTTATAATCCCCAAGGGGCTCTTAGGACCTGTTAGGTGAAAACCTTAATAGTAGAAGAACCAATCATCAGAAATAAGAGATCCAATTTAATATTGGAATTTGAAATATGCTGTTAGGCGTACAATGAACATACCTAAGAGGTTGGTTATGCATTTTTACCATATCACTTATCTGCCTCAAAACAATCAGTGGTTCTCTAGCCTTCAAGGATGAGTCCAGTTTCCTTTCAAAGACACACGTGGTTCTCTAAGCCTTCCTTAGCTTACTGTTCCGGTCTCTTTTTTTAACTAGTTCCTTTCCCAAACTCAGAACCTAGCAATACAAAAATAAATGCAGTATCCTGGCATTTGCACATCATGCTTCAGAGCCTTTGGTTTAGCTGTTCCTTCTGTCTAAAAGGCACTGTCTACTCCACTGCTTAATTAACTTAACCAAACAGAATTTTACTAAAGTCTTTTTCTTTCCTTTTTTTTTTTCCTAGGCCCATTTGGTATCTTCTTTCACACTGATTTGAAATTTTATCTGTTTTTAATTATATACATGAACGATAGCATGAAACAGAAGGAAACTATTGTCTTTAGCCATAACCCATCAGTGTACATATCTAAATCATCAGTTAGTTCAGTCGCTCAGTCCTGTCTATTTGCGACTCCATGGACTGCAGCACGCTAGACTTCCCTGTCCACTGCCAACTCCCAGAGTTTACTCAAAATCATGTTCATTCAGTCAGTGATGCCATCCAATCATCTCATCTTCTGTTGTCCCCTTCTCCTCCTGCCTTCAATCTTTCCCAGCATCAGGGTCTTTTTCAATGAGTCAGTTCTTTACAACAGGTGGCCAAAGTATTGGAGTTTCAGCTTCAGCATCNNNGATGATCATGAGTTTGGGTGAGCTCTGGGAGTTGGTGATGGACAGGGAGGCCTGGCGTGCTGCAATCCATGGGGTCGCAAAGAGTCGGACACTATTGAGAGACTGAACTGAACTGAAGATGGGAAAAGAAGCCGGATAAGAGTGGGGCATGCATGCCAGGAGAAAGGGAGACATTGAGAGTAGACAAATCTTTGAGAAAATAGCTCTCCTGGGACTTCCCTTGCAGTCCAGTGGTTAAAATTCTGTGCTCCCAATGCAGGGGACATGGGTTTGATTCCTGGTCAGGGAACTAAGATCCTGTATGCCACATGGGAAGACCAAAAAACAAAACAAAACAAAAACGATAAAAAGAAAATAGTCCTTTTGAGTGTGAAGGGTTAGCTATTTGAAACTCGAGGTATAGTGAAACATCTGAATGGAGGAGGATTGTATGTCAGGTAGATGAAGCAGCTATGGCCCTGGAATTCGAGTGAGAGGTGAGGGTTAGAGAAGTTGAAGGGTCATTCACATGGGGATGGTAGTTGAAGGCTTTAGAAGAAAAGGGAGCCAAAGATAAAACTGGAAGATCATCTGTAGTTAGAGATTTTCTTTGGATTGTTATTAAATAATGTTGTAGTGTGCCTGGTACAAGTAATTTGAGCATGGGCTTGTTTCTTCCAACTATTATCCAAAGCTTTGGCTGATACAATTAGATTTTGCTCTTCTTTAATTGGACATTGTTAAAATTAAGATACAGTGCTCTAAACTGCTCCCCTTCAAGGTTGTCAAGATAGGTAAAACATAGGATCTCATTTTACTGCAGATGTTAGGGTGAAAATTTTATGAACCTGCCTGTTTGACTAGGTTTTCAATAGTTGGTAGTTTGTACATAAAATATATAACTTGTTGGGACTAGATTAATGGTGAGTCATAACCGTTCTTTACACAAACTCTTATTGTTACTTTTGGTATGTACAATTTGTGCTGTACAAATTATATGTTCCTGTCAATCTTCTGCCTGAAGTGATCTAAAAAAATAAGACCCTTCCCCAGTGAATTTATCTCTTATTATCTACTGTAGCTCTTAGAATTTCTAAGCTAGTCTCTGATCTTTGAAATTTTTGGTATGTGATTAAGGTTAAAACTCTGATTTTTAAAGAATTTTTTCTTTTGATGTGGACCATTTTTAAGAGTCTTTATTGAGTTTGTTACAGCTTTGCTTCTGTTTTATGTTTTGACTATGAGGTGTGTGGGATTTTAGCTCCCTGGCCCGGGATCAGTCTGTACCCCTTGGATTGGGAGGTGAAGTCTTAACCACTGGGTTATATCATTCTGTGCAGATGTATTTGTTAAGATATTTGTTGTAAGTTAAAGCAACCAATTAGAGATTACTTAAGGAAAAGGAGAATTTTATAAGGGTACTAGCATATCTCACAGAAAGGCAGGGATTGCAGTTTTCTGTTAGGAATAGCGTAGGAGAGTCTGTAATTCGTTAGTTTAGTCCAAGAGCCCACAGCAGATTAATAAACTGGTTAAATTGATTAGTTTTCCCAGAATATGGCTTTTTATCTTGCAATAAATAATAATAATGTGTGTATGGAATGAGAGGCAGGCGATCCTAGAGTTCTGTCGACAAAAGATAATATGATAGATGCCTACCACCTATTTAAAAATTGAAAATATGGACTTGAACTACAGTAGTGTTCATTAGTGGTTCCAGTCATGGACCATCTGTTTGCTACTTAAAGGATATTGTATATCTGAATAATATACTCTATATACACAAATTTGTTTTTATGTCTTGAGTCTTATTACTCTAGACTTGAGAATTATGCATGTTACTTGTTTTAGTGCCAGTCTCAGATCAGTTTTTGTTCTAGAGGTTTCAGTGGGTGTGTATATTTGATACATCTGTTACTGTGTCTTCCAATATTTGGTCAACTCTGCTTTTTTTTCCCCCCAGTGTGTACTAGATGAAAGCATCTACCTGGTCCTAATAGCTCTTAACTGAGAATTCAGTGTTTGTGAAAGATGCCAGGTTGATATCCTGGAAATTGAAACCCTGTGTGAATGTGATATAGCAATAATGTCAACTTCCCACATCTTCCTCTTTGTACTTTGGTCTTGATCTTGCTGGAATAAAGCTCTTCTCAAAGATTATCTNTTGTGAAAGATGCCAGGTTGATATCCTGGAAATTGAAACCCTGTGTGAATGTGATATAGCAATAATGTCAACTTCCCACATCTTCCTCTTTGTACTTTGGTCTTGATCTTGCTGGAATAAAGCTCTTCTCAAAGATTATCTTATTCCTTTTTCTGCCACTGTGAGTGAGATTGTTTGTATTTAAAGCATGTTTTTATAGGATCAAATATACTTAGTCTCTTCAGAAAGTCGAATGGTCAAGTTACTTTTTGTTCCTGTGTTTCTTTTCATTGTTCAAACTTGAATCGATCACGTAAGACCAGTGGCTCTGATGGATTACTAATTGTATAAACAGACTAGTCCACTGTTGGTTTTATGGTTCAGATCATATTCTGGTTTTGTGTTGTACTTCTTTCACACAGATTCCATTTTGATGATGAATGGTAATAGCAACCACTCATTGAACACTTAACATATGAGACCTAAGAAAGATACTTTATATATAAATACTTTCTTCATTATTAAAACTGCCCTGGCAAGGTTAGTGTTCATACAAAGTATAAAGAAACTAAGACTCAGAAAGTTTAGGTAACTTGCTGAAAGCAACAAGACTTGTTAGATGCTGCTGCCTCTCAATCACTTCAGTCGTGTCCGACTCTGTGTGACCCCATAGACGGCAGCCTACCAGGCTCCTCTGTCCCTGGGTTTCTCCAGGCAAGAATACTGGAGTGGGTTGCCATTTCCTTCTCCAANACCTGGGAAGCCCTTAGGCTTAATTAGCCCCAGTTCAGGAGTTAGGGTTTAATTCCAAGATGAGTGAGAAAGCCATTGGAGGGACTGAAGCAGAAGAACAACATGCTCTGATTTATTCTTAAAAATATCTCTTTGGTAACGTATTCATAGGCTTAAAGAATGAAGTTATGGTTGCCAGGGGGAAGGATGAGGGGAAGGATAGTTAGAGAGTTTGGGATCTGCATGTCCATACCGTTGTATTTAAAATGAACAATCAGCAAGGACCAATTGTATAGCACAGGAAACCCTGCCCAATGTTACGTGGCAGCTTGGATGGGAGGGGAGTCGGAAGGAGAATGGGTACCTGTATATGTGTGGCTGAGTCACTTTGCTGTCCACCTAAAACTATGACAACGCTGTTAATCGGCTCTACGCCAATAGAAAATAAAACATTTAAAAAATAATTTGGCTACTGGTAGGTGGATTGAAGAAAGGCAAAAAGTAAGCAGAAGACCAGTTAAAAGGCTGTGCTGTGCTGCGCTTAGTTGCTCAGTCATGTCCTACTCTTTGTGACCCCATGGACTGTAGCCCAGCAGGCTCCTCTGTCCATGGGGATTCTTCAGGCAAGAATACTGGAGTGGGTAGCCAGGGGAACTTCCCAGTTCGATTCCAGGAGTCTCCTGCATTGCAGGTAGATTCTTTAGCAGCTGAGCTATCCAGGAAGCCCAATTAAAAGGCTCTTGCAGGGGAATTCCCTGACAGTTCAGTGCTTAGGACTCTGAGCTCTCACTGTGAAGGGCCTAGGGTTCAATACCTGGTCAGGGAACTAAGAAACCACAGGCCACACAGCCAGAAAATAAAATTAAAAAGCTATTGCAGATGAGAGATAACAATGGGAGATGGTGAGAAGTGGATGCATCGTGGAGTTTAGGCTCTCGGTGCTCCCGGGAACCTGGAATGTGACATACCCCTTGCTACCTTCGTTTCCTCTGGGGCTGGAAGCTTAATGAACAAATTTTTGCCTATTCAGGACCAAAATTGTAATCTTAGAGTTGGAAATGATTACCTTTCCCATTTTACAGATGAAGATATAGAGNTGACATACCCCTTGCTACCTTCGTTTCCTCTGGGGCTGGAAGCTTAATGAACAAATTTTTGCCTATTCAGGACCAAAATTGTAATCTTAGAGTTGGAAATGATTACCTTTCCCATTTTACAGATGAAGATATAGAGGCAAAGATGAGGTATAGTGACTGGTCCAAGTCACACCGTTTCTCACTGGTAAATCCATCAACAGGCCACTTCTCTCCCAGAGTTCTTTCCTTGTAGAAAGCCACTCCTCCATAGCAGCGTTTGCCACCTTTGTTTTGACAAAAAGCCTAAAAGGTCAGGCCCAGAATATTAGGGGGATTTCCTGTGAGTTGTCTAAATGGCTGTGTGGTTTAGTGACTGGTGATACTGTCAAAAATATGGCTGGGCCTGATCCTTAGAGTACAGATGTCATCCACAAATAAAGCCAGTTTTGCTTCTTCTTTTTTCCCCCTGAAAGCTGTGGATTTTGTCTCTTTTTCATTTTTCTTTGTTGCCCCGACTAGGACTTTCAGGACAATGTTGAGAAACGGTGAAACACAGTCTTGCCTTGCCCCTAAACTTAATGCAGTGGGGGAGGTTAGTTGTAAGGTTATTCATAGTTGCCTTGTATCAGGTTAAAGAAGTTCTCTTCACTCCTACTTCATTAAAATTGATGTTTTTTTAAATTTCTTTTTCCTTAATGGTCATCTGAAGTTCTTTTTCTACATATGTTGACATGATTGTATCCCTGTTCTTTATTTTGTAGATGTGATAAATTACATTGAATTTTAATATTAAACCAATATTACACTCCTGGAATAAACTCTCCCTGATCATGATATATTATCATTTTTATGTATTATTGGATTTGATTTGCTATTATTCTTTTTTATTTATTTGGCTATACCAGGTCTTAGTTGCAGCATGTGGAATCACTAGTTGTGACATGTGGGATTCAGTTCCCCGATCAAGGATTGAACCCAGGCCCCCACATGGGAGTGTGGAGTCTTGCCACTGGCCCACCAGGGAAGTCACTGGTTTGCTAATATTCTGTTAAATATTTTTGTCTATGGTCTCAAGAGATATTAATTATAACTTTCTTTTTTTATAATGTCCTTGGCTATTATAGGGGCATTATAATGCCTCATAAAGTAAATTTGGATATATTTTCTCCTCTATTTTCTCAAAAAATTTATACAAAATTGATATTATATTTCTTACTTGTATTTGGGTAATATTTACCAGTGAAACTGTCTCAGACTGGAATTTTCTTTACAGAAGATTTTTAATTTCTTCCCCATAGGTAAAGATTTAGGATTATTTGGGTTTTCTATTTCTTCTTATATCAGTATCTAGGACACAAATTCTGTTTCAACTAAACTCTCAAATTTATTGACATAAATGTGTTCATAATAACCTTTTATTATCCTTTTAAAGTTTGAAAGATTTGTAGTGACACCCTTTTCTATTCTTTATATTGTATTTTCTCTCTTTTTCTTTATCAATCTACCTAGAAATATGTTACTGTTATTGATCTTTCTCAGAGAATCAGTATTTGATATTGAGATTGTTTTTCAATTTTATTGATTTATGTTCTTTATTATTATTTTTTATTACTACATATTTTGGCTTTATTTCCTCTTTTTCTAGATTCTTGCATTGTTTATGTAAAATCTCTCCTAATTTAAGTATATAATACCCTGAGCACTATGTTAGCTGCATCCTACAATTTTTCTGATGTGATTTTTTAAGTATTGTTTATTTCAAATTCAATTTGGGGATAGTTCACATCTCTTTCTAAAAATTTTTATGTACTTATTTACTTTGGGTTCTCTTGGGTGTCCTTTGCTGGGAGGGCTTTTTTCTAATTGCGGCAAGTAGAGGCTCCTCTAGTTGCAGCAAGAAGTCTTCTCACTCCAGGGGTTTCTTCTGTTGTGGAGCATGGACTCTAGCTTCAGCAGTTGCGGCTCCTGGGCCCTAGAGCACAGGCTCTGTAGCTGTGGCCGAGGGCTTAGATGCTTTGCAACATGTGGAATCTTCCTGGCCCAGGGGTCAAACCCATGTCTCCTGCATTGGCAGATAGATTCCCTACTGCTGAGTCTCCAGGGAAGCCCTACAGCTCTTTCTGTTAACGATTTACAATTCAATTCTTTTGTGATCAAATAACATGCCATATAGCTTCAATCCTTTGAAAGTTACTGAAAAAAAAAAAAAGAAAGAAAGTTACTGAAAATAGTTTTATGACCCTGCCATTGCACTGGGCTTGGTTGCTCAGTTGTGTCCAACTCCTTGCGACCCCATGGACTANAAATAACATGCCATATAGCTTCAATCCTTTGAAAGTTACTGAAAAAAAAAAAAAGAAAGAAAGTTACTGAAAATGGTTTTATGACCCTGCCATTGCACTGGGCTTGGTTGCTCAGTTGTGTCCAACTCCTTGCAACCCCATGGACTATAGCCAGCCAGGCTTCTCTGTCCATGGGATTCTCCAGGCAAGAATACTGGAGTGGGTTGCCATGCCCTCCTCTAGGGGATCTTTCCAACCCAGAGATCAAACCCAGGTTCTCCACATTGCAGGAGGATTCTTCACTGAGCCATCGGGGAAGTCCTTTGTGACCCTATATATGTTTTATCTTGGTGAGCATTTTCTGTGTACTTGAAAAAAAATAGTGTATTCTGCAGTTGTTGGGTATAATTTTCAATGTGTTAATTAAATTAAGTTGTTTATAGTACTGTTTCAAATCTTATATTCTCACTAATATTTTTGTCTGCTTGTTTTATCAGTTACTGAGACAGAAGAGTTAACATCCAACAATAATTGTGGATTTGTTTATTTCTCCCCTTAGTTCTGTTTTGCTTTCTTAGTGTTTATGGATTATATCTTTATATGATTAGTGTTTATGCATTATATCTTTTGCCATTAAAAATTTTTAACCCATCTGTTTTCGTTTAAAGTACATCTCTTTAGCATAAAGTTGGGTCTTGTTTTCTTATGCAATTTGATAAGTGCCTTTAATTAGAGTGTTTAATAAATTTACATTTAACACAACTGTTAATATAGTTGGATTTATGGCTCAGCGGGTAAAGGGTCTGCCAGCAATGCAGGAGACACAGGAGACTTGGTTTTGATCCCTGGGTTGGGAAGATCCCCTGGAGGAGGAAATGGCAACCCACTCCAGCATTCTTGCTTGGAAAATTCCATAGACTAAGGAGCCCGGCAGGCTACAGTCCATGAGGTCAAAAAGAGTCGGACACAGCTGAGAACATGGCACGTAAGTCTACAATCTTATTTTCTATTTGTCCCACCTGTCTTTGTTCCTTTTTTTTTTCTCCTTCTTTTGTAATAATTTAGTATTATGTAACACTGTTTTATCTATTCTATTAGCCTTTTCACTATATTTATTTGTTTTTTTTTCTGGTTGATCTAGGAAGTATTATTTATATTCTTAACTTATCATAACCTTCCATGAATTGATATGATGCCACATTGTATATATTATAAGAATCTTGCAATGTGGTATTTTCATGTATTTTACTTCTACATATATTATAAACTGTACTTTCATACAATTACTTTTTAGGCAATTGTACAGTTAGGGAATAAAAATAATTATATTTACCCACATATATAATGATGCTTCTCACTCCTTTGTCTATGCAATTCTTCAACTCAAAGAACTTCCTTTAATATTTTTTATAGTGCATGTCTACCAGCAGTGACTTATCTCAATTTTTATCTAAAAAAGGGCTTTATTTTTGCCTTCACGTTTTAAAGAAGATAGAATTCCTTATCGGCAAATTTTTCTTTCAGCATTTTAAACATATTCTTCCATTGTCTTCTGGCTTTCATTGTTTCTGATGAGAAGTCAGTACTTAAAATTTTATTTCTCTGATATGATTGCCTGGCTATTTAATTTTTTACTATTTATTTTTGTCTCAGCAATATAACTATAATATGTCTAGGTATAGATTTGCTCTTATTTTTTCTTCTTGAGATTAATTGCATTTCTAGGTTCTATGAGTTAATGTTTTTCATCCAATTAGGGGGAAAAGTTGGTCATTGGGTCTTCAAATAATTTCTGTGACTCAATCTCAATTTCCTTTCCTTCTAGGACTCCAGTTACACCTATATTAGACCATTTTATATTGTCCCTCATATCCCTAGGATCTGTTCATTTTTTTCAATCTTTTCACTTTCTGTGCTTCAAGCTCCTTTGATCTCTTCTTCAGCAATGTCCAATCTGCTGTTTAGGCCATTTGGTAAAATTTTAATTTCAGACATAATTAATTTTTTACGTATAGAATTTCCATTTGGGCCTTTTTATAGTTCGTATTTCTATATGGAGATTTCTTCTGTTCACCCGTTATGTCTAGTTTTCACCTAAGGTTCTTACTGTGTTTTAAAGTTTTNTACTATGTTTAGGCCATTTGGTAAAATTTTAATTTCAGACATAATTAATTTTTTACGTATAGAATTTCCATTTGGGCCTTTTTATAGTTCGTATTTCTATATGGAGATTTCTTCTGTTCACCCGTTATGTCTAGTTTTCACCTAAGGTTCTTACTGTGTTTTAAAGTTTTTGTCTACTAATTCCATTATCTGTGTTATCTCTGGGTCTGTTTCTTTTGACTATTTTTTCACCTTAGTTCTAGGTCACAGTTTTCTGTTTCTTTACTTAGCTAGTGATTTTTTCCCCCATAGTATATTGGAAATTGTGGATTTTACAATGTTGCAAATGGTTTATTTTTCTTTTTTTGAAGAGTGTTAACTTTTGTTCTGTCTGGTAGTTAATTTAGTCACAGATTAGCTTGATCCTTTTGAGATTTGCTTTAATGTTGGGTATAGAGTAACTCTTATTCTATAGCTAGAATGGACCTACTCCTATGTCTTTGCCCTTCTAAGATCTCAAATGAATGCCCAGTATGTACAGTGAGGTCATCCTATTCTGATTTGTCAGACCTCCAATGTCTCCAAGCCCTGTGCAATATCTGGAATCTTTGCATAGCTCACAGTTTCTTAATCATTATTCTCTGCCATGGCTTGCAGAGTCTTTTCTATGCATACATAATTTAGTCTCCAGTAAAAGATTCAAGGAGACTCTTATGCAGAGTTATCAGAGTTATTGCTCTATATACAGCCCTTTTCTCTCTGGTATGCAACAGACAAATTTCAGCCACCTAAGCAAACCTAAACTCCAATTATCCCATCAGATCAGTGAGATCACTGTGCTTTGATTAAGTTAACCCTTCCTGCACCACATCCAGAAGGTTCTTTCTTGGAAGGAAGCCGAAGGTGATTATGCAACTGACATCATGTGTTTTCCTTTTCTCAGTGATCACATTTGTTCTCTGATTGTTGTCTAGAGTGTGAACGCTTCTATTTCAGTTTTATATATTTTTTATAGCAGAACTAGTCGAGTACAAATTCAGCCATAATGACTGAAAATGGAAGTCTCTGGTACAATGGAGTGGTTCACATTGAATTGTTCACACCTCTCCATCTTATATGACTTTAATTTTGTCCAATTGTTTGTTTGTTTAGTAGAAGTATGATGGATTTACAATATTTTCTTGGTTTCAAGTGTGTAGCAGTGATTTGGTTATATATTTTTTCAGATTCCTATTCTAGGTTATTACAAAATATTAAATATAGTTCCCGTGCTAAATAGTAAATCCTTGTTGTTTATATGTGTTATATAGAGTGCCNCTGAGTGCTTGCTAGGTGCCAGGAGGCTCTCTGATCCTGAGATCCAGCTCTCCTTTTGTTACCGGGAGCTGACATGGGGTCACACGGACCTTGCTGGCTCTCTTCCATCCTTTCTCACTGGCTCAACCCTGGGACCTGCTGAGTTTCGGTTAAGCCCAGTGTGCATGAGCTCTGGGTAAGTCCCCCACCTTCCCTGCTCAGGCACCCTGGGCTCCTGATGAGCATGCCCTATTTCTACCTTCCTTTCATCTCAGCACATTCACAGAGAGCTGGGAACAACTTAGGGAGCTGTGTGTTCCAGAGAAAGGACATTTTATGTACAAAATTATGGAGTGTGAAAATGCAAAGTTTATTCAGAGAACAGTGAACTCTGGGTATCAGGAGCAGAAGATGCAGGTGCTAAAACTATCTTTCTTTCCTCTTCTCTCTCTGTCTAGAGAGGAGGAGGCGAAATGTGACTAGGAGGCAACAGACTAATCAAAGTACCAAAGCAGAGGGAGACTAAGCTAGGCTGGACTGAAGGGCTTGAGTGATTCTGGGAAAGATTATGGTTTGAACATGGCCATGGTGGAGTTCTGGTGTCGGGATGCTGGGAAAAGACTATACTCATTAATAAATGACAACAAAAGAATTACAAGGAGCTGACCAGGCCTCTAACCTCCGCACTGCACCCAGACAGCCCTCCAGGCGATGGACTCAGGCTGGCCTGCTGGGAAAAGTCAAGTCCATTTCCCCACCTCAAAGGGCTTCTCCTTCCCCTGCCAATACCACTACTAAGCATGCCCCCAGGCAGAAAGCAGCTTCTGAATAGAAACCTGAACCATCTTTTATTCCCCCAGCCAGGAAAATGGGCTTGGGAAAACGGGTCCCAGGGTTGAACAGAGTAAGAACAGGGTGGAAGAGAGCCAGCAAGGTCCGTGTGACCCCATGTCAGCTCCCAGTAACAAAATGGGAGACAGATCTTAGGATCAGACATTTGTATTTTGGGAATATGACTATTTTTATAGTTTATATTTCTGATACTCATTCCCTTTCTGTTCTTTCTCACTTTTGGTAAAGTGCATTTTAAAAATGTCAACTAAGCTAAGAGGAACCAAGGAAAGCCATTTGGTTTCTGTGCCCAGCCATACCTATGAGGGCTGGACGCGGGGTGAAAGCAGAATTCCAGGTGAGCAGACCCGGGGGATCACCCCTTCCCTCCACAATGCTTTCCTTTCAGAGTTCTCTTTTGCTGCACCATGGAGGGTTCCGGGTCTGGCTTCTGTGATATGTGAGGGTTGTTCCTTCACAATACTGCATTGGAAATGACTGATGAATGCTTGACCCTCTAGGGGGTGGGGCAGGGGGAGATGGGAGGTATGCAATTTGGAGAGGATTTAATTCTCTGTCACTGGTGAGAGGGAAGAGATTTCTGGTGGGAGGAGACTGGGTCTCCTGGTGCTTGCCTCTTCAGCAGCTGCCCCCTTTCTTCCTTGGCATCATTTGTTACTTAATAAACTCAATCTGAAGCCATATGCTACCTTTGTAAGGTAATTACAAATTTCTTAAAATTCACTTTTTAAAAATAAACAGAATTGTCATCAGTTTGCGAGAGGTGTGCAAGCTGGAACATACAGCAAATATTTGAAACCACAAATCTGCCCTATCTAAGTAAGGGCTTCTGTCCTTGTCTGTTGATGATATTAGAGTACTAATACTCAACTTCAGACACAATACCCTCTGGGCTATGACTGAGCTCCTGTTCTACAGTTTTCAATCAATAACTTCTAAAGTTATTTATACTGACAGTATAAGTTCCAACACTTATCGGAAAAGACTCTGATACTGGGAAAGATTGAAGGCAAGAGAAGAAGGGGACAAAAGAGGATGAGATGGTTGGATGCATCACTGACTCAATGGACATGAGTTTGAGCAAACTCTGGGAGATGGTGAAGGACAGGGAAGCCTCGTGTGCCACAGTCCATGGGGTTGCAAAGAGTCAGACATGACTGAGCGACTGAACGACAAGTTTCAACACAAGATTCACCAAACGCACAATGTCACATCTTACCAGTGTCATCAGTTCCTATCCCTCTATCTCTAATTTCTATCCCAACAAAGTAAGGTAACCATACTCTGGAGTCAGCCGAGAACCACTCATATCCAATATGCCTCTTCCACAATCTAATCAGAGCAAAACACAGAAAAGCAGATAACTTCTTTCAATATAAACTATACCACATGATTAAGAAAACCACAACTGTTCTTTGCAGTCTTGTAAAAGATGTGTGCCAACTGGGTTTAAAATCCTCATTTCCAGAAAGAAAACACTGCGCGAATAAAAGCCCTACTAATCTTGAGCTGAGGGCTGCAACCATTTAAGAAATACTATCCCAGAAAAAGACACCGTATGATCTCACTTGTATGTGAAATCTAGGGGAAAAAACCCAAACTCGCAGATACAGAGAACAGACTGGCAGTTGCCAAAGGCAGGGCCTGGGACAGGGGGAATGAATGGAGCTGGGCAAAAGGCACACACTTCGAGTTATAACATAGGTAAGTCCTGGGGGTGTGACGCATAGCATGGCCGCCACAGTCAGTAACACTCTATCATATACTTAAAGTTGCGAAGAGAGCAGACCTTAAAAGTCTTTATTACAAGAAAAATACTGTAAATATACAAGGTGATGGACATTAACTAAACTTATTGCGGTGATCATTTCACAATATATACATATATAAAATCATTATGTTGTATACCTGCAACTAGCACAGTGTTATATGTCAATTATACCTTAATTTAAAAAAAAAATGTCCTCAACATGTGTTCAAATGGGCTATCATTTGCCTCACCAAAAGAAGTCTTGTTCCTGCACTATCAGATTTGGAAAGCCAGAGGCTTGACTTTCTCAAATAAATGAATCCCCCATGTGGAATTTTAGTTTATGTTTTACTGTCAAAACTATGAACAAGCTACTCCAACCCACACTAAGAATAGGAGGCCCTGAAGTCCTCACTTACACAGAAATTGCAATTGAGGAACAGTCAGAATATGGAAAAATTATATTAATCTAAATATGGAACATTACATTAGGGACAGAATAAAACTTTTAATATTCTATGACATTGCTGCTGCTGCTGCTAAGTCGCTTCAGTTGTGTCCGACTAGCTACCATTTTCTCACGCATGTTTTACATGCATGTCCTATTTCATTTTCACAATAACCTTAGGGGTAGGTATTATTATCCTCCTTTTTTGATGAAGAAACGAAGACACATAGAAGTTGTGACATCTTGAAAGTCACAGCTAGTAACTAACCCAGGTCTGACTAGATTTCTTATCAACAATATGCAAACTAGAGACATCTCAAGGCTCTAAAACAAGTTTCTAAAAGACCAAGCTGGTACAGTGAAGTTGCAGAAAGACACAGGAAAATAAACCATCATTCCAAAAGTAAACTCAAATCATGAATAAAAAAAAAAAACAAAGGATTGCCTTTAGGCCAATGCTAAAAACAGCCTATTTATGATTATTCTTATTGAATTTTAAGGAACCGAAAACATTTTGAAACAAGTTTTGGAAAATGTCACCAGAATTTAGTAGGATTATGATCATTGAGTAGGATTAAGTTCACCGAGCTCCCATTAGGAGCCATAAACTGTTACGTGCTAAGACACAGGAAACAGGAAACAGTTCCCATTCTCAGAAACATTCATGATGTTGGTGAGAGATACAGTGACAGACCATAATACATTGTGGAAAGCGCAATGAAAGAGTTGCAGGCATTAGAGGAAAGTGAGGCATGGTATACAATCTGGCCAGTGGGTNCTTTCTAGTTCCTCTTCACTTTCTGCCATAAGGGTGGTGTCATCTGCATATCTGAGATTATTGATGTTTCTCCCGGCAATCTTGATTCCAGCTGGTGCTTCTTCCAGCCCAGTGTTTCTCATGATGTACTCTGCATAGAAGTTAAATAAGCTGGGTGACAATATACAGCTTTGACGCACTATTTTTCCTATTGGGAACGGGTCTGCTGTTTCATGTCCACTTCTAACTGTTGCTTCCTGACCTGCACATAGGTTTCTCAAGAGGCACATCAGGTCGTCTGGTATTCCCGTCTCTCAGAATTTTCCACAGTTTATTGTGATCACCACAGTCAAAGTCTTTGTAATAGTCAATAAAGCAGAAATAGATGTTTTTTCTGGAACTCTGTTAATTTTTTGATGATCCAGCAGATGTTGGCAATTTGATCTCTGGTTCCTCTGCCTTTTCTAAAACCAGCTTGAAATCTGGAAGTTCATGGTTCATGGGAGGAGCTACCCCATGTTCGAGGTCAGGGACAGCAGCCAAGAGGAGCTTACCCCCTGCCTGAATTACATAGGAACAGTGAATTTCCAAGTGTTGCTCAAGTCATGGTATCTTGCATGTACTTATCAGTGCACAAANGTTCATGGGAGGAGCTACCCCATGTTCGAGGTCAGGGACAGCAGCCAAGAGGAGCTTACCCCCTGCCTGAATTACATAGGAACAGTGAATTTCCAAGTGTTGCTCAAGTCATGGTATCTTGCATGTACTTATCAGTGCACAAAACTTCACCTCTGTGCCATCTGATTCATTATTTGTTTTCTTCTACATTTCACTCAGTACTTGAGAAGTTAAAAAAAATTGACTTTCACTTGCAGTTCTTTTACTCTTATAGAAACCCAAAGCTCTACTCATTGATCTGCTGATTTTTCTGTTGTTCAGTCACTCAGTCTATCCGATCCTTTGCAAACCCATGGACTGCTGTACACCAGGCTTCGGTGTCCTTCACCATCACCCAGAAGTTGCTCAAACTCATGTCCACTGAGTCAGTGATGCCATCCAAACATCTTGTCCTCTGTCATTCCCTTATTCTCCTGCCTTTAATCTTTCCCAGCATTACTCATTTCTAGCAAATTCAAATTATGGGTTCACCATGAATCTTTTTTCCCTTTGAAATCCATTCAAGTACTGTGATTTATCTTTAAGGATATGGACAAGGAAGTTTTCCTTCCTTCTTCTCCTTACTGGCCCCTGAATTTAGCACAAAGGAAAATATAACTTTCTACTGTCATACCCAGTTGTGGATGGGACTGGTGTTAGAAGCAAGGTCTGATGCTGTAAAGAGCAATATTGCATAGGAACCTAGAATGTTATGTCCATGAATCAAGGCAAATTGGAAGTGGTCAAACAGGAGATGACAAGAGTGAACATCGACATTCTAGGNGATGCCATCCAACCATCTCATCCTCTGTCACTCCCTTCTCCTGCCCTCAGTCTTTCCCAGCATCAGGGTCCTTTCCAGTGAGTCAGCTCTTCACATCAGGTGGGCAAAGTGTTGGAGCTTCAGCATTAGTCCTTCCGATAAATATTCAGGGTAATTTCCTTTAGGATTGACTGGTTTGATCTCCATGCTCTCCAAGAGATTCTCAAGAGTCTTCTCCAGCACCATACTTCAAAAGCATCAATTCTTTGGCACTCAGTCTTCTTTATGGTCCAACTCTCTCATTGGTATATGGCTATTGGAAAAGCCATACCTTTGACTATATGGCCCTTTATCAGCATAGTGAAGTTTATGCTTTTTAATACTCTGACTAGGTTTGTCATAGCTTTTCTTCCAAGGAGCAAGTGTGTTTAATTTCATGGCTGCAATCACCATCCTCAGTGATTTTGGATCCCAAGAAAATAAAGTCTGTCACTGTTTCCATTTTTTCCCTATCTATTTGCCCAAGGTTACAAAGTTAATAGATGGGAATTAGGGCTTGATCTCAGGTGGCCTACATCCAAAACTTTACCTTTTTAACCTGACGCTGCCTTCAGAACAGAGAAAAATCTTGTTACTCTTCCTTTCCCTTTCTTAATTTTTCTGTCCCCATATTTTAAAAGGGCTTCCCTTTCAGCTCAGCTGGTAAAGAATCTGCCTGCAATGCGGGGAGACTTGGGTTTGATCCCTGCGTTGGGAAGATCCCCTGGGGAAGGGAAAGACTACCCACTCCAGTATTCTGGCCTGGAGAATTCCATGGACTGTATAGTCCATAGGCTTGCAAAGAGTCAGATACAACTGAGTAACTTTCACTTTCATACTTAAAAAAATTTTTCACATTAAGTTTTGGTGACATGTAAAAATCTCACTGGGATTTGGTGCTGGTGAGAGATGCTTGATAAACAGCATTCTGTTGGTCCAGATTTTCACTTCTTAACTTCTTCTATTTCATCAGTTTCAGTAACCAATATTTGTTTTGATATTTAAGTGACCTTCAAGTGCAGACAAAAGTTGATGAATGACTCAAGGAGATTTTCGGTGCCTATCTTCTTAATCTGGACTGCTTGAGAGACCAGCTGACAGTTGTGATGACCCATCTTTCTAGATGTCATAGGAAGTTGTTGGGAAAAAAAAAAAATCATTTCCCTAAATCATCGGTAATTTGCATCGGGAGGCTGACTGTTTCTGCTTCTGACGAGGAAGGGTGCGCCAGGATCCTGATCGAGACTGGCGGCTGAATCGTGCTAGGATTTTTGTTTCCACTTCTCTTCCTGCCAGTTGCTATCTCCCTGGGATGAGTTCTTCCTGTGATCTTTGAGATTTCAAGAAGGAAATGGATAGCAGATTGCAGGCTATTATTACGGCAAGATCATTTCTCTTCGGCCACCAAACAGTTGTTCCCTGAGTCACTGAACCACTCTGTTCAGTGTCTGTCAAACTCAACTGCCTTTGAAATTTAGAGGAGAAAGTCTGTGTGTGCCAAAACCGAGGCCCTGAGTCACCCAGCGCCCCGCAGGAAGACAGCAATGAATCGGGTTGGAAGTAGTGCCAGGAACCACACCTTGCAGTTAGTGTGGACCTACATGGGCCTGTTCCACAGACATCTTTCCAGACATAAAATCTCATGTCCTCGCAGATAGGAGGTACCACTGTCTTTTCTCTCTGCTGTCTGCAAGGTTCCTCATTAGTGAATCATCTCCCGAAGTATCTTTTAACATGGATTGAGCCATGTACTAGGGAGATCATATTTCAAAATGTCTAAGGAAACTGCATTAGACATTACAGTTTATGAAACAAAACAGAGGGAGTTTGTATTGGGAAACATATAGGAAGACCTGAATTTGGACAGATCTACCTGGGCCCATTTGAAAACCAGAAAACTACTGTCCTTTTTCTCTTGTCAACTAGAGTTCTGCAATTATTCTATATAATTGTTATTTTTCTTTTCTTTTTGGAAGGAGTCTCCTGCTGAAGAAAGAATCTAAAGAGATGCCTAAGTTCCAGGGGATTTTCCTCTAAGACTAATAACATCAAGATAGCTTTGATTTTATTTATTTATATTCATTATTTTTTTCCACAAGAGAAATATATATCATCTTCAGAGATCTTGGGTTAGAATTTTTTATTTCACTTTTGCTGGTTGAAGATGAATGTCAAACCCTGATGCTGTATTTTTGCTTATTTCATGAAGAATTTCAGATGGTGCTTGACAACTGATACCTCCTATAAAACCAACAAATACTGTCATACACCGTGTCTATTAACGATATCTTCCAAGTGTCATTTCACCAAGTAAAGAATTTGAACCACCTCACGCTATACATTTTTGGTTAAATATTTGAGAGCTCTTATTTTGAAAGTCACCCACAGTAATTAATAGCCAAGTCAAAAAACTTAAAATTTTGGGTCTGTTTCTACATTTATACTCCATCTTCTCCCTCTTTAAGTTCTTCTGGAAACAAAACAGAGTATCCCTCTTCCAGCAAACCACTTTCAAAATTCCATGTAAGAAAATACCAAACTTGAAATTATGAAACATCACCTTCAGTTTCTGAGGATTCCGGAACTAGAACTCAACCAGAAACTTTATAATTTAGGACTTGAGAGCCTAGAACATTAACGTCTGAGTTGGAATGGTATTGGCTCCAAGGTTAAAAATAGAGGACCACAGTTTTATTGCCTGTGGTTATGACATACTCCCCATGAATACCAGTAGGGCTCAAACGTGTCCTGAAGGCAGCCAAAGGGTAAATAAATTAACTGAAATGACTCAGAAAGCACCGAGGGGGCCGAAGTGTGTAGTTGTAATGAGGGACTTTGTTCTGGAGAACAACCCCACTCAGAACTCAAGGAACAGAGCCTCAAAGAATTATAGCACTTGAATGAGTTTCATTTATAAGCTTTCTCCACAGACATGGAAAAGAATACACATATGATGACTTAAAGGGACTATTATTATGTCCGGAAGTTCTGGGCACTTACCAGACATTCAAGCCAATGCACTTTTCCTTTTAACCCAATAGAATACCTGAGTCGTGTGTACTAGAATATTTCCAAAAAATAGGGACTTTGCTGGCTGCTCAGTGGTTAAGACTTCACTCTTCCACTGCATGGGGCGCTGGTCCCATCCCTGGTGAAGGTACTAAGATCCCACATCCCGTGCGTGGCAAAAAAATAAAAAATAAAATTTTAACAATAGATAAAATAAAAAGACTAAAATGCGTTGATGTAAAGACTGAGATTTTCTTCAATCCCTCTTGCCAGTTTACTGCTTGTAATAGCTTCCTGCTATGGCAATGTGCTACTACTGAAGCTTATCTTTGTAGAATATTTTTTTCTCAGTGATTTTTCTGCACTTAACCTGGCTGCATTTTTCTGTGCCAGGACAAGGCCTGGTTGTCCATTGTCTTTCATGAAGGCATCTATGGAAGGTTTTGAAGTCCACTGGTTAAGAGGAAAAAGTGCTTTCGTGTTTGATCAGTGTGTAAGCAAAGGGTGGTTGGAAACAATGCTGCATCACACTCAAAACAGCTGCATTGGCAAACAAAGTGAGAGGCCTCCACCATAGGCTTTGAAGTCCCAAACCTGGGTTCTGGCGTTGGCTGCAGTCAAGGGTACACCTCTCAGTGACTCTTAGCTTCACTTACTTTTTGGTTAAATACCAACATTCATCGAGCATTTACTATATACTAAGCACTTTCAGTCATTTAAACCTCACAACAATCCTGTGGAGTAAGCATTATTTTCACCCCCATTTTACAGATAAGTAAACTGAGGCTCAGAACGTCTTTGAAGCTTGTTCAGAGTTACACAGCTTAGAAGACTAAGAAGACCAACATTCAAATTCTCCTCAGTCTCATTTCAGAGTCTGAGCTTTTAGTTACCCTGAAATGGGTCTAATAACAGCACTGTTATTGATGGTGTGAGGATCAAAAAAGATAATGTTTGTAAAAGCACCGAATTCATATACACATGGGAGGTATTAAAATTGTTAGAATGAGGTCATTTAAGAAAAGGGAAAACTAAGAAATAGTTATATGACATGGTTATGGAAAAATACTTTCAAATGTATAAACCAGAGCTTACTTGTTCCTTGTAAACCAGCTTAGAATTTCCTGACACGTTATGTTTCTTGACAGTACCCCATCAAAATATGAAATGTGATATGTTACATAAATCAGGTATAATGAAGGACCATTTCACTTTATTTTTTGTTTTGTTTTTTACTTTAAATTTATTTTTTAATTGAAGGATAATTGCTTTATAGTATTGTTGGTTTCTGCCAAACAGACCATTCCACTTTAGGTTGTATCTGTTTTTGAAAGCTGGGCAAGCTGAAAGACAAAGAGAAGCAACTCCGATCCATTGTTAACTCCGAGTCAAGCTGCACTGGTTTGCTATTTTATTTAAGTTATGAACACATTTGCACAGAAATTCAGCTCAGACACCCAGGAATAATAACATAGGTTACCAGTATTCTAAAAAGTATTATTTGTTGCTTATAGGACAAAAGAGGATCAGAGTCTATGAGATGAAGACATAATGTTCCTTAAATCACCACCACAATCCCAAGTTCTTTTACTTTCAAATAGAAATTTAAAAGGACCTCAACAAGCAGTAAATTTAGAAACACAGTGATCAAGATGTTTTGTAGACGGATAGTTAAAAACAACCCAAACAAACAACAACACAAACCCCCGAGGATATTGAACAGATTTATTTGGGTTCCATATGCTCTTTCTCAGAAATATATAAAAGCCAAGTGTTTGGACCCCAAAGCCAAAATGTACTTTCCCCTCCATGGGATCTGTAGGTTCCTCAGATTCACAAAGAACTCTGCTTTTGCTGCATGAACCTGTCTTCTGTGGTTAGAACAGGTGCTGTATGAGATGGAAGAGAAGGCTCAGACCCTGTTCCTTCCTTCTCTGGGTCAGGAACTCATCAAGAACCCTTCAGCCATCAATAGGACAGTGATCGTCAGTAGGACATGGCCCAACTGGATGGAGTTTCTTGTGCGAACCACTTCTTAGAGTCCAGCAGCTGGCTTGCCTTTTCCTAGCTCCCATAGCACTGATGGAATTGATTAAAGTGATTGGTTATTTTAGGGTTATGCAGACAGACATGAGTGTAGAATAATGGGTAGATCAAGAGTAAAGGAAATGTGGTAACACATAATGAAAACCCTCGTTACCAGATACTGCACCCTTTGGGGAGCCAAGGACTGAAAATTTAGAATTCGTCTTTATTATCCCTTATAAATAATTTTTTCCAAATTCTTAAGCTTTTGATGGTAACAGTAATTCCCCACCTTTTTAGTAGGGGATATTTTACCTGATAGATGTCCTTTTTTTCTGAATTATGAGTCCATAGATAGAAAATATCTTTCAGAGCTATAAATTTACATCATAGTTAGTGCATGTCTAATAATTCATTTTTATTGAAAAGAATAGCAATTTATGAAATTGGAGCTACACCAGAAAATCCACACTGAATGGTTTCCATCCTTATGGGTTATCCTAGGTAATCTGCTGGCTTATAAAGGTTTCCCTTCTGAAAATCAAAGGTTTAGTTGAGCCACAGCACCAGTTATGTAGCTGGTGCTGCAATCTTACTCGTTTAGTCCAAAAATAGGAAAGGGTTTGCACCCTAAACAATTTGAAGTGGTTGCATGAGCTCTGTCCTTGGAGAAGGTAAACCAGAGATGGGTTATCCTAGGAGGAAGAAACAGGATGAGGTAACTGAATGCCCTGTACAGTGTTTGAGGGACAGGGAATTTTACACTCTTACTGTTTTAATCCCTATTGAACCCTGTTAACTTCTCAGAGCCCTTGGCCACCAACTAAACTTTTATTATCTGAATTTGGAACTTCACTTTCATTCTATCAGTGAGAATACTGAAAATCCTTGTAGGATAAATAGAAGAGGATGTGTCATAAAGGAGGTGACCAGATTTTATAAATGAAAGATTTGCAACTAACTGATGGAATCTGCAATGTTTTGAAAAGGTGCTATTCCAGTCTTACAAGCCTCACGTTCTTTCACCTTAATTTTACTAGTTGATGCGCTTTGAAAAGAAAAGAGGGCAAGAATAAGGAACCATCATATGAGAAATGAAGACATGAATCCCCTTGAGAAAAAAATTTTTGGAGGAGAAAGGCTTATAAAAATTTATCTAGGTACACCCAAACCGAATGGCTTAATAAAGGACCATTTTGGAAAAGGCAGTCTCATGAATTTTAACATCAAGAGGGAATCAAACAGTTCTACAGGGTATGTGATTAAATCCTTTTCTGTTTTGAATATTTTTTTTCCTTTAGGTTAGCTCAATTTGTTTAATAGTGAATAGATGCTATTTGTGATGTCAAAGAGGTACTTTGTGGTTTCAACAATAACAGTAAGGAAAATTAATATTGCTAGAGTCATGTTTTAAGATCAACTGATTAACAAAATTCAAGGCCTTGTATGGTTTTTGGATCTTGTGGCTACAGCTTTACCTTCCAAGTTTTATTCTGAAGTGAGAGTATAATTTATTTTAAATGGCTGAAAATAAAGAATTCCATGCAAGGTCTTGTTTTATCAACATAGCAATAGCAATTGTTGGAGCTGTAAGCTGACATTCATTAGAACTTCTGAATCCATCATATTTTTAAAAATTTTATTTCTTTTTACTATTTTCTTTTTCAGTTTTATTGAGATATAACTGACATACAGCACTCTATAAGTTTAAGGTGCACAGCATAATAACTTGACCTACATACACTGAAAAATTATTAAGTTCAATGACTATAATTATAAAAAATTTTTTTCCTTGTGATGAGAAATTTTAGGATTTATTCCTTTAACAACTTTCAAATATATTATACAGCAGTGTTAACTGTAGTCATTATGTTGTTCCTTACATCTCCAGTAATTATTTATNACAGTAAGTTCAATGACTATAATTATAAAAAATTTTTTTCCTTGTGATGAGAAATTTTAGGATTTATTCCTTTAACAACTTTCAAATATATTATACAGCAGTGTTAACTGTAGTCATTATGTTGTTCCTTACATCTCCAGTAATTATTTATCTTATAACTGGGAGGTTGTATCTATTAACCACCTTCATTCACTCACATTTTAAACTCCAGTCTATTAGCCATCTGAAAAAATGATGATTAAAGATTCAGATTTTTTTTTGCACATTCTTCAAACATGATTTTTTTAAAGTTGCCTATTTTTTATCTTATGAAATGACCCATAATGTTTTCTAATACAGGGTTTCAGCAACATGTAATCGAACAAATCTGTGTCTAACAAATCAAACCATTGCTACATCGTTTCCTTTCTCAAAAAAACTCGTTATCTCTAAAGAGTCTTTCAGCAATATGTTTTTAAAAACCACAAATACAGACTTTTTCCTTTTACATAAAAGAGTAAAAACACTTTCATTTGTTCATGAAAACTGGGTGGGGGAGGAGAGAGAATTTATATTTTCCTTCATTATCAGTGGTGCATGAAGAAGATCTGAGGCGAATTTTTAGGAAAAAAAAAAAACAGAAGAGACCCTGGTAAGTTTTAAAACCATATATATACACATATATGATGATATATATACATAGGATGAACTCTTAAAACTTCACAAGATTTCTGGAAGGCCTCAAATGCAAGCATTCAGTGAGGTTACACATGGAAGATAGTAAGAATTGCAACTCAAAATGCAGTCTCAAAAATTCACGATCCTTCCAAGCCTTATTCAATCTAGTTTCCTGTCTAGACTTGCAAATTGAACTGGAGAGTTGAAGCAATTATTCAGATAATTCAAAGGAAAAAAAATCCCCTCACTGAAAAAAAATTTTGAGGAGCCTAAACTATCTGAGTTGTTTGTCCTCACTGATCAATTCACCAGATAATTGTACTTCAGTCTGAGAATTTGAAAAGGGCCTTAAGATTTGAGTCAGTAAGAAATTTCGTGAGCATTTTTTTTTCTTGTGTGTTCAAACTCGACAAAATGTGTATAATTTATAGGAAAAGAAAGGGCGCTCTCGGAGAATCCTCTTTCAAGAAAACTGGAAGCTATTATAATGAGGGATAGAAAATCTTATATTTGTAATGACCCCCCTCCCTACTAAAAAGTTTTCTTAAGTCTAACCTTCTAAGTACCTTTCTTTTTCAGATGAGGTGACAAGATTTAACCAGAAGACAAAAGAAATTCATTAAGCTATCTTCAGCTGGATTCGATACCCTATAGTTACGTTTACACAGTATTTGTATATTCTTGTGAATTACACTTTAAATAAAGGAAGGAATTATAACCAGTGTTTAGTACACGTTAGCATTTTTATTGATAGATGCTAAAGTAACAGCCAAGCTTTGAAATTGTAAAGGTTCAGAAGTTCAAAAGTAATTGCATTGATCCAGTCAGATAAAGGTAGATAATATTAAAAAAAAATTCTTTTTAACACATTATAAATATACTTTAAAAATTTAAATAAAATGTTCACATAAAACTGAACTGGGCTGTAAATTTCAAAGTAAAAATTGAGTAGATTAATAGTCCATGAAATATATCAGATATTTAAATTATTTGAAATTTGAAACCCATTCATGCCAGAAATTACTACTGCAAAGGCCTGTGATACACCCTATTAGAAACTTAGAAGCATAATCTTTAAACTAGGAATAGTTAAATAAGTATTAAAAGGGAGCTTATTCTTTATCTCACTTTTTTCAAATATAGACTAATGGAATACATTCAACAGAATCACATTAACTCCGATACTGCTTTAAAGAAGGTTCAGGCACACACAAAATTTAAAAGACAGTTCTTCTACAAACAAAAACATTATCAAAACAATTATTCCAAATCATACATGAAATGGCTGTTGTCTGTTCACAAAAAGCCTAAACTTTATGAAGCTAGACTGATAACACAAAAAAAGAAAGCAAAACCAAAAATTAAAACTTCCTCAAATTTAACTTTTAGGATCTTCCGTTATAGTTTTGTCATATTTGAAGATTTTTTTCAAGATGGCATGATTAAATATTTCAAACTTTTTTTATAAAGCTTTTATAAAACCTATGGCAAATACTGGCCTTAATCACTAAATGTTAAACTAATAGTTACTGTTAAAATGATGTACATATTTTTTTTTATTTCATGTATTTTCAGAATTAAAGTAAAAATAGATAATTCTAAAATAATATGAAAAATTAAATTTTGTTTATTAACAATCAGTTTGGCAATTGTTTTTTAATTTAGAAAAAAAGAAGATAAGACTAAAATATGTTTTGTTGGGAATCATAGCTTAGAAATATGTTGAAAGCATGTAAGACATTTTATCATATGTTTACGTGAACCTTATTTTAAAGGAAAGAACCAAATTACAGAAAGACGATGTTATCCTTGTAAATTACATTGCTAGAATTTTTGCCAACTTGGAACATTTTTATGAAATCATAATTGATAACTATAGAAATTCACTGTCAACATAGTCCCTAAATCTGTCTTTAATAATTCAAAAAATATTTTAAAAGACCAAAATTAACAAGTTTGGACTAATAGTTAACATATGATACTGTTAAAAAGCAATATGATTTTGTATTTTCTTCCANTTTATGAAATCATAATTGATAACTATAGAAATTCACTGTCAACATAGTCCTGAAATCTGTCTTTAATAATTCAAAAAATATTTTAAAAGACCAAAATTAACAAGTTTGGACTAATAGTTAACATATGATACTGTTAAAAAGCAATATGATTTTGTATTTTCTTCCATAAGAAATCACTGGTAATTTCTAAATGTTAATACAAATTATTTTAAATTCATAAACCTTTTAGTTTAGGAATAACATTATTGTAAATATTGAAAACTCTTCCTCTGCTTTTAAAAATTTTAAATTCTTAATGTTTGAAATACTAATATTTGAAAGGAAGATGAGATAACTTCATTAAAGTTTTATTTCTATGAAAACCAAGAAGTTGCCAAGCAAGTATTAACTGCTTAAGATTTTTTTAATTTCAAGTTTTGAAAAACTGAAATTAAAAAAACTCTGCATTATATCTANAATAGGTACCAACCGAGCTCCTTTCGACCCATTCAGTAAAAGGAGACTATTAATACTGGGAAACAATAAGGTTCCATATCAGGAGACTGAATGAAAAACAAAAAAAAATGAGTTTTTCCCTCTCTTCTTCCCCCTTCCTTTCTTTCATTGTAAGAATTGTTCTCTGTTAAACCCTGAGCTGCTCTGCTCTATGGTACCCTGCAATGAGCTATGGATTCTCAGAGAAGTGAACTACCTTATCACTGTTTGATGGAGAGCTCAGCCTGCAGGGATCCTGCCACTTTCCCAAGGCGTGGTTTGGACTGCGTCTTGGGTAGCCTCTGTGTCTACAGCCCGCGTCCTGTGCTCCCTTCCCATCTCTCCGTCTCACCATCCCGGGGGCTGGAGAGCGATCGGGAGGCAGTGGTTGGTCACTCCACAGCATGGTGCTGGGGCTGGCTGGGTGTGCGAGGGGCTGGGAAGTGAGAAAGAAGGGATGAAGAAAACGACCAGAGCTTTCCCTTCTTCTGAGAGGTTGTCCGAAAGTACGATTCTTCCTCCTCTTTTAGTTTTGCTAGCTGTTCTCTATTATGTCCCTGGCAGTTCCTTGTTTTGAGCTCTTTGCCTCTACTGAAGAAGATAAACAGTTCGGAAAGCTGTGTGACCTGGGTAAGTCATTTTACCTCTCTCATCTTTCTCTGTAGAGAGAAAAAATTGAATTAGATGATCTTTAAGGACCCTTTCAACTTCAAAGACCAATGTCTTATTACCAGGGATGCAGTGAGAATTAGTAACACTTTTTAGATGAGTAAATGACGCGGACATCCTGTTTCTTGGACATGATGTAAAGGTGGCATAATATAAGATTACTTATACTGCAAACTTCACTTAGTAACTCTGTGCAGGGGAAAAAACTATCTTTTTTGTGAGGCCATTAATGTTTTTTGATGTGTGTTTTAAGGCTGCTTCTTGTAACATCCCATTGAATGAGGTTAGGAAGGTGTCGACTGTGCTGACCCCAGGGGTAAGGATGGACGCACAGCCTGTCTGTCCATCCGCATATGTGCTGAGTGGCTCTGCAGACAATGTCACTGGTCAGGGACCGATGTCTGCGTTTTTAGATCTCCTTAGGTCCTTTACAGCATTTTTTTTTAAACTTCTCACATAGTTTCCATTTTTCTTGCCTTTAAATTCAGACGAGTGGTAAGGGGAGATAGCCAACTATTAAGTGATTTATTTTTCTGGAAAGATTTTTATGACTAAAGGAAAAAATAGAAGATTGCCTTTGGATTCTGGTTTCCCATACTGTCTGTTGGTCCCATTTTTGGTAGCAGATCACTTTGATTTCCTCCACCTAAATTATCATATCAAAAGTAAACATTTCCACACATATATTTTTGTAAATGTACACGTAGAAATATTGGCATGTCTTTTTTTTTTTCTTGTTGGTTATCTATTTTATTTTTGGCGTGTCTTTTAGAATGAGGTTCTTGGGGAGAAGGCACGTGGCTGAGTGTTGCTGAGCATGCCTTACTCAATTTTGATACTGTCAGTAAATCTTTTCTACTTCATATTTTTGCTGTAGTTCCTTTATTATAAAAGAAAAAAGAGAGAGAAAGTATAATATGGTACACTTTGGTTACAGGGAAGGGGAAGGTATTTTTATCTTTTCCTCACCCAGTTTTACCTCCGAGAACAAACTAAAATTTGTACTTCCTTAACATTCGGTCATAGGTAAACCAAAAGAAAAAAAAAAACGAATTTAAAAAGAATAAGAGAACAACATTTTTAAGGTGGCTTTGTGGCTTCAGGGAGAAGGGGAAGATGCCAAAGGTAAAGGCTGAGAAAGGATTAGCTGTTGCAAGCAATGCAAGCAATTTTCACCGAGAATAGCGTGGAAGAACAGCCTTCAAGTGTTGGAGCTTGCAAAACCCTGACTGACCATCTTTGTTTGCGTGAGTTCTTGAGAAACAAAGATATATAGATATGGATAAAAGACGTAATCATTTCTAGAAAAACAAATAGTTTGCTGATGGTAGAGAAAAGATAAACTTAGGTAGGTTACTTATTTTCTTTATTCTTCTATGTCCTACAAAAGAGGTCTTTTGCCCTAGTCTTTATGACAAAGCACAACTCAAAATTTATGTCAAGTTAATTTCCAGTCTCCTTCCTGAACCCTTCAAAAAACCTGTTTATTCCTCACTCCAAGAAAATCCAAATAATCCAGTTGTTCCATCCCCCTCATGGATTATTATAATTCTACTTTTACTGAATTAACCAAGTAACTGAAGGAAAAGTGAATTTTTTCCTCTGAATTTCAGTGAATTTGACTGTATAGAAAATTATCACCTTAGCATCTTGTGTGGATGGGGCTATACAGACCTATAGTGAATGATCAGGCAAAATAAGCTTAAGCTATGTCACTATATTCAGGGTTTATGGCCCCTTGTCCCACTCCCTTTGCTCACCAGTGTCCACTGATTATAGAGGGGAGATGTCTATTTGAAATTTCACAGAATCATTTATCCAGTTCTCATCAGTGTTTGATGTAACGTGACATTGCCATCAGACAAAGGGAGATTAGATGGTGTGTGATGGTTGGTCAGATAAAAGGTGTGGAGCAGTCAGGGTAGGCATTGCTTTCCTAGCACAACTGGTTGGAATTAGCCTGTTTAGAGAGGGCTTTTAATTAAGAACGTATACACTTTCACTGATGACAGAATAAAGACTTAAAAGATATTATCAAGAAAATTATATTTCAAGTAGAGAAATTAGAATATGGCCTGGGTAATAGGGAGTTATTGTTATTTTGGTGGGAGTGATAATGGTATTCTGATTATGTGGGAAAATATCCTTACTTTTTAGATGAACACAGTGAAGTATTTGGGAGTTAAATGCCACAATGTCTGTAATTTCCTTTAGAGTACCTCAGTAAATAAAAAAGGGAGATGAAGCAAATAATAATTAAATGTTAATAGCTATTTAAATAGAAATGATGTATGCATGCATATTTCTTATACTATTTCTACTTTTCTTTGAAATTTTCCATAATAAATAATTAGAACCTCCCCCCAAATAAAACTCCTTTAGGGATTCACTATTTTGATGCCAAAAATACCACACATTTGATAAAATAAAATTTCATTGAGATAATATTTTTGTGCACGTACAAGAGGGAATCATAGACTCAGAATTTCTCTGGTCTAAGGGCAGATTTAAAGTTCTTGGTGATGCTTTAGTTATTAAGAATATGATTAGCAAGACATAAATTGGCATAAAAAGAAAATCCTGTACAAAAATATTATTTAATGTTTTTTAAATGCATTTAAAATCTTATAATTGAAACTATAAGAAAAGCCCAATAGACACTAAAAAATGAAGACGTGTTCATTTCTACTTACTTGAGCTAACTGATGAAAAGTTAGGTTTCTGACCTTGGGGCAAGGTGGAATGTTGCTTGAAGAAGGTCACAGAAATAAAACTTGGATTCTCAGAAAAGAACTTGAGAGGAAATCAAGGTAGTCAACATCACCATATAAGCTAACTGCAAATCTGATGTTGATAATATACATTATGAAATTACAAATTGTATCAAGATATTTTAATTGTCTTTGGAATTGCCAGATTTATGTACTTCTTTAAAATGTTTCTTTTACTTTTTGAATAGTAATTACCACAATAGCTATGTTGTAACCAAGTAATGTAGCACTTTTATGGTATATTAGTATAGCATTTGTTTCTCACAAAATATGTGTGTTTATTTATTGCCATGAGGACACAAACAGAAAATATAACTCTAGTAGTGAAGGGATTGTTTCTACGTAAAATTCTAGAGTGCACAGCTTAGCTTCACCTGTGTTGATGTCAAGCTCTTTGATTCTTTGCTGTACACAAATGCATGATGGAAACTACTGTTACCATATTTAATATGTCACACTGATTTAAAGATAATAAATAGCCCCAGTTTTGTTTATACAGGTAAGGAGATCTTTCCTTTTGAACACCTTTTATCTTTTTTTTCAGTTAACACATATAAAATGGGCTCATTTTCAAGTATAGGGCTTCTGTGAAAAATACATTTCATCAAATCAGTATCGCCATTTGAAAAAACTTTAAACCTGTATTCAACATGGAAAGGCCGCTTTTAATAGATGTGAAGGGTCTGGTAATCTTGCTCTTCCCAAAACAATCACTGCCGACTTGCAGGTTAACAAAGCTCAGCTGTGCATCAGAAGATGAAGACAGGCAAATCTAGACTTGTTGATTCCCCGGAATTTGCTTTTTAGCAAGAGCAGTGTGGTTCAATAGATAAAGTCCTGGACTAAGAAACACGGGACATGGGATATTTTAAAATCTTAAAATTTGTGTCTTTTAAGTTAGCCTTGCATTAGTAAATAGTATTTAGAAAAGGAAGAAGAAAAAGCGGGTGTGTTACTCCTGGGTTCCAGTCCTAGAATTTTCCTCTGACTTCTGAACTTACTGTGTTCATTAGCAAATTGAGAGCTCACCCATTAATAACTGCTGACGTCTTCTCAAACTATTTACTCTGTGCCGGGCACTGTTTTGAGTGCTTTACATTAAATTTCTTTAATTCTCACAATCTTAAAGGAGATACTCTGATTATGGCTAATTCATCAATTAAGAGATTACATATTCTGAGGTAATCAAGTGCTGGGTAATCAGAGGATTTTAGAGGTGGGAGGGCCCATGGAAATAATTTAAGCAGAGAGGCAGTGCATCATGGTGGTTAAGGATACAAACTCTGAAAAAAAAAAAAAAAAGATACAAACTCTGTCTCTATAATGCATGGTTTTCAAACTTGGATCCTTCACTCCATAGGGATACATCTTGGGTTAAAACTTCACCTTTGTCTGCCTCAATTTCCTCATGGGGATGATAATAAGTCTGCACTAGAAGATTGATAAATTAAATGACCAGTGTTTAGTCATCTGCCATCTAGGAAACCGTGATAAATGGTATAGATGAGGAGGCTGAGGCTGTCATCAGTAGGGTAAGTAAACACTATTGTTTTACTTAGAAGAATGTGTTACAGAGTTATTAAGAGATCCTCAATTAGGTCAGAAAAAGACTGCTGGTAGCAGTGATGGTCTTGATGGGAAGGATGGCATTATCAATGATACAGAAGATTTCTTAGAGAAAGAAAATAAATAGTTTGAAGAAGCAAATTGAAGAGGGGACTGTTAGCCTAGAAAGGCAGGAAAAAATGTGTGTTATATTGTAATTGAGCAAAAAGTTGACAGAAACACAGGAACAGCAGGAACACAGAAATGAGGCCCCAGTTTGGGTGCTCATATGGAGTGAGTCCAGTTTCTCTGGATCATCACAGACACATATAGAAATGTTAGAGCTAAATGGGACCTTGGAGAGTGTCCTGTACAACCCCCTCATTTTACATTTCTATGATAACAGAGTTTGGAGAAATTGGCCGGGATTACATGACAGTGATGCCAGGGAAATTTGTGGTATGTTTAAGAGAGATTTCAAGTAAGGATGAAGGCAAAGAGAGAGGAAGTTTCTTGAGTTTTAAAGTGATACCCAGGTAGGAGAGCAGAGTAGAGAAGACAGTGAATTTTCCCAAATTTTTAAAAAGGGAGAGAAGGAGGAAAAGAGAGAACTCCAGTTTTATGCTAAATGGTGTTCCATTGGATTTGTGATTAATGTATAAAAGTCCATGATAAAGAAAAGTCTTTTTTTTTAAAATTATTTCTAGGAACTTGGCTTCTAAAATGAAAAGGAAGTTTGGGGGAGAGTCTGGCAGTGCCGATGGTTCCAGCAGATGAAGAATCAACCCCATTTGCAGCTGGTGTTGAAACTGGTAAGCAGTTAATCTGTTACTGTTTAGGATGAATATATCTTGGCTTTTTTTTTTTTATCACTTTTAACTAAGTTTAAGCTTAGTGCTTTCTTTTAAATAATGAAGAATCTCAACAGGATTGAATGAGTCAGATTAATTTGGCGTGGAGTTCTGAACAAGGGAGGGGACAGAAATCCTCCTAAACACTAACAATGCTTTGCTGAGTTTCCGTTGCAAGTCACTGAGCCAGTGTTGGGTGGAGGGAGTTTCTCTAAGGGGTTTAAAGGCTCCTCACTGCGCTTGTTCCCCAGTTACAAAAGCATAGGGTTAGTGAGTGAGGCCTGGTTTGTCTGTTTACATGGAGAAAAAGCCAACAGCACTGTGCGTTAGTCGCTCAGTCATGTCCGACTCCTTGCAACCCCATGACTGTGGCCCCCCAGGCTCCTCTGTCCATGCGATCCTCCGAGCAGGAAGACTGGAGTGGGTTGCCATGCCCTCCTCCGGGGGTCTTCCAGACCCAGGAATCATCCTTTACCATCTGAGTCACCAGGGAAGCCCAACAGTACTGAGGGTGAAGCAAAGATTTTTATGGCTCTGAACCCACTTGTATTCTTTTTCATAAAAAGCATTTATCTATCATGTCAATATCTTAGTAAGATGCTTTTAGTCTGGCTTTTATTATTATTATTAAAGAAAGAAAAACTTTACTGTTATTTCTGGCCATATCACTGCCTGCACTGGTATAGGGTTTGGAGATTTTGGAGGCTGTCCATTTCATTCCCTCAAGCTCACCCAACGCCACAACCCACCTCCATTGCTGGGATGCTTCAGGAAAATGGAGTTGAGGAATAGACACCGGGTTAGCTTAAGTCCCTCTGCTTTTGGCCTGTTGATTCTGCCTTCACTGGCTACTCCCACATCAGCATCGGTTTGGTGTTCTGAGTCAGAGAATGAAGTTGGAGGTAAAGAAACTGAGGCATGGTGTAGTTGTATGCTTATTTTCAATCCCTCAGGAGCATATGACAGGCAAACTGAGAGGCGGAACTCAAGTGTCTAGTCTGGGTGGAAACCTTGGAGGTCAACGTGGCTTCCGTCCTAGAAACTGGTTGAGTCTATGAGTGGCCAACTATCCTACCTTCAAAAGAAACTTTTGCTTTGGGTAAGCAAATTATACCACAGAGTTCACATCCTTTGAAAATAATGCCTTAAGAAATCAAAGATAGCCTAGGGTCACATAAGGAAAGGAAGTTTTTAGTGCTCGTGCATGTGAACTTTTAAACCTGTACAGTATCAAGGGAGTTTGAGCAAGATTCTTTCAGTGATGAGAATAGTTATATCTGTGGTTGGCATTCTTTCTTGTGGATCTAACTCACCTGAGCTCTCCAACTTGATTCATCCATATGTGAATCCCACATGGGACATCCTGGTGAAGAACAAGAAATTTCTATCTGGCTAATGAAAGCCCACAGGTCTCTAGTGGGAAGTGCACTTATTTGTATTTTTTGTATTTAGTGTATGAAGTGGTACCATCAGCCAGACTGTGAAACATGCATCATAATGCAAGAGAGAAAATTAGAATATGCCCTCAAATGTTGGGGAAATAAATATTAGACAAATTGTGTTGGTGTTTGAAAAAAAAAAAAAGCTAAGTTAGAGTATGGTAGACTCTTACAGAAGGAAGACTTAGAAATCAGATCTAGGAAAAGAATTTCAAGGGAGAAACAGCATAATTAATACTTAATTTGAAGTATTAATAGTAGATCCTTCTGTGAAATTAAAGGGAAATGTAAGGAATCTGAAAATTTTCCAAGAAGAAGGTAATTTTTCTTTGGAGAAAAGGCGTGATGTGAGTTAATGAATGTAATCCTGAATTAAAGTGGAGAAAAAATTATCAGCACAGAGAGGAAGAGGGAGGAGCAGGATAATTGTTTTTAAAAATTCAGCCTAGATCCTACTCTGTCTTAAAGTATTAGTATTTTTACCTTAGAGTTTGTAGTGTTTTACACATCTCTTTTTGCGGAAATTGATTTGTAGTTAGAAAAAGCCTTTTGAAAGTTAGAAAGTTTAGAGTCTGGATTTTTTTCTTTCACATACTGATTTGACATTTAGACTATAGAAAATATATATAAAGGAGGCATTATTATGTATTAGAAAAATCTTAAAATACATAAAGATAGTTAATGGCTTCAATATATTGAAAGGGTATTAAAACTACTGAGCCATATACATAAAAACAAGATATATCAGTGGCAGAATAACAGAACAAGTAAGGATAAGAAACTACTACCTTGTGATGGTTCTGTGATAAAATTTAAACAGTAAAACAGGATGACATTTTAATTGACAGCATCTATTTAATTAAATTATATTTAGGCCTTGCTGTCTAAAATTATGACTAAAAAGATTCAAACAGCCATCATCCTATTATGATTTTTTTACAGAGTAGAAAGTGATCTTATTCATTAACCTGTATCTTTTTCATTTCCATAGGAAAATCTAAAAAGTTTTATCTCCCGATGAACTATGAAGATTCTTTTTAGGCGTGAAACGTATCATCTTTAGGTAAGGAAACCTTTTCCATCGTTTATCCATCTGTTGAAGAGATAGCATTTCAATTAGAGAAAAGAAGTAACATATACTTAAGCTTTGCTTATCCTAAATGATGCCAAACATTATGAAGAGGAGAGAAAGCAAGCTTTCTTAAATTAAATAAAGTAGTTGGAAAACTTTGATTTTAAAAGACCAATTTCCCGGAAAAAAAGGAGACCTTTTTTTTTGCACTTTCTCACAGACTGACATGATAATAGAATTCCCATCATTCCAGCTTTCCTAAGTATTTAGAGATAAAGTTAAAATTATATTTAGAACAGTCAGAAACTAGAGATTTTTCAGACAAGTAGAATATTCCTAAACATAGATGTAAACGTATATGGAAATAAAAAGTAGACTATTTTGATAAATTTGAAAGACTGGTCACTGTTTTAAAAGCAGGCCAATGAATTAAAGTTAATTAAGGTGTGAGAGAGAAGCTTAAATTCTGGGAAAGATTGCTACCCTACAAAATATTGCTNTGTAAACGTATATGGAAATAAAAAGTAGACTATTTTGATAAATTTGAAAGACTGGTCACTGTTTTAAAAGCAGGCCAATGAATTAAAGTTAATTAAGGTGTGAGAGAGAAGCTTAAATTCTGGGAAAGATTGCTACCCTACAAAATATTGCTTTGTAGGGTCTTAACATAAATATAAACAATTACTTTAAATCGGGCAAGAACTTGTCCTTTGTGTGTGACCTCTTTTCAGTTTTTGCTTGTGTAATACTGATAGTGTCAGAGAAGAAAAGACAGACTAACTTTTTGAGCATAATAGAATATTAGCAGCTCATTCTATTTTGGGGAGAAATTCTATTAGTGCAGTTTACTTGTATGAACTGTATAAATTACATATATGAACATCAGATGTTTTAAGGTAGATAAACTAAAAATGCAATTAAAATGTCTAAATATTGAGAGATGCTTCGAAGTATTTTACGGGTTAAAAGAATAAAAGAAGTAGTTACTGAAATTATATATAGAATTTGTTGTAAGATCTGCAATCTGTACATTCTAGCTTTGCCACCAATACCACATTTGGAAAAAGAAATAGATTGCAATGTTTGATGTCTATTAACCTATATTCTCAAGAATAAACAAGATTTCTCCTAATTTTAAATAGGTTAATATAGTTACATGGGAATATTTTTAAAATCACAGTATAGAGATTTAGGATTTTAAGAAATATACGTAAAAAAATTCATGTGAAAAAACAGAACCTAAAAATTTTGGGAGAAAAATACTAAATTTTTGGTATGAATTTGAAGAATTTATTTCTAGAATATATTTGTTTCCTCCTTAAGAAGAAACTCATGTTAATATTAAGTATATAGGTTAAGACTTACTTAAATTACTTAATTAGGATATACTAAACTGCTAAGTTATTTTTAAAAGANTTGGTATGAATTTGAAGAATTTATTTCTAGAATATATTTGTTTCCTCCTTAAGAAGAAACTCATGTTAATATTAAGTATATAGGTTAAGACTTACTTAAATTACTTAATTAGGATATACTAAACTGCTAAGTTATTTTTAAAAGAAGAATTATGGTAACCTGAAAAAAACCAAAATTACTTTTATTGTAATCTTTAAATGCATCTTTCAAATGTATCAATTTTCAAATCTCATATTTTAAAGGATGAAAGAAAAGAAAAAAATGACTAATTTCCTAATGGAAAATATGACCTCATAGCACTGAGAAGAAAGTTGTAAGCATGTAATACATATAAGAGGAGATAAGTTTCATTTCTGACTTGATTTTGAGTCTTTCTTATGAATCATATATTTTAACATCAGGAGAGTAATATATAAAATATGCGTTAAATTCTTATGGTCTGGCAGCTATTAAAAATAGGAGAAAAAAAATGCAACTTCTTCTAGCTAAATTCTAACTAAAGTGTTAAGTGAAAATTAGAAAAATACAGAGGCTAAAATAGTATAATGAACTAAACTTCAAAATATCTATGTATGTATAATTTTTTATGTCTTGGTATGTAGCATTTATCTCAGTTGTTAATGAAATGACATAGTGTAACATGAGTGAAAAAAATAAATGGAGAAGTATTTTCTCATTGCAGTTTACTAGATCAAAACCTTTACTAAGAAGCTAAATGTAACATGAAGAGACACGTTTAAACTAGAATATTGTAGAATAGTTTTGCTGAGGACCTATCTTAACAACAAGGCTTCGGATTTTTGTTTATGTATTAGGATTTCTGAGTTTTATGATTCGAAATTCATGATAGATTTTGAATGCCCTTTCAAATGGCAAAATGTTTCAATGAAAAAATCAGATATTGTGTACATTTTATTTTATATTTGAGTATGAGAAAAATGGCAGATACTTTAGGGGAATTCTAGTTGTTGTTTTACTGCATGCATCAAATACCAAGCAGCTATTTTGTCTGTCAGTCAGTTACAGGTCTGAGTAAGTTCCTTTGTGTTAACTACAGCTTAGGCATTTAATTAATATTGATAATACAGTAATCTCTACATGTGATTGTCATTTTTTTCTGAAATTATGGGCAATATACTTAAAAGAAATGTATTTTAAACCTCATTTCTAAGTAAAATGGGAAGACTTTAAAGGAGTTTTTTCGTGAGTAAAAGATTTGCTGTACAATTTTCTGAAAGAATGAAATCTTCGTTTATTTTTCAAATTATATTAAAATGTTCCTTTCCCTGTTGTTTGCTGATATTTAAAAGTCAGAAAGAAATAAAGCAACGGTTTATGCTATATCTGGTTATCCATATAGAAAAGGGAAAGCGAAGTATGTTGGCATATAAGGTTTTCCCTTAAAAAAATTACCTTGAAATTTAAAAGATATATTGCCCACAACTAATTTGTCTTATTAGGACTTATTTAGACTTGCATGAATTTTCTTAGTCAAATATTTGAGGAAATTCGTCTTTATAAACTAGAGAGATGTAGAACATTATGGTCAGTTATAGGCTAGTCTTTTTTTTTGTTGCTTCCCAGAACTTAGGAAGCAGGTTTTAAACTAATAAAGTTGAGTACCAAAACCTCTAGGCTATAATAATTTATAAAAATGCCAGAAAGTTATAGCGAAGGAGAAGATTAATTGAAGTTAAGTGTCCCCTTGATTGACAAAACATTGGGCACTGTGAGGAGAGCTCTGGAGATAACAAAAAGTTCTCTGTCAGGGATGATTTTTCTGGGCAGTTGGCGTTGTTTGTGTGATAAAAGAAGGCGCTGAGATAGTATAACTGAGCGGCTTGACAAAACTTCCAAAGTTAGTTTCAGATTGTGAAGGTAAAAGTAGGTGCAACAACTAGCAGTTGGGATGGGCAGGAGAGCAGGATTCGTCAGTCCCAGCGCCACGACAGGGTTAACCATGGCGCCGCCCGGTGCACTCTGGGAGTTGTAGGCCGGAGGCATTGTGGGAGTTGTCGTAAAAGTTCGCTTTTTCGCTGTGATGGCCGCCGCCAAGGCAGGAGTTTGGCGTTTCTGCTGTTCCGGACGGCTTGGGGGGCTGTCTGTATCGTTAGAAGGCCCCCAGCAGCCCCCAGGTTGCCAAGGGCCTGTTAGTTGTGTGTTTGGGAGGTGGGAGAGCGGCCTGACGGGTTAATTTGGTGGCCTGCTGTCGTTAGATTGGCCAGGGGGGCCTCTGGCGGCCACCGGCTCTGTGAGGGGGCCCCAGCTTGTAGGACCCTGGCCGTTTGGCTTTCTGCCTTTGGAATTTCGCTGTGGCTAGCGCCTGAGAGCTTTAGAGTCGGCTTTATTTTGTTGCGCCTTGTGCCCTGCGTCCCTCCCGCCTCTCTTACAGCGTTCCACTCTGTCCTTGTACTCGTTGATGCTTACGACCCTGTTTGGGCTCGTTTTCGTGGGTCTGGTGGGATTTATGCACGAGCTGGGATTTTGGAGAGGGTGGACAACAGTAGCTTGAGTGCTGTCTCTTTTGTTTTAGGTGTAAGAAGTTGCAGGAGTTGTGAGTCTGTCGTTGGTGAGTGTGTGATTCACTTTCTCTTGCTTTTGGTGAACTTTGCCCTTGTTTGCTGATGCTGCGAGGCAGTGGTTGGCCGTTCCTGCTTCTGAAATGCTTTTCTGTTAGCTTGAATGTGTTGTTAAATCTGTGAAAGCTTCAGAGGAGTGTTTTACCATTGTTTGTAGTAAGGAATTGTGTGGAAAAATGGATATAAAGCAAATGCCAATACCACAAGTTCCTTAAGTTTTAGGAAGCAAGCCCCTGTGGCTTCTCTGGTGCTCTGAAGTTGTTTGGAAAGTTTTATGGGAATCAGATTTACTTTTCCTTGTGTTAATATTACTCTTGGCTCATAAGATTCCTCTGCATGTTGGGACAGTTTGACCTTTGTTATTGGGTGTTTTCTCAGTATCAGGCAAAAGGAGACACTGTGCATTGCCGTTTAACTGCACCTGTTAACATCTCAGGATAACACCAGATTGCAAGCAGGTCGTCATCTGCCTTACCTACTGTGCAAACTTCAACCTCACTATTTCTGGTGTCTAGGAAGGTCTTTCAAGTTTGGTGAAGTAAGTGACTTCCAATAATGTACAGTAGATGCTTTGGAAGTCAGGTATCAGTTTTTAGATTGGAGGGGCAGGCCACATTACAGAAATTATTTATAGAGAAAGTAAAAAAATATGTTCCGTTTTTTTCTTGGTATAACTGAAAGCATCTGAAACCTGTTTCTGTGTCATTGCATTACACCACTTTTCATATATAACTGAAAAGCCCTTTGATGTTTTGTGTGAAGTGGATTATAATTTTGCTCTTGACTGAGTTTGCTTAGTGCTTGACTAGTTGAGAGATACCAATGGTAGAAAAAGGAGGAGCAAAGCTAGATGGGTTTGTATGTGTGTTTCTTTTGAAGCATGATTTCAGGTTTAAACTGGTAGATATTGTTGGCTTGCTAATCACATAACTTCAATTCTGCTGTTGATGTAATGTGTGTTTTGTAATCCATAAAGCCCTTTCCTTTCCTCTGACCTCACCCCATTGTGTCTCAGAATATTAGCTAACTTTCCATTTGCAAAAAGATTGAGACACTTATTTTAAAATGATCTATATTGTCCATATTGGTTATGTTTACGTGATTTAACAGAAAAATGAGTGAGTGAGTTTTGTATCTTAGGAAAACTGGATAGTTGGAAGTTATAGATTTGTAGAATCATTCAGAATTAGTCAGAACCAAGCACAATTTTCTTTGAAAAAAGATACATAAGTTTTAAACTGCCACGTTACCTCTGACTTGAGTTAAGCAGAACAAACAGTTCATAAGAAGGTGCTCTGAGAGTGGATGGGTGTGTGTAAGTTTAGAGATAAACTTAGTGCATTTGCAAAGAACCCTCGTTCTTGGGACATTTAAGTAGTAGACACATTTCTTCACTAACTGGGGAGAGTTTATACCCAAGAATTCTAACAGTTGGCCTCTGAGTTCTTTATTTTGTATCTGATTTCCATCTCTACTACTCTGGTTCTGCTGCTGGTGTAAAATGTGTTTTGTAATACATAAAGTCAACAGTAGTTTCAGAAAAAAATATATTAAAATCCACTGCCTAGTGGGGAAGATAATCCCTAAGGTTTTGTATTGTGTAGATGTGTCAAAAGCTGTCCTTTTGAAATTTAGGTTTGTATGGGTTTGATAAAACTTCTTTCAATGAGATATAAGCCAAAGGGTAACTTTCCTGACTTAGGCGTTATTAGTGAAAGCCTTTGTTTCTGGTGTTCATTCAAAAAAGAGACACAAACTTTGTTTCAGGTTCAGGCATACTTGGTTTTATTGTACTTTACTTTGTTGCCCTTTGCAGCTTTTGCATGTTATTTGTTTGTTTTTGCATATTGAAGTTTTGTGGCATCAGTACCATTTTTCCAATACCATTTGCTTACCGTGTGTCTTTGTCTCATACTTGTAATTCTCACACTGTTTCACACTTTTTCATTATTATTATATTTGTTATGATCAGTGATCTTTGATGTTACTGCTGTGACTTGCTGAAGTTTCACATGAGGGGTAGCATTTCTTAGCAATTGAAAAAAATTTTATTTTCTTTTTTGTCCACACCTTGTGGCATGCAGCATCTTGATTCCCAGGCTAGGGATTGAACCTGCTCCCCCTCCAGTGGAAGCATGGAGTCTTAACCACTGGCCCACCAGGGAAGTCCCTATTAAACGTTTTTTAGTTATAGGTGAGTACATCGTTTTTTAAGGCATAATGCTATTGCACACTTAACAGACTACACTATAGTGTAAACATTACTTTTATATGCCCCGAGAAACCCCCAAATTTGCGTCACTTGCTTTATTGAGATATTTGTTTTGTCATGGTGTCCTGGAGCTGAACCTGCAATATCTCTGACCTGTGTGGCAATAGAATTTGGGAGATAACAAAAAAAAAATATTTTCATTAGATGGTAGCCAAAATTTGGAAACCCTTTCAAGAGGAGGAGTAGGAGTATCTATTTGAGGCTTTTACTTAAGTCCTTTCTAATTCCATTTACCTATATTTAATTGTTCACTTTGCTGAAAGTAAGCATTTCTTAATGTGTTTCTGTATCTATAAACATTGGTGAGTGGTAAAACTGCATATACAAGACAACAAATTACCTGTTCAGAATCTGGCCCTTGTTTTTTGTTTACATTGTCTGAGGAGGAGGAATTATTGATTGCGCTTTGTGCCCTTGGCTGTGTATTTTGTCTTCTTCAGTTTCATACATTTGTTTTTAGATTGCAGTACTCTTAACCGTGGGCTTCCCTGGTGGCTCAGTGGTAAAGAATCTGCCTGCTAGTGTAGGAGATGCAGGAGACGCAAGTTTGACCCCTGGGTAGAGAAGATTCCCTGGAGGAAGAAATGGCAACCCACTCCAGTATTCTTGCCTGAATTGTCCCATGGACAGAGGAGCCTGGTGGGCTATCGTCCATGGGGTCACAGAGTCAGACACGACTGAGTGACTGAGCACAGCACAGTCCTCCACAGAGTGCACAGAGTGTATTGCCACCCCTCACCCCCGCCCTTCTGGGAGAAAGAGGAAAAGTATTTAAATTTTTTCCATGCTTGTCAATTTTATTTTCTGATTTTTTTCTACATACATTTGTACATTTCTACATACTTTATTTTTGCTCGCTGGGCCTCATTTTTTGAAGTTAGAGTGTTAGTCATATGCTTTTTATGGGCAAGACACAGCAAACCAACAGTTATTTCAAAATACTATGCCTAAAGTAAAAGACATTAAATCATTTCCATCTGAAAGAAAGCAAGATTATTAGCATGTATCCTGCCACTTAAAGGATTCTAGCTGTATCTTAAAGGTTCANTTGGGCTCGTTTTCGTGGGTCTGGTGGGATTTATGCACGAGCTGGGATTTTGGAGAGGGTGGACAACAGTAGCTTGAGTGCTGTCTCTTTTGTTTTAGGTGTAAGAAGTTGCAGGAGTTGTGAGTCTGTCGTTGGTGAGTGTGTGATTCACTTTCTCTTGCTTTTGGTGAACTTTGCCCTTGTTTGCTGATGCTGCGAGGCAGTGGTTGGCCGTTCCTGCTTCTGAAATGCTTTTCTGTTAGCTTGAATGTGTTGTTAAATCTGTGAAAGCTTCAGAGGAGTGTTTTACCATTGTTTGTAGTAAGGAATTGTGTGGAAAAATGGATATAAAGCAAATGCCAATACCACAAGTTCCTTAAGTTTTAGGAAGCAAGCCCCTGTGGCTTCTCTGGTGCTCTGAAGTTGTTTGGAAAGTTTTATGGGAATCAGATTTACTTTTCCTTGTGTTAATATTACTCTTGGCTCATAAGATTCCTCTGCATGTTGGGACAGTTTGACCTTTGTTATTGGGTGTTTTCTCAGTATCAGGCAAAAGGAGACACTGTGCATTGCCGTTTAACTGCACCTGTTAACATCTCAGGATAACACCAGATTGCAAGCAGGTCGTCATCTGCCTTACCTACTGTGCAAACTTCAACCTCACTATTTCTGGTGTCTAGGAAGGTCTTTCAAGTTTGGTGAAGTAAGTGACTTCCAATAATGTACAGTAGATGCTTTGGAAGTCAGGTATCAGTTTTTAGATTGGAGGGGCAGGCCACATTACAGAAATTATTTATAGAGAAAGTAAAAAAATATGTTCCGTTTTTTTCTTGGTATAACTGAAAGCATCTGAAACCTGTTTCTGTGTCATTGCATTACACCACTTTTCATATATAACTGAAAAGCCCTTTGATGTTTTGTGTGAAGTGGATTATAATTTTGCTCTTGACTGAGTTTGCTTAGTGCTTGACTAGTTGAGAGATACCAATGGTAGAAAAAGGAGGAGCAAAGCTAGATGGGTTTGTATGTGTGTTTCTTTTGAAGCATGATTTCAGGTTTAAACTGGTAGATATTGTTGGCTTGCTAATCACATAACTTCAATTCTGCTGTTGATGTAATGTGTGTTTTGTAATCCATAAAGCCCTTTCCTTTCCTCTGACCTCACCCCATTGTGTCTCAGAATATTAGCTAACTTTCCATTTGCAAAAAGATTGAGACACTTATTTTAAAATGATCTATATTGTCCATATTGGTTATGTTTACGTGATTTAACAGAAAAATGAGTGAGTGAGTTTTGTATCTTAGGAAAACTGGATAGTTGGAAGTTATAGATTTGTAGAATCATTCAGAATTAGTCAGAACCAAGCACAATTTTCTTTGAAAAAAGATACATAAGTTTTAAACTGCCACGTTACCTCTGACTTGAGTTAAGCAGAACAAACAGTTCATAAGAAGGTGCTCTGAGAGTGGATGGGTGTGTGTAAGTTTAGAGATAAACTTAGTGCATTTGCAAAGAACCCTCGTTCTTGGGACATTTAAGTAGTAGACACATTTCTTCACTAACTGGGGAGAGTTTATACCCAAGAATTCTAACAGTTGGCCTCTGAGTTCTTTATTTTGTATCTGATTTCCATCTCTACTACTCTGGTTCTGCTGCTGGTGTAAAATGTGTTTTGTAATACATAAAGTCAACAGTAGTTTCAGAAAAAAATATATTAAAATCCACTGCCTAGTGGGGAAGATAATCCCTAAGGTTTTGTATTGTGTAGATGTGTCAAAAGCTGTCCTTTTGAAATTTAGGTTTGTATGGGTTTGATAAAACTTCTTTCAATGAGATATAAGCCAAAGGGTAACTTTCCTGACTTAGGCGTTATTAGTGAAAGCCTTTGTTTCTGGTGTTCATTCAAAAAAGAGACACAAACTTTGTTTCAGGTTCAGGCATACTTGGTTTTATTGTACTTTACTTTGTTGCCCTTTGCAGCTTTTGCATGTTATTTGTTTGTTTTTGCATATTGAAGTTTTGTGGCATCAGTACCATTTTTCCAATACCATTTGCTTACCGTGTGTCTTTGTCTCATACTTGTAATTCTCACACTGTTTCACACTTTTTCATTATTATTATATTTGTTATGATCAGTGATCTTTGATGTTACTGCTGTGACTTGCTGAAGTTTCACATGAGGGGTAGCATTTCTTAGCAATTGAAAAAAATTTTATTTTCTTTTTTGTCCACACCTTGTGGCATGCAGCATCTTGATTCCCAGGCTAGGGATTGAACCTGCTCCCCCTCCAGTGGAAGCATGGAGTCTTAACCACTGGCCCACCAGGGAAGTCCCTATTAAACGTTTTTTAGTTATAGGTGAGTACATCGTTTTTTAAGGCATAATGCTATTGCACACTTAACAGACTACACTATAGTGTAAACATTACTTTTATATGCCCCGAGAAACCCCCAAATTTGCGTCACTTGCTTTATTGAGATATTTGTTTTGTCATGGTGTCCTGGAGCTGAACCTGCAATATCTCTGACCTGTGTGGCAATAGAATTTGGGAGATAACAAAAAAAAAATATTTTCATTAGATGGTAGCCAAAATTTGGAAACCCTTTCAAGAGGAGGAGTAGGAGTATCTATTTGAGGCTTTTACTTAAGTCCTTTCTAATTCCATTTACCTATATTTAATTGTTCACTTTGCTGAAAGTAAGCATTTCTTAATGTGTTTCTGTATCTATAAACATTGGTGAGTGGTAAAACTGCATATACAAGACAACAAATTACCTGTTCAGAATCTGGCCCTTGTTTTTTGTTTACATTGTCTGAGGAGGAGGAATTATTGATTGCGCTTTGTGCCCTTGGCTGTGTATTTTGTCTTCTTCAGTTTCATACATTTGTTTTTAGATTGCAGTACTCTTAACCGTGGGCTTCCCTGGTGGCTCAGTGGTAAAGAATCTGCCTGCTAGTGTAGGAGATGCAGGAGACGCAAGTTTGACCCCTGGGTAGAGAAGATTCCCTGGAGGAAGAAATGGCAACCCACTCCAGTATTCTTGCCTGAATTGTCCCATGGACAGAGGAGCCTGGTGGGCTATCGTCCATGGGGTCACAGAGTCAGACACGACTGAGTGACTGAGCACAGCACAGTCCTCCACAGAGTGCACAGAGTGTATTGCCACCCCTCACCCCCGCCCTTCTGGGAGAAAGAGGAAAAGTATTTAAATTTTTTCCATGCTTGTCAATTTTATTTTCTGATTTTTTTCTACATACATTTGTACATTTCTACATACTTTATTTTTGCTCGCTGGGCCTCATTTTTTGAAGTTAGAGTGTTAGTCATATGCTTTTTATGGGCAAGACACAGCAAACCAACAGTTATTTCAAAATACTATGCCTAAAGTAAAAGACATTAAATCATTTCCATCTGAAAGAAAGCAAGATTATTAGCATGTATCCTGCCACTTAAAGGATTCTAGCTGTATCTTAAAGGTTCAGAAGACCCTTAAGAGATCATTTTGCTGTGTCCTCTCCCTTCCTTATTTTTGTTTGACTTTCTTAGCGTGCCTTTGTGGTTCTAGAACTTAAATGACATTTTTGTTTAGTTTGGAATTTGTTTTTCTAAGTTAATGTGCTTCAACTTTTAAAACCATTTTTTAAATCTGAAATATTTGTGAACATTTTCTTAATAAAGGATTCTTGTCATGTTACAGTTTTATAGTTAAAATGCTATGCATATTATATTTCTGTGTGCTAGGGAATATTATATTTCTATGTGGTAGGGAAAAATGAGTTAATAATTACCTTAAACCTTAGCACAAACGGCCAGACTTTGTCATCTAAAAAAATCCAGGGTATCTAGCTTAGTTTGCTTTTCTGTTATTAGCAGTCTTTAGTTAATGAAGAGATGAATGACTTGTCATTTTCAGACAAGTTTCACTTGAAGACAGTATTACTTCTTGCCCGACACTCTCATGAAATACATATTTTTGAAAAGTTTTATTAAGAAAATATTAGAAGTCCTTAAATTCACATAGAAAAAAACAGTTCTGTGTGTGTTTACTAACCAAAAAAAAATTATTTGTAAACTGCTTTTGTAGCTTATTTTTTTTTTAACTCACTAATAAATTTATGTTTCTGGGTTTTTAATTGTTTTTAAAGAAGTCTTCTTGAGGGAGTGAGGACCCTATTGTCATTGAAGTTGTTTTAAAAGAGTGGCCAACGTTTTCCTTTTTATTTTAGTGTTAACCAAAGGTGTAGAGTATGTGCAGTTTATGATGAGAAATAAAAGGCCCATTGTGTTAGAACGTCAAAATGTAGACATCAGTAATTTTAAACTTTTTGTGCCACTCATTATAATTGTATCATATAATTTGAATTTTTAATATTATGGGGTTAATTTTAAAGATGTCTATGAAATGGTTTATTCTTTGATAAGGTCCTGTAATATAGATCATTAGTTTTTTGAGATACATAGTGTTAAGTAATTTTCTCATCCTAATAAAAGATTTTTAGAAGGAAACTTAACAGTGATGTAAATGAAACTGTCTTATATTCTTCTACCTGAGGAGAAAAAACTTGTAAAAAACATAATTTTTGTAAATGAAACATTTTGAGATATGTAATATAAAAAGTTTTTATAAATCAATTGGAAAAGATGGAAGGACTAAGCCATGGTTTGATAATTCACAAAAGGAAAAAATCAGTTAATAATGTGACAGACTCTCTTTTCCAAAATTGGCCACAACAGTATCTCCCAGCTCACGTGTTCTGCAACATAATATTAGAGTGTGATCAGAAGGTGGCAACTCTCCAGTTCCTTAAATTTGGGCAAGGCTCTTGAGTTCTTAGACCAAGAGACTATGGTAGAGGTACTGTGCTTAGTCGCTCAGTTGTATCCGACTCTGTGCGACCCCTTGGACTATAGCCCACCAGGCTCCTCTGTCCAGGGGGATTCTCCAGGCAAGAATACTGGAGTGGGTTGCCATGCCCTTCTCCAATGGAACTTCCCAACCTGGGGATCAAACCCAGGTCTCCCTCATTGCAGGTGGATTCTTTACTGTCTGAGCCACCAGGGAAACCCATGGTAGAGGTGATGATGTACATTTCCAGATGTTGCTATTAACTTGCCTGACAGCTTCTGCTTCCTGCCTCTTGGAAGCCAGCCACTAAATAAAAAATGCAGTTCCCTGAAATCTCTATGTTATAAGAAGCCCAAGATCATGAAAAGAGGCCCTGGAAGATGAGACAGCAAGTAGAGAGGTCAAGGAGCATCAAGGAACCAGAAGAAGTGAAGTGTCAGTGAAGAAGCCATTTTGGAAGTGGATTCTCTAGCCCCAGCTGCCTTGGCTATGGCTGTGTAAATCAGGGGAACCACCCAGGGGTGCCTCTCCCAGTTTTTGACCCCCAAAATATTGACCAAAATAAAATGATTGATTTTCAGCTTGTGAGGTTTTGAGTGCTTCATTATTCAACAACAGATCACTGGAAAAAAGTCCTGAGAAAAAAGATTCATTAATTTATAATAGATGGCAGTATTGGAGAATATATGTTCATGTCTAAATCCAGCAAGGAACTAGTACCTACAATATGATAAGAAATACTTAGATCACCAAAAAAAAACCCACAAGTTACCAATAGAAAAATGCACCAAGGTTATAATGCTCACAGAACAGGAAGATATGCTCAAACTCATTAGTAAATCAGAGGGGTTCATATGAAAGCAACAGTATACTCTCTCTCTACTTAGTAGACTAATAAGCAGAAGGATGGGTAATGTCAGGTGTTAATGGGGATGAGGGGATACATACACTGGTGCTGAGAGTATAAAGTGGCAGAACCATTCTGGAGAGCAATCTGGTGGAATTCAGTTAAATGAATATAGATATTATTAATAAATTGTTTCTGGGTATGTGTCCTCAAGAAGTCTTAAACAGGTCTCCAAAGAAACAAAAACAAGGATATTGATCTCATTTTTTATTTTTGTTTTTTGGCAGTAGTTTAGAGTGAATCTGGGGATTCTTTTTTTTTTTTTTTTTTTTAATTTATTTATTGGCTGTGCAGAGTCTTAGTTGCAACATACGGGATCTATAGTTGTGGCACTTGAACTCTTGGTGTGGCATGTGGGATCTAGTTCCCTGACCAGGGATTGAACCCGGTCCTGCAGCACAGAGTCTTAGCCACTGCACTACCAGGAAAGTCGGAACCTAGGATTCTTAATCCCTTTGGGGAGGTGGGGGAATAGGTAAAATATAGTGGAAACACATGTATAGTACTGTGCATTACACAGAAGCAAAGGACTACATATACCGACCACATATGCACATATTTTTAAAAATGCAGTGTTTAGTGATAGTAATCGTGAAATCTATAATACCATTTGTATACATTTAAAATACATGGACACAAAAATGTTTTAAATAAAATACTCAAAAACATGTCAAATATAGGATGGTTTCTTAAGGACAAGAAGAAGGTCGCCCATAGAGCAAAAAATAGAACAGGAGCAGGAAATGAGGTAAAAAGATACAAAATTAAAAGAACAGTGATGTTGCTGTGCCATAAACCAAGGCATATGATCAAACTTCCTGTGGCCAAGATCCAACGATAAATCTTCCCAAGAAGAGAAAATCGTATCTGGGAGAAAAAAAGTTTAAATGAGATAAGTACTTAGAAAAGTGTGGTCAGACAAGCATTCTCATATTTTGTTAGCTATGCAAACTGGTATGACCTTCGTAAAGGACAGTGTTTACCAAGAACCTTAAACATGCTCATCATAGCAACAGTAATTGTAAATTGAAGTTAAGAAACAAAAACTATGTCAGTAGCAGCAGTAAACATGAAATACTGAAGGATATATTTAGCAAAGTATGTTTGAGACCTGTATTCTGAAATTGCTGAGAGAAACTAAAGGATACCTAAATAATGAGAAAGATATCATGTTCAAGGATCGGAAGACAATATTGTTAAGATTTCACCTCTTCTGAAATTGGCGTATTGATCTATCTTTGGTTCAACAGGCTAAAATTTAAATGCAAATGCAAAGGCTCTAGAGTAGTCAAAATAAGAACAATGGGAATTAGACTATCTGATTTTAAGACTTTATTTATTTTATTTTTTTTTAGCTGTGCTGCATGACTTGCAGAATCTTAGTTCCCCGACCAGGGATTTCAAGTGCCACGTCCTAAGCACTGGACTACCAGAGAATTCTCAAGACTTTAAAACTGCAGGACTCTACATGTAATTTTAACAAAATGGGAAATCAGTAAGACAAAACAAAACGGAGGTATGAACATGATGTAACATCTAGTGCCTTTCAAAAAAGTGCCAGAGTAAATCAATAGGCAAAAATAATCTTTCCAGCAAATGATGCTGGAACAGTTGGGTATCTATATGCAAAATGATGAGTCTTATACCTAGCCTCTTGATACACACAAAGATTAACTTGAAAATCTAAACATAAGAGAGAAAACTAGAATAAAACGAGATAAATCTCTGTGATCTTGGGTAATGTAAAGACCCTGAGAGATGGGATGGGGAGGGAGGTGGGAGAGGGGTTCAGGATGGAGAACACATGTACACCCCTGGCTAAATTTTTAATAAAAAATAAAAAAATAATAAATTGTATTTCATCAAAATTAAAAACTTCTCATCACAATACACTAAAACAAACAAAAAAAAACCAACAAAAAGTTAAGCTAAAGACTGGAAAAAAATATTCGCAACTTGTCTCAATAATTGCATTTCTAAGAATTTGACATTTGGAGATGTGTATAAAAACATGCTAGTGCTTGTTTCAGCTTTATCATATTAATTGCTAAATACCTGAAACAACCTAAATACCCAAGAATAAAAAATTGTTTTAAGTAAGGAAGTGTTAGTTGCTCAGTCGTGCCTGACTCTGCGACCACATGGACTGCAGCCCACCAATCTCCTGAGTCATGAGATCTTCCAGGCAAGGATACTGGAGTGGGTTGTCCTTTCCTTCTGCAGGGGTTCTTCCCAACCCAGGTATCGAACTATACTGCAGGCAGATTCTTTACTGACTGAGCTACAAGGGAAGCCCCAGATGTTTAGAATCTATGATATATCTATGCTTAGAATCTGTCAAGCCATTAAAAATTGTGTAGAAAATATGACATAGAAAGATGTTTCCTATTTTAAGTACAAAAGCAGATTACAATGTAGTATGGACTCTAGTTTTTTGCTTTTATGTTTATTTTGAAACTAGGTTAACAGAATTTGTTTTTCACTATCATTGATAAATGAGGGGCAAGTGGGATTTTTTGTGATATCGTGTCAGTGAGATCTGAAAATCTGGCTACCTCCATCTGTGTTTTTTCATCTCATTAGAAATAGAAGAGATTAAAAATTTAGAGCAACAATCTTTAGCTCCAAGGTAAACCAAGTTCACCATTTCCTTTTACTATTAAACAGGGATTATACTCACTGTAAAAGGTATTGCCTAATGTTCACTAATTCCCCAACTGAACCTCTTAGGTTTGACTTATTAAAAATCTCCCTAAATTAGATTAAGAGGACACTTGTGTCTCAGATCAGGTGAGAGTTGAAATGAGATTTCAACAAGGGCACAGTTATAACTAAGCATGGATCCTTAGTACATTCCCTGGGACATGGAAAGGGTCAGAATATCTCATCCCATTTTACCTGTGTGTCAAATTTACCACTGCTAGTTGAGCAGCCCCAGATCAGGAGTTCAGGATCACTTAAACTATTGAATACTTCCACTTTGAGAAGGTAAAACAGATCATCTGACAGTGTTTGAATTGATATTAAATAGAGAATAAAGAACTTACAGACTTCTTTGTTTAGTCTCTATCTTGGTGTCCCAAAGTTTTCATTTCATGATGAAAAGAATGAATTGATGAACTCTGAGATCTCCAACTTTGCACCTCCAGCTTTGACCAACCCCAAAACATCGAGGAAGTTATCAAAATAGAATAAATAACTTTTAAAATAATTTATATATATTTTCAGTATCAGTTAAGTTTTTGAAAGTAAAGTAGAAAAATGTTAGTGATAGTGTTCAACATTTTAAACCATATTTTCTATATACTTGGAAACCACACTCAAAAATTACAATTTTGTCCAAAAATTATTTTTGTTGTTTTTTATGAATATATATTCTTAGTTTTGGAAATCATCTTTTTCACATTTCCATTTAAATGGTTAAAATATTTCATTCATGAAGTGATAACTGAGCAGTATTTCAGGAACTTGTGAAAATATTAAAATTGAGCCCTTTGGTCTCTACAGATTCAAACCAAAAAGAGACCTTTGTTACAAAACTTNATATTCTTAGTTTTGGAAATCATCTTTTTCACATTTCCATTTAAATGATTAAAATATTTCATTCATGAAGTGATGACTGAGCAGTATTTCAGGAACTTGTGAAAATATTAAAATTGAGCCCTTTGGTCTCTACAGATTCAAACCAAAAAGAGACCTTTGTTACAAAACTTAGAAAAAGAGTGAGTATTCATTCATATCTTCATTAAACACACATACATATATGCAGATATTATAAGGTGCCGAATGTCATTACCAGGTGATGCTGAAGGAAAAAAAAAAAAAGGGTAAGCAACAGTGTATGGATTTGAATAGAAAACAGGGCCCTAGGAAGTACTCATGTTTTGCAAAAAGGTTTCTCCCCAACAAAAATTATGTTTCCAAAGTTTTATTTTTAGACAGTTGATGTCAAAGAGCTATCGTCAATTGCATCCACATTTTTCTTTTCCTCTGAATTTCATTTAATTCAGATAATGCTGTAACCAAGAGCATTGTTTTACTTTGTGTCAAGCTATAAAGATCACTTCCTTTTTTAAAAAACAAAACGTCTATTTATTTATTTGGCTGGCCAGGTCTTAGTTGCAGCCCATGGAATCTTTTAGTTGTGGCATGCCAACTCTTAGTTGCCTCATGTGGGGTCTAATTCCCTGACCAAGGGTTGAACCCAGGCCCCCTGCATTGGGAACATGGGGTCTTACACACTGGAGAATCAGGGAATTCTCAAGACAACTTGCTTTGTGCTCCAAAAGAAGCTGTTTCACCGTTAGGATTATTACACATTTTTCCTCCCTTCTGGTATTCAGAAAGTGGAATGTTGCCTAAATTGACTTGATTTACACACGTTTCTGATGATTTCTTTATTTGTGATGAATCTAGCTGCTGGCTTTACATCTGTTTTTAGCTACTCACTTCTAGTAGTTCTTTGTACAGTTAGCTAGGTACCCATTTTTGAAGATGACAGGCTTTTCCCCCATGTAATCCTAACTTTTGTTTTGCTTTTCCTGTTTATCAAGGTGTTCTCAACTTGATAAATCTTTCATATATGTATGTTTGAAACTTTCAGAGATAAAAAGTATATGGTGTGGGAGTCAGTGGTATTATAGTTTTAAAAAGTTTTGTCACCGAGTGTGAGTTTGTGTGCCTAGTTTCAGAGTTTGGAGTAGAGAAAGGCTTATTTCAAGGGGCGTACAAGGAAGATGGGTGCTTTTGCCCAAAAAAACCTGAACTCCCTAATGTTTTCTGGAGAGAAGTCTTACAGGCAAAATGGGGGTTGGTGGCTGCAGGGTGTATGTGACTTTCCTCTGATTTTTCTGGTGGTGAGATAACAGAGTGGTGCTCTAGCATTGTGCTCAGCCTGAACTTCCCATCATCCTTGTGTTTCAGCAGGAACGTCCAGTTTTATAACCAGTCAGTCAGAAGTACGCTTACAACCGGGATTTGCGTGTAGTGCCTGAAGTAGGGACAGTCTTGTGGGACTAAGCCTGTGGGATCTGATGCTATCTCCAGTAGTGTCAAGACTGAGTTAATTTAATTGCTCATTGGTGTTGGAAAACACATTTGGAAATGAACTAAATAAACCTGCTTTTGTTTTCCTGTGGCCCATTCTTGAAATCTTTTCTGCACAAAGCCACAGATCCCCTCTTGGTGGCCAACCCCAGGAACTCCTCTGAGACCTGGGACGTGAACATCCTCTTGTGCCCAGTTTTCCTACAACAGAACCATAAGATTTCTAGAAGAAAACAGAGATGTGTGTACTCTTTCACATTGCTCTTAATAATATTTGGGGGGGATATGTCACCTCAGGCAAAGAAAAACAAAGCAAAAATAAGCAAATGGACTACATCAAACAAAAATGCTTCAGCACAGCAAAGAAAATTATCAGAAACAGAGATTGTGTGATGATAAGTTTAAGGATTAAGGATTTTGAGAGGAGGAAGATTAGAAGCCCTAATCTAATCATACAGTTCCTTACAATTACAGAAGCTTTCAAAGTGGTCCACTGGAGAATGGACCACTTCAGTATTCTTGTCTTGAGAACCCCATGAACAGCAAAAAGATAGGACACTGAAAGATGAACTCCCCAGGTTGGTAGGTGCCCAATATGCTACTGGAGGTAAGTGGAGAAATAAGAAAGAATGAAGAGACGGAGCCAAAGCAAAAACAACACCCAGTTGTGGATGTGACTGATGATGGAAGTAAAGTCTGATGCTGTAAAGAGCAACGTTGCATAGGAACCTAGAATGTTAGGTCCATGAATCAAGGCAAATTGGAGGTGATCAAACAGGAGATGGCAAGAGTGAACATTGATATTTTAGGAATCAGTGAACTAAAATGGACTGGAATGGGTGAATTTAACTCGGATGACTATTATATCTACTACTGTGGGAAAGAATCCCTTAGAAGAAATGGAGTAGCCATCATAGTCAACAAAAGAGTTTGAAATGCAGTACTTGAATGCAATCTCAAAAACGACAGAATGATCTTTGTTCGTTTCCAAGGCAAACCATTCAATATCACAGTAATCCAAGTCTATGCCCTGACGAGTAATGCTGAAGAAGCTGAAGTTGGATGGTTCTGTGAACACCTACAAGACCTTCTAGAACTAACACCCAAAAAAGATGCCCATTATTGGGGACTGGAATGCAAAAGTAGGAAGTCAAGAAATAACTGGAGTAACAGGCAAATTTGGCCTTGGAGTACAGAATGAAGCAGGGCAAATTATAACAGAATTTTGCCAAGAGAATGCACTCGTCATAGCAAACACTCTCTTCCAACAACACAAGAGAAGACTCTACACATGGACACCACCAGATGGTAAATACTGAAATCAGATTGATTATTTTCTTTGCAGCCAAAGATGGAGAAGCTCTACACAGTCAGCAAAAACAAGACTGAGAGCTGACTGTGGCTCAGATGACAAACTCTTTATAGCCAAATTCAGACTTAAGTTGAAGAAAGTATGGAAAACCATTAGACCATTCAGGTATGACCTAAATCAAATCTCTTACAACTATACAGTGAAAATGACAAATAGATTCAAGGGATTAGACCTGAACTATGGATGGAGGTTTGTGACATTGTACAGGAGGCAGTGATCAAGACCATCCCCAAGAAAAAGAAATGCAAAAAGGCAAAATGGTTGTCTGAGGAGACCTTACGAACAGCTATGAAAAGAAGGGAACAAAAGGCAAAGGAGAAAAG